>QXTE01000267.1:124997-255807 GCA_003942145.1 Platysternon megacephalum
ATAAAACCGACTTCTATAAATTCGACCTAATTTCGTAGTGTAGACATACCCTAAGATTGGTAATGCTGACCACATCTTAATCTCTGCAGACTTCCTTTTGTAGAATAAAAAGGTTACTAAAAATCAATAGAATTTGAAACCACTGAAATCTTGAATTGGGTTGAGACCCTTGCAGAGTAGACTAACAATGAGTCCACCTGGATGAACTTCAGAGCCCTGGTAACCTATGCTGCTATGACTGTTATTGGTCCCAAAAAAGAGCCAAGAAACCCTGGATCTCTGTTAATATCTTAACCAGCATTGAACAGTCTCATACGACTTGTCTGAGAGGTGATATGGTCACGTATCATAAGCTAAATGGCACTTATAATAAAGTAATACACACTGATTGCAAAGTTTTTATGAAGCAACAAAGAGCGAAAGCTTATGCTCCAATACATCTGTTAGTCTGTAAGGTGCCACCGGACTCTTTGTTGCTTTTTACAGATCCAGACTAACACGGCTATCCCTCTGATACTTGACAAAGTTTTTATGGAAGCCAAAGCCATCATACTCAAGGAAGCTTCTGCCAGGAGCAATATTGCTTCCTTATATCAACACATGCATGACCTTATCGATGAGAGAGGTTGCTCACTTGGTGCAGTCTACTCCAGTTCTGGTTAGCTAATCCAGAAATGGAGTGCATGACATGCTGGAGTGACTACTTCAGCCAGCTGTTAAATTGACCCCCAGTTTCTTTGGACCCTGACATTAAGGCTGCTGACGAGTTGACCTATTCTGCATAAAATGATCTTTGCGAATGTACTATTGTCAAAATCTACAGAAATAAGGCATCAGGAAACTGGAATTCCCGCAGAACTGTTAAAAAGTGCTGGGCCAGCTATTTCCAAGAAATTAGACTCCATTCAGACGAAGCATCTCTGAATGATTGAAAACCTCCAATGGTACAAATTTAAAGTCAAACGAAGAGATCCGTTTTCTAACTAAACAGGTCCTGCTCTTGCAAATGGTCACCCAAAGCTCTCAAAGGTGATTTGGTCATCTGCTCTGAATGCCTATCATCTTCCGTGCAAGAATCATCTTTGACTTTAAGCCAATGAAAGGAGAATGGAAAAGACTCCCAGGAAAACATGATGGCTGGATGGCTTCAACAGACACCTGTCCCTCACAGGAATCCTACTGCATATAGGGTGACCAGATGAGAGGAAGAAAATGTCGGGACACCTGGGGGGGAGGGGGGGGGAGAGGGGAGGGGTGGTCGCCGGCGGAGCAAAAAAAAAAAAAAAAATCGAGACAAATTGTGTCCCAACCAAACATCGGTCGGGGCGCAGGACAAACGCCTAAATGTCGGGATAGTCCCGTTTTTATCGGGATGTCTGGTCACTCCTAACTGCATAATATGCCAGGTTTGCCTCTGTTGTCCCAGTGAGTGCGTGAGAACTAACCTCAAAGGAGCCCTAGTCATGGGATGTTAATCAGAAAAATGTGAGTGATGATTGGGAATCATTTTAAGAACACCTTACTAAATGCCAAAAAAGCCATAATTGAGGAAGAAGCCCATGCTGTTTTAAAACAATGATCTGGCTTGGAGGAGAAAGTGTATGGAAGAAAGAGGAAGTTGATAGTCATTAATATAAATTGCTTTCCTTATCAATGTTCTACAAACAAACACAAGAAGAAATCTATGGCCAGCAGAGCTAAGGAAAGAGCGTGTTTAATTTAAAAAAAAAAAAGGTAAGGACAGAGAGAATCCTGACAGTGGTATTGGACCATTATTAGATGGAAATGGTAGAATTATCAATAATAAGGCAAAAGTGTTCAATAAATATTTCTGTTCTGTACTTAAAGGAAAAAACTGATATATAGTTTCAACATATGGATAACACTTTCCATTCCACTGGTATCTCTGGAGGATGTTAAATAAAAGCCACTGAAGTTAGACACTAAAATCAGCAGGTCCAGAACTTGCATTAAAGTGAAAAGAGCTGGCTGAGGAGCTCGCCGAACCATTAATGTTCATTTTTTCGATACGTCTTGAAGCACTGGGCAAGTTCCAGAAGACTGGAAGAAAGTTAATGTTGTTCCAGTATTTAAAAAGCGTAAATGCCAGAAGCTGGGAATGAGCGACGGGGGATGGATCACTTGATGATTACCTGTTCTGTTCATCCCCCTCTGGGGCACCTGGCATTGGACACTGTCGAAAGACAGGATACTGGGCTAGATGACATTTGGTCTGACCCAGTATGACCGTTCTTAAATGGGATGATCAGGGTAATTGTAGACCTGTCAGCCTGACATTGATCCTTGGCAAGATAATAGAGCTGTTAATAGAGTACATGATTAATCAAGAATTAAAGGAGTGTAATATAATTAATGCCTATCAACATGGGTTTATGGAAAATAGATAACTTGATTTTTTTTTTTTTTTTTTAATGAGATTACAAGTTTGGTTGATAATGACAATACTGCTGTAATATATTTAGGCTTCTCTAAGGCATTTGACTTGGTACTGCATGATATGCATGATATTTTGATTTATTTTATTTTATTTTTTTGTGCTAGGTTTTTTTTTTATTTTATTTTTTATGTGGCACACGTTAAATGGATTAAAATCTGGCTGATAGGTTTCAAAATGTAACTCTCAATGGGGAATCCCCATCGAGCAGGTGTGTTTCTAGTGGTGTACCACAGGGATTGGTTCTTGGCCCTGTGCTGTTTAACTTTTTTTTGTATTATTATTAATGACTTGGAAGAAAACAGTCATCACTGAAAGTTTGCAGGTGACACAAAAATTGGTAAATAATGAAGCAGACAGCTCATTGATTCGGAACAATCTGGATTGTTTGGTAAGCTGGGCGCAAGCAAACTATATCTGTTTTTAATACAGCTAAATGTAAATGTATGCATCTAGGAACAAAGAATGTACAGTAACTCCTCACTTAAAGTCGTCCCGGTTAAAGTTGTTTCGTTATGTTGCTGATCAGTTAGGGAACATGCTTGTTTAAAGTTGTGTAATGCTCCCTTCTAGCATCATTTGTCAGCCGCCTGCTTTGTCTACTGCTTGTAGGAAGAGCAGCCCCTTGCAGCTAGCTGGTGGGGGCTTGGAACCAGGGTGGACTGGCAGCCCCCTATCAGCTCCCCGCTCCCCTAAGTTCCCTGTGCAGCAGCTGCATGTAGTTCAGCTGTGTCCCTCCCCACACTGCCATGTGCTGCTCCTGCCCTCTGCCTTGGAGCTGCTCCCCGAGACTCCTGCTTGCTGTGCCGGGGGGGGGGGGGGGGGGGGGGGGGAGGGAAGGAAGAGGGGGGGCTAATGTCAGGGTGTCCCCCTGCTCCTGTACCCTGCTTACCCCATCTTCCATAGAGCAGGGCTCAGGACGGAGGGAGCTTGTAGCAGCTGAGGTCTCAGCAAGCTGATCTAATTAACAAGGCAGTGTACTTAAGGGAAATGCGCATATCTCCCTCCATTCCTGCTGCCTTGCAGAGTGAGAGAGTTAACCCTTGAGGGCTCAGCCAATTGCTAGTTCATCATTTAGCAGTAAGGGAAATATCCCACCCTCTGACTCCTCCACCTCAACCAAGCTTCACAATCATCATCACTGTGTACCAGTATTAAAT
Organism: Platysternon megacephalum; assembly: GCA_003942145.1. Taxonomy (NCBI): domain Eukaryota; kingdom Metazoa; phylum Chordata; order Testudines; family Platysternidae; genus Platysternon; species Platysternon megacephalum. Next base: position 128,613 of record QXTE01000267.1, read on the forward strand.
TGTTTGTTTAAAACTTATACTGTGTGTGTGTGTGTGTGTGTGTGTGTGTGTGTATATATATGTATATAGTCTTTTGTCTGGTGAAAAAAATGTCCCTGGAACCTAACCCCCTCATTTACATTAATTCTTATGGGGAAATTGGATTCGCTTAACATCGTTTCACTTAAAGTCGCATTTTTCAGGAACATAACTACAACGTTAAGTGAGGAGTTACTGTAATTGATAGTTGCAGGATGGGGGACTCTGTCCTGCGAAGCTGTGACTCTGAAAGAGATTTGGGGTTTGTGATGGATAGTCACCTGAATGTGAGCCCCTAATGTGGTACTTTGACCAAAAGAGGTAATGTGATCCTGGGTTGCATAAACGGGAATCCTGAGTAGGAGCAGAGAGGTTATTTTACCTCTATATTTGGCACTGGTGTGACCAATGCTGGAATACTTTGTCCAGTTCTGGAGCCCACAGTTTAAAAAGAATGTTGTTGGTAAATTGGAGGAGAGGGTTCAGAGAAAAGCCATGAGAATGATTAAAGGACCAGAAAACATGCCTTTATAGTGAGGAGCTCAATCTATTTAGCTTAAGAAAGATGAGGTTGAGAGGTAACTTGATTACAGCCTATAAGTATCTGCATGGGGAACAGGTACTTGATGATGGGCCCTTTGCTCTAGCAGAGAAAGGTGTAACACAATCCAGTGNGGTCTCAGCAAGCTGATCTAATTAACAAGGCAGTGTACTTAAGGGAAATGCGCATATCTCCCTCCATTCCTGCTGCCTTGCAGAGTGAGAGAGTTAACCCTTGAGGGCTCAGCCAATTGCTAGTTCATCATTTAGCAGTAAGGGAAATATCCCACCCTCTGACTCCTCCACCTCAACCAAGCTTCACAATCATCATCACTGTGTACCAGTATTAAATTGTTTGTTTAAAACTTATACTGTGTGTGTGTGTGTGTGTGTGTGTGTGTGTGTATATATATGTATATAGTCTTTTGTCTGGTGAAAAAAATGTCCCTGGAACCTAACCCCCTCATTTACATTAATTCTTATGGGGAAATTGGATTCGCTTAACATCGTTTCACTTAAAGTCGCATTTTTCAGGAACATAACTACAACGTTAAGTGAGGAGTTACTGTAATTGATAGTTGCAGGATGGGGGACTCTGTCCTGCGAAGCTGTGACTCTGAAAGAGATTTGGGGTTTGTGATGGATAGTCACCTGAATGTGAGCCCCTAATGTGGTACTTTGACCAAAAGAGGTAATGTGATCCTGGGTTGCATAAACGGGAATCCTGAGTAGGAGCAGAGAGGTTATTTTACCTCTATATTTGGCACTGGTGTGACCAATGCTGGAATACTTTGTCCAGTTCTGGAGCCCACAGTTTAAAAAGAATGTTGTTGGTAAATTGGAGGAGAGGGTTCAGAGAAAAGCCATGAGAATGATTAAAGGACCAGAAAACATGCCTTTATAGTGAGGAGCTCAATCTATTTAGCTTAAGAAAGATGAGGTTGAGAGGTAACTTGATTACAGCCTATAAGTATCTGCATGGGGAACAGGTACTTGATGATGGGCCCTTTGCTCTAGCAGAGAAAGGTGTAACACAATCCAGTGGCTGAATCTAGACAAATTCAGACTGGAAATAAGATATAAATTTTTGACAGCGAGGGTAACTATTGGAGCAGTTTGTCAAGGAACATGTTGTATTCTCCATCACAGACAATTATTTAAAATCAAGATTGCATGTTCTTCTAAAAGATATGCTCTAGGAATTATTCTAAGGATGTTCTGTGGTCTGTGTTATACAAGAGGTCAGATGATCTGTGACGGGTTGGATCACAGAAACCCACTTGGGAGCTGCCAGCTGATGTGCAATGGCTACCTCTGTTCCTGTTCTCCCTGCCAGCTACCGGTGGTTCCAGCACTCTGTCTTGCTGAAGCCAGACACACCCATCTGCTCCAGACACAGACCCAGAGTCTGAACCACCTGTCCCAAAGCTGCAGGTTTACCTGAGAACAACTCACAGAAGTCTGCTTGCCCTTAGCACTCAGATGCCCAATTCCCAATGGGGTCTAAACCCAAATAAATCCGTTTTACCCTGTATAAGCTTTATACAGGGTAAACTCATAAATTGTTCGCCCTCTATAACACTGATAGAGAGATATGCACAGCTGTTTGCTCCCCCAGGTATTAATACATACTCTGAGTTAATTAATAAGTAGAAAGTGATTTTATTAAATACAGATAGTAGGATTTAAGTGATTTCAAGTAGTAACAGACAGAACAAAAGAAGTTACCAAGCAAAATAAAATAAAATACGCAAATCTATGTCTAATTGCACTAAATACAGATAAGATCCTCACCAGTTCCAAAATGTTCCCTTTTACAGGCTAATCTTCTTTTAGCCTGGGTCCAGCAATCACTCACACCCCCTGTAGTTTTCAGTTTCCTTCAAGTGTCCTGTGGGGGTGGAGAGGCTCCTTCTTTAGCCAGCTGAAGACAAAATGGAGGGGTCTCCCACAGGTTTAAATAGACTGTCTCTTGTGGGTGGAGACCCCCTCCTCTCCCTCTGTAGAATCCAGTCACAGAATGGAGATTCGGAATCACATGGGCAGGTCACATGCCCATGCATGACTCAGGACTGCAGGTAGCAGCCATTACCCACATGCTGCCTTGAACGTCCTCAGGTAGACTTCTAATGTGGATTGGAGTCTTCCAAGCTCTTTTGTCTGTTAAGTGCCCCCTGACTGAACACCTAATTTGCACATTCCTTTCCCCAGAAGTCATCAAATGTTCTAACTGAGGCCCCTTAGAAATCAAGCAATCATACAGCCAATGTTCATAACTTTGAACACACAAATGGTGTCTGCATACAACTAGGGTGAACATAACCAGTAGATCATACCCTTTACATAGATATGTTACATGGCCTATGTAGCAAAACCCCATTCCAGTTATATCATATATACATTTGTGAGCCCCTTTATGGGGTTCACTGTCACATGATCAAAATGGTCCCTTCTGGCCTTGGAATCCTTGAATCTATGGACCAGGACTCCATTGTGCTAGGCTCTGTACAAACACAGAACAAAAAGGTGGCCCTAGCCACAAAGATCTTACTGTCTAAGTATAAAACAAGAGATGACAACAGATGAGTATAGACAAATGATGTACAAGGACATAATGAAACAATATTGGTGAGCATGATAGTGGTCTCAGCACACCAGTGGCCTAACTGTGGTCATCTTTTTGTGAGTGTTATGGCAAAGGAGAATTATAAGGCAGGATTTGAATGAGATAGTTTTGCAAATGTTTATGGGATGCCTCTGAGCATGAGGGGCTGGATGGGAATAACCACAAAGTGCTTGTTTCAAAATGTAACAAGTGGACAGTGGAGGCTGGCTTCATGGTCTGATTGGAGGTAGGAGCTGACATCTTGCTAGTGAATGAAAAGTGATAGGTGGGATAGAGAAGGGCCTTGAAAGTAAAGACCAGGAACTTTGTTTGTGTAATAGCGATGGGGAGAACCACTGAAGTGATGTGAAGAGAGGGGTGATGTGGTCAAAGTGATGAGGATAAGAAAATGATCTATGCAGCAGCATTCTGAATGGCGATGAGCAAGGCAGGGCCAAAGAAAAGGATGTTACAATAATCAAGATGATGAGAGCGTGGATAAGAGGTTTTTTTTAATCTGTGTGGATGGATAGAAAAACCTGGATCTTACAGATGTTACGCAGAAAGAATTGGCAAGATTTAGATGTAGTCTGGATATGAGGACTTAGAGACATCTCAGTCAAATATGATGTCCAAGTTACAGGCCTCGATAACCGGCAGGATGGTGGCATTGTTCACAGAGTTTGAGAAGGGAGTTGGGGATTAAGAGCTAGCTCTGTTTTAGTCATGTTGAACTTGATCTGATGGCTAGATATTGATGAGTTCTGGGAGATAGCTCTGTTGTAAGCTTGGATTAAATTCTAAGTGTATGTGTATTCTACAAGCACTATAGCGGCTGTCGTGCTGTACTACTATAGTGTAGACTCTTACTACAGTGATGGAAGGGATTTTTCCATTGCTGTAGTAAATCCAAGAGGCGGTAGCTAGGTCGACAGAATATACAGTAGGATGTTAGGTTGACCTGATTGTGCACAGGGACCAGGTCTGATGCTCCGTTTGTATAAGGCCTCCACACTAGGGAAACTTTTTGGCTGTTGCTAACTTATTCAGGCTCATTGAAGTTAGCAGTGTTGGAAGCCCCAGTCTGGATAGGGTGCTGGCTACCACCACAATGGTGGTGAGTTCTTGGAAAACTCCCTCCAATGTAGAGAAGACTTCAGAACTTTTACTCATTTCAGGAAACTGTTGAAACTCTGTTTTAAAAAAAACAAAACAAAAAAAACTTTCTAATGCATCTTGGCTGGCTAATATGATTGTGACCAAACATTGTCAAAACTCTGTTCTAGACTAGATAGAAGCTTCTAGGAAGCAATTTGGATAATGTATATTCTTTATCTACTGGTTTCTTTGTAGAATATAGGATATGCATGTATTGAAAGATCTGTAATCAGTTATACTTTGTTTCTCTCTTGTTTCTGTTTGTATGCTGTTGCTCACTTGTTCCTTGTGTTTTCTTAAAATGTAACAGAATACAGTGAAGCAAATACATTGTAATGGAGTAGATGGCCAGTTTGTTTGAGTTTAGCTAGTCAAAATTTGAATGCATCTAGTGATAGATCATAGTAACACATTCTGTATTGAGTTTATTTTATTTTACTGCAATTTAGTGGTTCGTTAGTTTTTAACTTTTTTCTTTTTTCAGAAATCAGAAGAGCCAGGAATCTATAACATAAAAGGACAGCTAGAATTTCAAAGGTAAATGCTTACTTTGTCACTAAACGTAACCATTTAAAAAAAATAAATCAACAGGATAGTGCTTAGTATTTTAGCGAAAATATTGGGTTTTTTACTTGTGCAGTGATGGAGAACTGGGCCTTCTTAATAGATAAAATATTTCCATTTGCATTCATGAATGGACTCTGCCTAAGTCAGTCATTGTGATGGCAATTAACAGATGAGGTCCTTAAAATCTCTTTTTAAATTCACTATACATTTGTGCTACTTCACACTAAATGAGAGGAATGGCACCCTTCCGCTGCTCCCTGGAGACCAGGGACAGTGTTATCCTCCTCATTCTGAACAGTGGGCCTCGTAATAGGAATGTGTCTGTGTTGAATGTTATTCTGTAGATGTCAGCAGAAGTACTGGGCATGGAACAAAAGCAAAAAACAGTAGAGAGCCATAGTATAATTTAGAGGAGGATTTTGCATTAAGTATAATATCTTTCATTTTCCATTTCTGTTGGCTCTAGGTGGCCCCCAAATCAATCCAGTAGTCATAATGTACGGGGAGATGTTCAGCAAACAAGTAAAGTGCCTGAACCCACTATTGCTTATTGCTAAAAGCAGCCAAATCAGCAGGCTGTAAAGTGGCCATGTAGCAAGCGCAGCTTGACCAAGGCAGGAGGGGAGGGAGTTTTGAGTGCCACAGAAAGGGCAGCTTGACCCCGCATCCTTCCTGATAAGAATTGTGTTGAAGTTGCTGATACACGCATTTTAGAAGAGAGGATGTGCCCTCGGGAATGTGTCTAACAGGGTTTCAAGGCTGCAAACTATGGGAAAAAACCACACTTGGTTAATCAACAATAATCAGAAGAAAACCTCTTGCTTGACCATTGAAACTGCTAGCTTAACAAGTTTTCTTTAAGGGACGTGTCATTGTGTTACTAATGTATAAAATAAGGGGGAAAAGTTTGAGATAGTGGAACTCTTCGGGACTGGACTCTCCCTGTGGATGCATCTTGTGTTCTCCACCAGCAGACGGGCTGCTGCTGTGCCACTCAAGAGCCACACTCAGCTTCGGTAATTATCGAGGGTTGGGGGTGTTTTACTAACCTGTTGCGGACGTGTGTAAGTGCCTGAGACTAAGTAAAGTTTAGCTTTAAGTGAAAGCACTCTTGTGTTGTCCTGTTTGTGCCAGCCATCTATTGGTCAGATGGCTGTGTCTCCCCTGATCTATTTCCTGACACCACCTCGCACAGAGTAAAAGTTACCAAGAGCTTTGGGTTGAAAGAACCCTGGGTAACAATAACTACTTGATGCTTCAAGTAATTTTCAAGGTTACAGGCACTGAGAAATCATTCAAGTTGTGGAATGGCAAATGTGCTCTTTGACTGACTTGTGAATTCATATGTTAAGTGGATTTCTCAGTTATTGTTGACTAAATGTTTATACTCTTATGATCACTAATGGGCCTATTAGGATTTCTATTAACTACATTTTCAGTGGTTTTTATTGGTCTCTGGTGGAACAACATTTGACTATATTTTTGAACATGTTGAACTATAATCATTTTAGCATATCTTGGGGCTCATTTGCAAAGGGGGCATCTTCTCCCCCCCCCTCCGCCCCCACTTCAACTTGTGCTAGACAGAACTTTGCTTTTGGCTACCCCTAGCATGACTGAAGCATGGTGGATGACTATAACTGTGGTGAACACAGATGCAAAAAGTGTTATGGGCATAAATATTTGAAAACTATTACACACCCTAATGTTGCATCGTGTGGTTTTTAATAAAAATAAAAAAAGACTGCTACAGACATTTTGCCCTGATTAAGAATCTCTGTTCAGGGCTGAAATTGCAGTGCATGCAGTAGCTGGACTTGGGTCTCATCTACTTTATAAGTACTACCTGGTTACTACACTATTCCCCACAGTGCAGACAGAACCTGAGGGCCATATCTTCGGATTTCAGCAATCTCAGCTCAGGAATATGAACAGCATTTTAACAAATCTTGCCTATGCTATAAGACTGAATGGTGTTTTAACAATGTTGAGATCACTGCCATATTGTAATCATTGTACCAGGCTGGTACAATGTAGACAGTGACCTTACTGTTACCTTTTTTGTGTCAACATTTGGCAAATTAAGAAAATTATGCAAGATGTAAAACCAGTGAGAGCAAAGCATGTCCATGAGAAGCAAAAATATCTCTTCCCTCCCCCCCCCCCCCCCCCCCCNTCCATGAGAAGCAAAAATATCTCTTCCCCCCCCCCCCCCCCCAAACTCTTTTTAAAGGATCAACGTTGTCTTGAATTCAGAGTAAATTAATGAAATTTCAAATACTTAGCAGTAACTAGCTGGGCGAAGAAGTGCAGTAACAGTCTAGTGCAGGCTTCTCTTTGTTGATTTCAGTCACGTTAAGCTATATTGTAACTTTTTTTTATAATGTAACTTCCATTTATGTAATATTTTTGCAGATTCAAAGTACATAAAGATGTTCGAGAGAAGAAACGACAGCAAAGTTCCTATGTTCCACAAGGCACCATTGAAGGGTTCCAAGGAGAGTCTTCAAATGATAGCAAAACAATCAGTGCTGTTTTGATTCAAACTGAGAAGCGAAAAAGGATATCTATACAGTTTAAACATAATGATGTTAAACATGGAAGAGAGAAAAGCCAAAGTGATTCTGGTGTGGTCCCTACTAGCAGGGAAATCTGTAAAAAAGACCACTATTTTGACAATGTTGGAACAGGAGGGAAAATGGTGCGGCATAGTTTTGCAATCCAGAAGGACAAGCTGAGGAAAAAGAAGAAAGAGAAAACTGAGCTCAGCAAACTAAAGGCTAGAGTTGAACAAACTATGTTGGAGAAGTTCAAGGTAGCTACCTTTCCTACAGACTTGAAGTTGCATGGATCAAAAAAATTGAGTGATGATTTCAGAATTCTGAAAAAGCCCTCCGCCGCCTTTCCAAAGACTGCAGGAGATGGCAATTTCCCCACTAATATATCACACACATCATCGAAGACTTGTAAGAATAAAGAACACCTAGAAAACTCCAAAGAACTATCTAACAAAAATCACCATGATACTAAACATATACCATTATTTTATTCAACTGCAACATCTAAGGAATGGCAGTACCTTAAAGAGAAAAAGCAGCATCTTGATTCCAGCAAAACTCTTAGTTCAAGAACTGAAGGAAGGACCTTTGAAGCCATACCATTACATTTAAGACAGGTAAAGTAATAAAATCCTGGACAAGTTAGTAGTGGACAAATGGGCTGTGTGGTTTTTGTTTGTTTGTTTTTGTTTTTGAAATGGTGGTTTCTAGATGACCGTTTATATCTTCTCCCTCTGCGTACGGAGACATAGGCTTAAGTTTGGCCACAACTAAGAAGAATTTGTTGATCCCAACCTCATTCATACAAGACACTTGTCTACTTTTTTTAAAGCATCTTCACATGTTTTTGTAACATTATGATTGTGCTAATTTAAATACGTACTCTCTGCTCTTTTCTATATGCACACTGCATTCTTAACTCATTATAATACTACTGCAAAGATAGTATTTGGATAGAACATTAATTTTATTGTCAGGTCACAAAGAGAACTTGTTTAAATTAAAGTTTGTCATCAGGTAGCAAGTGCTTGAATTCTTGTAAATGTCTTACTTCTGGCATTATTTCTCAACAGAGCTCTGAAGTCCAGTGCCCTTCTGCCTCCCATCAAGCCATTCACATTACAGAGACAGACCAAGAGGTTTGTGATATTTTAGTTTAAACAACTGTATCCTCAAACTGTGACATTCTGCACTGTTGCTATGCCACTTCCATTCCTAGTGGCCCTGGTATTTCTTAAGTACTAAAAAATCCAGTTAGTTTGTTGCGCCTGTCAAGGGCTTTCTGAAACAAGTTTACATGGTACAACCTAGTTTTAGACTTCTTGCTTCCATGTTGGAAAGTGGGGTCAGAATATTTGGTTGCAAATCCCACCAACTTTACTTTCCAGCATCCCTTTACTTTTTTTTAGTAAAGAAATAGAGCAGTGGCTCTCAACCTTTCCATACCCCGTTCAGGAGTCTGATTTGTCTTGAGTATCCCCAAGTTTCACCTCACTTAAAACTACTTGCTTACAAAATCAGACATAAAAAGACAAAAGTGTCACAGCGCACTCTTACTGAAAAATTGCTTACGTTCTCATTTTTAACATATAATTATAAAATCAATTGGGATATAAATATTATACTTACATTTCAGGGTATAGTGTATATAGAGCAGTATAAACTAGTCATTGTCTGTATGAAATTTTAGTTTGTACTGACTTGGCTAGTGCCTTTTATGTAGCCTGTTGTAAAACTAGGGAAATAGCTAGATGGGTGGATGTACCCCCTAGAAGACCTCTGTGTATTCCTGGGGTTTGTGTACCCCTGGTTGAGAACCACTGATATAGAGCAATGTTCCTAAAGAACTGTTGTTAGCAGAGCACTTTCAGCCTCTGTAGTAAGGAACAGATCAAGCCTGTTAACTATTGGTTAGAAATGTGGTCACAAATGAAACTTTTAGGCCATACCTTGGACTTCACATATTTGGCTATAGGCTGCAAATGCTCATACTCTTAAATTTGCTGCACCAGTTAAAAATTGACTAATGCTAAGAACTGCATGAAAACATCAGCAATGATACCAAAGATGCTTGTTCCTATCAGACAACTTTTTTAAAGAGCTTACCCACCTCTTATTTTATGTATTCATGTTTTGCCATAGATGCAAATAATAGAGGACTTGCATGCTGCTCGTATTGACAAAAAGATAGCTTTGCCAGTTGTGCAGACTTGTGGAGAATTGACAAGTATGGAAATAGATCTTCCAGAAGAGAATGCAGATATTCCGGCTGGTATGTCATCTGTAAAGTTGTCAGGAGGTTTCTCTGCTATCTGCTTCCACACTGACAACATTAAAAGTAATAAGTGACCTAAGTAAGGAATGCAAAAGAATGAATTGCTATGTGTTCTCTTCTACAGCAAGTGCTACTTCTGGTTTGAACCTCTTGATAGTGATTGACACCAACATAATGATTAGTCACCTTCAGTTTATCAGGACTTTGAAAACTAGAGATATACCAGGTATGTGGATGCTTTTACAGACCCTATAGAAGAGGGACAATCAACAGGTTCATGTGTTTGTATAGTAAGCTCTTCAGGGCATGGGCTATACCGTGTGTGTGGACAATGCCTAACACACTGTACTGGAATGTGCATAATGGAAAAATAACTTCATACATATTGAGGCTAACTCTCAAACACTGGGCTCCTTAACAAGCTATCCAAATCCCACATTTGGACACTTAGATTTTCACATGTAAATGCCTGTTTGTGAGAGTCTAAATTGAGTGTAGGCTTCCTATTAAGGAAACTGACATCTGAAAGCAGAGTCTATTATGTACATATCTACTCTAATGAAAACTGAACTTCTCATTACAAATTTTACACTCTTCTGCATACATAAGTTTTAGGAATCCTTGCTTTCTAAAAACCCCTAGGTCTGGTTCTACCTGATACTGGATGCTATAAAAAGTCAGTAAGAGTTTACCTGAGGTAAGGGCAGAGTAGGGACTTAAGCGTTTGATCCATTATTAATAGTAAGTATCTTGCACTTCTATTGCACCTTAATACAAAAGATCTCAAAGCACTTTGTTTAACCCTTATAACACAGCTGAGGACACAGGAACAAATTATCCCATCTGTAAGATAAGTATTATCAAGGCAGGAAAAAAGTTGTCAGGAAAAAAAATTGAGGTCAAAGCTGGAAATAATACACCTGGAATTCTGACATCCAACCCCTTGCTTTCAGTACTGCCTCTAGTATGTTGCTGAATTCTAGATCTGTACTGCTAGAGGGACTAAGACTGCAGATACCAGCATGCACCGGTGAAGTCCATCAGGGTGCTTCTAACATTCTGAGCTAATGAACAGTGATTTATAATACAAACCAATTGGAAACACAGCCCCATTATGCTATGTGGTGTATTTCTTTATAAGGTCTGATCATGTAAGTGCCAGAGATAAAGAACAGGGCCAATGTATATAGCATTGACAGAATAGTCATTCACTTTCAAATGTATTCATTGTGTGTCTAGTATATTCCAGTTTTAATGACAAAGTTTAGTACATATTTTTAAAGATTTTTTTTTGTAACAATGTTCATTGAAAATGTAGGACAGTAAAACTTTTGTCCAGTGTCCATAGCGTTTATCACTGAGATAGTGTTGTTGGATGATAGTCTTTGCAAACCATTGTTGCCTTTTATTAATTAGAATTTGGTTATATATAATGACCATCATTTGTGAACATAATATCAGTCTTCCCTTCTCCTCTACTGCTCAGTGACTTTTATTTTAGCATCAAGCATCACACAGTGTGGCAAACAGCATGACAGGATTACCACAACAATTATGTCAAAATATGGTACAGTAATGTGATAAAAATTGTTTACTGATTACTCCTCAACTTTGCATGTCATCACTTTTAGGATAACCCACTGAATGAGTGTTTATATTGAATTTACCATTAAGGAAGCTAACTTCTGTTTAAAAAAAAAAAATATATATATATATTTTAAACTTAATCCTTCTGTATACAGATGAAATGGGTCTTGCCCAGTAATGCAGAAATCTGCTAATACTCATAAACCTCTGGAACTATGTTCACGTTAAAATGGAACCTACTGTAGTTCAGTTGGCAGTTTTAAAAAAAAAAATTGTGTTTTCTAGGCATTGGCAGACTTGCACTGATAATTCCCTGGGTGGTTCTACAAGAACTGGACAACTTGAAGAAAGGCAAAGTACTACAACATGTTCGGCACAAAGCTGTCCCTGCAGTTGAGTTCATCTACACTTGTCTCAAAAAACAAGATTCAAAGCTGTGGGGGCAATCCATGCAGCTTGCCTCTCAGAAAATATGTAAGCTATGTACATAGTTACATTTATTTGTAGTGTGAGCATCAGCATCTACTTCTGGGCTTAATATAATCTTCACTTTTACCTTTGCAATTTCCCTATTAAAATTGACTAACAACTTTCAGTGGCCATCAGACTATTATTCACTATGGACCTGATTCTCCACCCTGTCACACCAATTTTATACTGTTAATTGACGTCAGAGTTATGCTGGCATAAAACTGGTGTAATGGAGTGAAGAATCAGGCCCTATATATTTCTCAATCTTTTGTGATGGGTAGGTATCTTTCTGAGTTATCAGAAGACAAACATCACCTATCAAATACACCTTAATCAGTAGTAAAAGATTTTTGAACAGATTTAGCACATGGGTAGTTTATAATAAAAACTAGTACTTCACTCCCTACTATTTTATCGATAAATTTGTTTGTTACAGCGTTCTCAATTCTAGCTGTGTCTCCACTTTATAAACAGGCTGTGGGGAGTTACTTCATCCTACCAAGCTAGGTATGGATTGCGTGTCTTCTTCAGTTGGTGACTGCGACCTAGTTGATCACAGAGCTGTGTAAGCGACTTGCCTGAAGTTGCAAAGCAAGAAAGCAGCAGTTTCTAGTAGAACTCAGGAATTCCTGTATCCCAGATCTGTGCTTAGACCACACATCTCCCCGTTGATTGAACAAATACAGTGTTTGAATACAGTATCTTAATAAATATATTAAGATATTGCTCATGAAGCCTGATTATTTCTGAATATATTGCCATTGTGTTTGCTAAATTTGCAGATGGATTGAGTGATGAAAACAATGATGATCGTGTTTTACAATGCTGCTTGCAGTATCAGAGTCTTTTCCCTCAAGCTTTTGTCATACTGTGCACGTGAGTTACATCTGCGTCTCGTGTTTTGTTTTCAAGTCTGAGATTGCTGAATTCTGTGTATGGGGAGGAGACTACACACCCATCACTTTTAGATGTGATTGAAATAAGTTTATTTTTATTTATTTTATTTTATTTTTGAGAAGCAAAATCACTCGATATAACTCCTTTGTCGTATAAAGGAATAATTAAAAACACTCTTCTAACCATAACACTTTAGAGTTAATTTAAGTTCTTAATTTTCTTAAAACTGGAATTTGCTGGAAAACAGCTGCTAATATTACTGATGCTGCATTAAGTAACTGAAGACTTAATAATCACATTTTGGGTGGGAACAGAACAGAGATCTGGTTGTACATGTTTGGATTTCATACACGGTGAAGGTGGTGGTAGTATGTATTACAGCATGTATGGATAGGGATTGACTTTGTTCTAATTCTCCTGCTGATTTTTGTGACTTGATTCTAGCTTTGGCTACATGTTCGAGTGAAGACCGAACAAAATCAATACCATTTCAGAAAGTGGAAATGAGTTCTCTAATGGGAGCTGGTTTAATTTGTGCAAACTTAATGTGTGGGAGCCAAATTAATGTTTTCAATGGAAACCTAGACAAACATATGAGTATGGGGAGACTGTCCATAATGATTCCATGTTAAGTTAGCACAATCTGAGTTAAGAGCTGACTCTTGTATTGTGCGGCTCTATTAAACTCAGGCTGTGATCTATACACTAAAATTCATCTATACTCTTTTTGGCTTCTTACAGCCTCATGAGTAATAAAGATTCTCCAGCTGGAACTTGGGTAATTTTGTTGTATAAGGCATAACAGAATTCAGCCCAGTCCATCACGTCGTCTTTGGGTGCGCAGCAGGGTGGATTGATTTAAATCATTGGCTTAAATCTTGTTTTTGCATTTGCATTTCTTAATTCTCTTTTGGGTGCTTGCACATGTCCATTCCACTTAAGTGTGTGACAGTGCACAGGAGCTAGAGAACATTTTCCCATAGTGGTACCCATCTGGGCAGCACATGTGCCCTCCATGCACCGGTGCTGCTTAGCGGGAGCATGAAAGGCAGAGATGCCCCAGTGCCCCTGTTTCTTCTCACCGCCTATGATTGGTGGTCAGAGCAAGTGTGAGCTCTTCATGTTTTCTCTGTGTGTTAGTTACTTAGATAGTTAGCTGTACCCATTTTAGGTTTCCATTTATCTATTCTTTTGTCTTTGTTTTGTTGTTGTTTGAACTTTGCTCTGTACTGTGATATACTGAAGTCTTTTTTCCTTTAGAGGGCTAAATGGTCAGACTCCCTTAAGGATAAATCAAGTTCTGAGGTGAGGTGGTCCCCTGTACTGTATTCCTGCAGTGTTGAGTTGTTGACTCCAGCATCTCAAGGGGCTCTGTCAAGACAGACTCCATTGCCTACTTCATCTGTGGCACTGATTTCTGTTCCCTAGGCTATTTTGTCAGTACCAACTATGTGTTAGGCATATGCAGTGGCACAGGACCTCTTGTGCTTGTCAGTGCCAGCTTCACCTCTCAGGCAGGATAACTCCCAGGTACCAGATCCGACAGCTTTGGTACCAACCCATGTGGTACCAATTGTGCAGGACAATGTAGAATTGCAAATCATCAGGTGCTGCTTGCCAGATATGATTATTCAAATTGGAATGCAATGTCTAAGTCTCAAGACAAGTTACCAAACAATGTCAAAGAGGAATTTAAGGTGTTTATTAATGAGAGTTGTTTGGTTGCCCAGTCTTCTCTACAGGCTTCACTGGATGAAGCAGACTCAGCAGCTCCACTGATGGCAGCGGCCATTGCTATTCGTTGTGCTTCGTGGCTGCAAGCACTGGGTATTACGACTGAAGTGCAGCATACTATAGAAGGCTTGCCTTTGAGGGTTCAAGTCTGTTCTGTGGCAGAATAGCGGAGACTCTGCACTCTTTAAAAGATTCCTCGACAATTCTGAAATCGTTGGGTATTTATACTCCTGCGATAAAAATTGAAAAGGATTGTGGCATAAATGGTCTTGCCTAGTGGTCACAGCTGGGCTGCGGTCTGCCCAGCAGGGACAGTAGTCACCAGGCAGGAGTTGGAGGAATTGCAAAAACCAAGTTCTGTAAGCAAGAGCCAGGGTCAGAGTCAGGCTGGGATCAGAGATCAGAAGTAGTACAAGGCTGGAGTCAGGAGGCAAGAGTCAGGGTCAGTCAGGCTGCAGTCAGAGGCTGGAGATCAGAGGCTGTAGCAGGTTAGAGTCAGGAGGCAGGAATCAGGGTGAGAGTAAGGCTGGAGTCAGACACAGGAGATCAAGCAGAGTCTGGCGTTGCAGCAGGCTGAAGTCTGTGAGGTTGCCCAGGCCACTTCCTGGGGCAACCCATGGGGTTAAATAGGGCACTTGGCCAATCAGAGAGGTGCAGGGTACCATCATTCTGGATCTCTTGGGTGGTATTTCCTGCAGCGTTTACTCTCCATAGTGCTCCCTGGCTGTGCCTCTGGATGGTCTCCCAGTGGCACCGAGAATTTTATAGCCATCCCAGGCTCTGCAGACCTGGGTTCTAGTCCCTGGGTCCTTACAAAGAGAAAAGAGTTTCTGCCTCAGATGCATCAGAGCTATCCATCATACTACCTGATGAGAGAGCCTAACACTTCTAAAAGACATACATGACAAGTTCCAAAGGAGGAGACCTCCATCTCTGCCTCCTACATCTGTGACAATGAGACAGCTGTCAGTTTCCAAACAGTCTGTCTGACTCAGTCAAGAGCACCAAACCACTTAGAGAGTTCCCTTCCCTTTGGCTGCAAGTTGTACTGCTTGGAATCATGTTGTCAGACAGGTGGGTTCTAAGCACGGTGCAAGTGGGATACATTCTACAAATCACGTCTATTCCACTCTCCCATCCACCTTTTCTGTCTCTTTTCAGGGATCACTCTCCTGAGACTGTACTAATTCAGGAAGGACAGTCTTTGTTGCTGTTAGGAGGCACTTCTTCTATGGCCCCTACATCAAGAGAAGGGATTTTATTCCTGGTATTTTCTCATTCTGAAGTCCAAGGAAGGCCTCAGACCCATTCTGGACCTGCAGAATCTCAAGCAATTCATAAAGATAAAATTTCTAATGGTTACCCTATTCTCTATTATCCCATTCCTATCTCTCAATGACTGGCTTGCTACCCTTGACTTAAAGGAGGTATACTTCCTTGTGGCCCTTCACCAGAGTCACAGTAAGTTCCTAAGATTTGTTCTGGCAGATATCCATTATTAGTTCACATTTCTTCCATTTGGCTTGTCCTCTGCCCCTGTCTGGAGTTTTCACAACGTGCGTGGTGGTAGTGGCAGCACATGTTCAAAGGGTGGGCATTTAGGTGTATCTATACTTGAATAACTGGTTGCTCCCTGGACAGTCCAAGAACCAGGTGGCAGAAAGGGTGCAGAAGGTCTTGTCTCTTTCAAGTTTTAGGCCTGCTAATCAGCAAAGACCAACCAGATCTCACCCCTGCAAAGAAGATAAAATTTGCAGGGACAGTTCTCGATTCAACCACAGCGAGGCCATATTTGTTTCAAGCAATACACAATCTGTGCTCAGAATTCCAGGCGCATCCCTGTATAACAGCGAGGAATTGCAGGAGACTTTTAGGACACATGGCAACTTGCACGTATGTGACCCAGCATGCCAGACTTCACCTTAGGGTCATGCAGAGGTGGTTGAAGTCCATTTACCATTGCTCCCGACATCCGCTGGGCATGCTGACTCAAATACCTGCAACTGTTCTCTTCTCCCTGAATTGGTGGATGGACTCAGTCAGTGTAAGCACCAGGGTTCCCTTTACTCCTGCTCTACCATCAGTGACTCTAGTCACAGATGCTTCATCCTTGGCTGGGGAGCACATCCTGTGAGCTTACAAACTCAGGGTCGGGACCTCTTCCAATGTCAGGGAGCTTTGGGCTATACACCTAGCTGTCAGATATTTCTCCCTCATATAGCTGGCTGCTCCATGCAGGTTCTCACAAACAGTGCTGTGGTGATGTTTTACTTTTACAAACAGGGAGGGGCCACATCTGATGTCCACTGCTTCTTGGTGAAGAGTCTTTGGAATTTCTGCATCAAGAATGGAAAATACCTGCAAGTATTTCATCTCCTGGGCTCTCAATTCACTAGCAGACTGACTCAGCCGGTCATTCAGCAGAGGCCATGAGTGACCCCACATACCTCATGTTGCAAAGTTAATTTTTCTGAATTGGGATTTCCAGACTTGGACCTGTTTGCCACCCACCTGAACAGGAAGTGTCACTAATTCTGTTCAAGGGGAGGCCTCTGCCCAAGGTCACTAACGGCTGCCTTTCGGATGTCGAAACAGAAGACTTCTTTATGCTTTTTCCCCCATCCCAACAGTGCTGAAGGTAATGCCAAACTCAGACAGGACCATGCCATCCTAATTTTGATAGTGCCTGCCTGGTCTGGTCAATGTTTGTTCTCAAACCTATTGAACATATCTGTTTTTGGGATCCAGTTCCCTCCATACATAATCTGATAGGATCATAGCCAGATTTTGAATCCCTTTTCAGCCTGCATCTCACTGCCTGGATGCGCTCAGTGGTTAGATCATCAAAGGTTTCCCTGTTTTGGTGGCAGTTCAGACTGTGCATTTTGCATAATGGAAAGTCTTCTACCAGATGTACATTATTTCATGAAATAGAACGACTTTCTTTGGTCCTGGCACCCTGATACAGAAGCGGATTAAGGTTTCGTGGGCCCTGGGCCAGAGCAAGTGGTGGTGGGGGGGGACACCCCACCCTGTTTTGCCCATTCCTCCCCCCCCTTACCCCTCCACCCACTGCAGCCCCGCAACCCATTTACTCCTTTCTGCCCCCCCAAGACTGGAGAAGCTCTGTCTCTCTCCCCCGGCCCCGGGGCTGCAGTGGGGAGAGTGAGAGCTCCCCCAGCCCTTTGTCCACGGCAGGGAACAAGAGTTTCTCCAGTCCTGGGGCCACAGCCAGGGTTTGGGCACAGGGACTTCCCCCACCCTGGCTGCCCAGCACTTCTGCCGGGGTGCGGGGACTTCCCCCGCCCCACCTGGTGGCCAGGGCTCCACCGCCCGTTGACCCAGTAGCTAATCCGCCACTGAGAGTACCTCATGGTCCAGTGCTCTTATTTAGGTGAATCTGGATTACCTCCTTCACCTAAAACAGATGAGCCTGACAGTTAGCAGCAAGGTGTACTCTGAATTATCTCAGTGACTAGCCCACCTTTAGGTGACAGGTCTGTATTCTCCAACCCTATGATTATATCAGATTTTTGAAAGGTTTGGACAGACTCTCTTCCCTCCTGTGTAAGATCCAATCCCTTCCTGGCATTTGAACTCAGTTCTTTCAGGTTTGATGGGACCTCCTTTTGAACCCATGGCCATGTGTTCATTGTCCCATCTCTCAATTAAAGTTGTGTTTTTTATTAGCTCAGCTATGAGAGTTGCTGAGCTGCGAGCATTGATGGCTGACCCTTCCTATACAACTTTTTATGACAACAGAGTGGCCTTACATCGTCACCCCAAATTTCTTGCCAAGGTGGTTTTGGACTTTCATTTGAACCAGACTGTTTATTTGATGACATTCTTTCCAATTCTCACAAAGATGAAGAGCAGCTACAGACCTTGGACATTGAAAGAGCTTTTAGCTTTTTACTTTGTCAGCATTAAGGAGTTTTGGGCATCTCCTCAGCTGTTTGTTTCATTTACTATTGTATGAAAGGGAAATCAATAACCTCCCAGACAATCTGCTCCTGGATTTCCACTTGCATTTGCTTGTTACGATATAGCCCACTCTGCAAGGACTAAGGTGACTTCAACAGCTTTCCTGGGTCATGTTCCTATTACTGACACTTGCTAGGCTGCCATGTGATCTTTGGTTTATATGATGACCCTTATGCCATCTCCCCTCCAGAGATGATACTAAGTTTGGGAGAATAGTGGTGCAGGTCTTGTTTAGGTAGACAGTGATACCCTCCTCCATCAAGATCTGCTTGAGAGTTACCTAAGTAGAATGGATAAGTACAAGCACTTGAAGAAGGGAAAAAGATATATGCCTGTTCAGTAATTGTTGTTGTTCAACATGTGTTATGCGTGTCCATTTCATAACCTGCTCTTCTCCCCTCTACACTGGAGCCAATACGTATGGTGGCTTCTGGTATAAGAAGGAACTGAGGGGGAGGTTGGGATGGCTCTGCTCTTTAACCTGTGACCAAGCAGTACAAGTGCCCGATGGGTACTGCTATGGGAAAAAGTACTCTGGCACACTGGTGCACAGACAACTAAGTGAAGTGGACATGTGCAACTCATCTTGAGCAACAGTTGCAGAACAGGCATGTAACTATTTTTTATTCTTCCTAAGAGAGGTTGATTCTCATTAACCTTAAAACACATTGATTTGCAACTACATAGAGCCATCACACTAAATTTGATGCTTCTTTTTGCCACTCTGGATGATACACTGAATCAATACACATTTAAGCAATTATATAGTTTAATATACATGTATTCAGATTTGTAGTTTTTACATTTTTATGATCTTAGAAAATGGTGAATGATGCATTTCTTATTTGCTAGAGCATTAATTTTTTTACTTGTGATTTGTGTCAAGCTGCATTTGAATGGAAATTGAAATTCAATTAATGCACAAACAGCATTTTAAAATTGGTATTATTTAATTAATCTTTTAAATGTGCTGGATGAATAAGTATCAAATGTATTGCATTTAAAACAGATTTATTAAAGAAAGCATTATCTATAGTTAGTGACTAGAAACAATCAGTGCCATTATGTCCTTCCAGATTTTAGAACTAGTAGAACTCCTCTTCCTCCCACCTTGTTATCCTCTTCCAATCTATGAATAAAAAACAAGCTTTCTTGCTTTTTTTTTTTTTTTTTTTCCCAATTCCCAAATGGTTTCTCACCTTTTGAATGAATTAGTCATTGACCTGAAATATTCTCTCAGAAGAGGCTACTACTGTCAAAAGCTGATTTAGCATTTCAACTTACTCTGGTTCCAGGTGCTTTAGCCAGTGACTTCTACCAGTTCAGTGGTTTGACTTTCATTAAAATTTTAGTAGCAAACATGTCCTGCTTGAATATTTTTATTTAATTTTAAATTATTTTTAATAGATTACAGTAAGTGTAGGTCTTAAAATAGGTTATCAATTAAAATGTATTTTTAGTTTTATTTTTAAAAGAAAAATTGTTTAATTTAAATTAAACTGATTTAAATTAAAAAAAAATGCAATTTGATGTAAAGACGTGGGGTGGGGGGTTGTTTTTTATTTTTGTCAGTAAGTAAGCAAATATGGTGAAGTCAGGCTTAAAGTGTGGTTATAAAGTTGTTGTTGTTGTTGTTTTTTTTTAATATATTTTGTGTTGCTTTTCAGAATAGCTACTTCTTGATTTAGCTATCTCATCTGCTTTCTTACATGGGTACCTTTTTTCTTTCGCAGGCAATATGTTGTTTACAGTGAAGCCCTTCAAGATTTATATGGGCTTACTGAAGACAAGTTTGTCAATGGGTTAGCTTTACAATTTAGAATATAACAGTGTTGTTGAGAAGTTAATACAATCAAAACAAAAGTAAATCTCTTTTCATAGGGATGATAAAAATTTATGCAGCAAAGCCCTAGTGAGTGATGTAAAGGCCCTATGCAAAGCAGACTTGGTTACTGCACTCCAAAACCTGAATGTAAACAGCCATCAGAACTGTGTTGGCCTACAGCAATCAAAAACAGGTTAGTTTGCATGTGTGCGCATATTTATAGTGGCCCTGTGAGTCATGCGGAGCATAATTAAATTTGCAGAAAATTAAGTTTCTGTCTTCATACACTCAGAACTTCTAGAACATTCACCTTGAGGGCTGACATTTTCCACCTTTGGTCTCTACCCAAAGATGACTTTTGTGTGTGTGAAAGTTTGAGAGCTTGAGTAAAACTGTTTCAGTTAATCGAATAATGAAAGTATTAAGTATGTTTCCCAGCTCTGTGTATATGTGTGCATTAAAACAAAACTTCTAGCCCCTTTTTAAAAATGTATTTTTTAAATAGAGGTTAGCCCCAACACAACTCTCTAACTCAAAAAGGTTTCATACTAAGTCATGAATCCACTATTAGTTGGATTCCTGAACTAACTTATAAATCTAAGGTCACTCAATAATACTGCTTAATATGAACAGCTATACTTGTAACCTGGGCAATGGGTTATAATAGTGTAACTTAGCCTTGAGTGGGCCAATTCTTACTGTTCAGGATTCAAGATAGCTGTTCGTATTAAACAGTATTATGGAGTTGTCTTGTAATATACCAGGTATAATTCTGTTGAAGTCAGTGGAATTTTACCTACTTAGACCCTGGCTGTATTTGGCCCTTTGTATTCTATAGACAGGTTCATTTCTAAGTCACTTAAAAAATCAGGAATGTGGAGTAGAGTCATGAATAAATATATTCTGAGAAATTAGGTCATCTTGGTTAGTGGTCTGTCGCTTAAGACAAAGCATAATACAAATTGGCATAATAAGAAGTACTGAGGAAAACCTAAGAAAATGAAATTTAGGGCAAATATCCTGCTGGGAAGGGACTTAGTCTGATCTAGAAGGCTGAAATACCCCATGTGCTTAGTAACACAGCTTTCTGTGGACACATCTTAGTGCTCTTTACACTTGCTGCCCTTTAAATACAGAGTCCAGATCCAATATTAAGAGCCCTCTGTAGGACTGGCTCTAGGTACCAAAGAGATCACCTCTCCCTGTGTGATTGGACTTCCCATATTTGGTATGTTCCGAACAAAGAAACTCAGCTAGTAGGAGGAAATTCATGAAGTGTGCGAGACTAAACATTCAGAGGACCTGAACTAGGGAACTGTCTGCTACGAGAAAAGAATGATGATGGATGTGCGTACTTCCAGAACTAATACAAAATTCAGTTATTCGCTAATCTTTCTCTCAAGGATCTTGATGGGACCAGTGCTGTTCAACATATACATTAATGATCTGGAAAAGGGAGTGAACAGTGATTAAAAAATTGTTCAAGATAAGAATGGCCATACTGGGTCAGACCAAAGGTCCATCTAGCCCACTTTCCTGTCTTCCGACAGTGGCCAATGCCAGGTGCCCCAGAGGGAATGAACAGAATAGGTAATCATCAAGTGATCCATTCCCTGTCGCCCATTCCCAGCTTCCGGCAAACAGAGGCTAGGGACACCATCCCTGCCTGTCCTGGCTAATAGCCATTGATGGACCTATCCTCCATGAATTTATCTAGTTTTTTAAATCCTGTTATAGTCTTGGCCTTCACAACATCCTCTGGCAAAGAGTTCCACAGGTTGACTGTGCATTGTGTGAAGAAATACTTCCTTTTATTTGTTTTTTAAACCTGCTTCCTATTAATTTCACTTGGTGACCCCTAGTTCTTGTGTTATGAGAAGTAGTAAATAATATTTCCTTATTTACTTTCTCCACACCAGTCATGATTTTATAGACCTCTATCATATCCCCCTTAGTTGTCTCTTTTCCAAGCTGAAAAGTCCCAATTTTATTAATCTCTCCTCAAGCGGAAGCCGTCCCATACCTGAATCATTTTTGTTGCCCTTTCCTGAGCCTTTTCCAATTCCAATATATCTTTTTTGAGATGGGGTGACCATATTTGCACAAAGTATTCAAGATATGGGTGTATCATGGATTTATATAGAGGCAATATGATATTTTCTGTCTTATCTATCCCTTTCTTAATGTTTACCAACGTTGTTAGCTTTTTTGACTGCCGCTGCACATTGAGTGCATGTTTTCAGAGAACTATCCACAATGATGCCAAGATCTTTCTTGAGTGGTAACAGCTAATTTAGACCCCATCATTTTATATGTATAGTTGAGATTGTTTTCCAGTGTGCATTACTTTGTATTTATCAAGATCTCTTTGCAGCTCTTTGCAGTCTGCTTTGCACTTAGCTGTCTTGAGCAGTTTTGTATCATCTGCAAATTTTGCCACCTCACTGTTTACCCCTTTTTCCACATCATTTATGAATATGTTGAATAGTACTGGTCCCAGTACAGACCCCTGAGGAACACCACTATTTACCTCTCTCCACTCTGAAAACTGTCCATTTATTCCTACCCTTTGTTTCCTGTCTTTTAACCAGATACCAGTCCATGAGAGAACCTTGCCTCTTATCCCCTGACCGCTTACTTTGCTTAAGAGCCTTTGGTGAGGACCTTGTCAAAGGCATTCTGAAAATCTCCATACACTAAATCCACTGGATCCCTTGTCCACATGCTTGTTGAGCGCCCCCCCCCAAAAAAAAGAATTCTAGTAGATTGTCGAGGCATGATTTTCCCTTTACAAAAACCATGTTGACTCTTTAACCCAAAAATTATGTTAAATCCCAAAGTGATTGTGAAAAGAGAGAGGGGTTTCTCACAAAAGTGGGTGACTGGACAACAAAATGGCAGATGAAATTCAACCTGATAAATGCAAAGTAGTGCAGATTGGAAAAAATAATCCCAACCATACATATAAAACGATGGGGTCTAAATTAGCTAATTAAAAGAGATCTTGGAGGCACCATGGATACTTCTCTGACAACTTCAGCTCAATTTGCCGCAGCAATCAAAAAGGCTAACAATGTTAGAAATGGTTAGGAAAGGGATAGGAAATCAGACAAAATCTCCTAGTGCCGTTCTGTAAGTCCATGTTGTACCCATACCTTGAATACCATTCCCAGTTCTAGTCACCCCATCTCAAAAAGGATCTAGTGAACTGGAAAAGATTCATGGAAGAGGAACAATGATCAAGTGTGTGGATGAGCTTCCAGATGAGAAGAGACTAAAAAATTTAGGGCTGTTGAGCTTTGAAATAAGATGACTGTGCTGGATATGATAGAGAGCTGTAAAATCATGAATGGGGTGGAAAAAGTGAATAGAGAATTTTTGTTTGTTTTTGTAATATATATATATTTTTTACCCTTTCCCACAATACAAAAACCAAGAGTCTCCAATGAAATGAATAAGCAGGTTTAATACAAACCAAGAGGAAGTACTTTTTCACACAATGCACAGTTAACCTATGGAACTCATTGCCATGACTGTTGTGATGGCCAAAAGTATAACTGGGTTAAACAAAGATATGGATAAATTCGTGGAGGATAGTTCCATCAATGGCTATTAGCCAAGATGGTCAGGGATGCAAGCCCATGCTCGGGGCAACCCTAAACAGCTGAGTACCAGAAGCTGGGAGGAGAAGATGGGGGTTGATCTGTCAAATTGCCCTGTTCTGTATGCTCCTCCTGAAGCTCTGGTACTGGTTAGTGTCAGACAGGGTACTGGGCTCGATGGACCATTGGTCTGACCCAGCATGGCAGTTCTTAAGTTCAGTAGGCTCTTCACACAACATACAAGCAAGTCATAAACATAAACAAACACCCTAGAGAAGAATCATGTTATTTCTCCTTGTGGTGGTGGTGGGTGGGGGAGGGAGGTGAAAAATATGGACACTGTTGATTCTATTTTAAAATACTTGGAAGGTGCTTGGATATTGTGGTCATGGAGTAGTAGAAGTAAAGTGACATAGAAGTAAAGTGATGGAATCCTCTGTAGCTGGAGACCTACAACTAGAGGACAAAATATTAAATATGTTGTAGGCAACAATCCAGCACTCGCAAAGACTGGATTACAGAACCTAGCAACTTGTTTCTATAACTAATTTCTATGAATAATACACTAAAGAAAGCACTTACTGTAACTGTATTTACTTGGCAGATACTGGGTCCCAGAAAACCAAGAGGGAAGATCCCAGCCTTACTACTCCACTCCTAAGCATTGTTCCTGACCTTGAAAAAAGTTTAGGAGAAGCTTTATCCTCGATATTAGAAACTGAAATGAAAATTGCTTTTGGAAACTTGTGGATGGAGGTGGTTACTTGTGGTGTTTTGCTTGATATTTCAAATACTAAGTTAAAGATTGTCTCGGAGTCCAAACTTCAATCTGTCTGCTTTTTACGTTACAATGTTAATGACAAATAGGGCTGATACAGTACAATGATGTGGAAGATGTCTCAAACTACATTACAGTTGTTGACCCTGAACTCATTTTCAATTATAACCTCTTATGAAAATTTAAACAGATTTTTTGTTTGTTTGAAAACTGCAAAACTGACCAATTGTGCTGCCCTGTGTCATGATTCTTCAGGGACCCTGCTTCTGTGCTTAAGAGAGTTTCAACGTTTGATTTTTTTTTTTTTTTTTTATCTAAACTGTTCATGTAAAAATGCACCAATAGGAAAAGAGAGATGATATGAGAAACATTCTTTAAAATTATACAGAATAAATTGATAAGTAATGTTGCAACAAGACTACAGTTCTGGTTAAGGATTCTAGTGTTATCTTAATCCATGAGAGTCTAATTAATTTGTCAGTTAACCTATTGTAGAATGTGTGTTTAATTTCAAGGTGCCAGTGTGACCATACTAACATTTTAGATTGTCTTTTTTTATTTAATTAAAAAAAAAATCTATAGGACAGTTATATCACAGGCAAGTTGAAGCATTTCTCCCTCCCATTGCCACCTCCTGCCTCCCGCAACTGCTCTGCTAGTGTAGTTCAATCCAACCTAGGGAAATTCAGTCTCCAAACTCATTTTGTACCTCACCTCTTTTGGGAGTTTGCCTTTTGGTGTTCTTGTGATGTGGACACTTCTCTAACATATATTAGGCTAAGAGCAGTAATTCACTTTACACAGGCCATCTGATAATTTAGTCACTACTATCCTGAAGGGAATTTGAACAAGTGATCTAGAAGCGAAGATTCATGCTTGCCATTTCCAATCCTGTGAGCCATCCACTCACAGAGTATTGTTAAATTTCATTATGTATTTTGATATTGGGATGATTGTTTGACTAGTAATGTCTGTGCAACATTACATTTAATAGTAATTTATGTGCTGTATGGTTGTTCAATGTGAATTTTCAAAATGCATATTTTATTAACAGTAACTTTGGACTTCTGTAATGTAGAATCATAAGACTGGAAGGGACCTCGAGAGGTCATCTAGTCCAGTCTCCTGCACTCATGGTAGGACTAAGTATTTATCTAGACCATCCCTGACAGGTGTTTGTCCAACCTGCTCTTAAAAATCCCCAACGATGGAGATTCCACAACCTCCCTAGGCAATTTATTCCAGTGCTTAACCACTCTGACAGGAAGTTTTTCCTAATGTCCAGCCTAAACCTCCCTTGCTGCAATTTAAACCCATTGCTTCTTGTCCTATCAGTGGTTAAGAACAACAATTTTTCTCCCTCCTCCTTGTAACAACCTTTTATGTACTTGAAAACTGTTATGTCCTTTCTCAGTTCTCTCTTTTCCAGGCTAAACAAACCCAGTTTTTTCAGTCTTCCCTCATAGGTCATGTTTCTAGACTTTTTAAATCATTTTTGTTGCTCTCCTCTGGACTTTCTCCAATTTGTCCACATCTTTCCTGAAATGTGGCGCCCAGAACTGAACACACTACTCCAGTTGAGGCCTAATCAGCCTGGAGTAGAGCGGAAGAATTACTTCTCGTGTCTTGCTTACAACACTCCTGCTAATACATTCCAGAATGATGTCTGCTTTTTTTGCAACAGTGTCACACACTGTTGACTCGTATTTGAGCTTGTGGTCCACTATGACCCCCCCCCAGAGCCCTTTCTACAGTACTCCTTCCTAGGCACTCATTTCCCATTTTGTATGTGTGGAACCGATTGTTCCTTTCTCAGTGGAGTACTTTGCATTTGTCCTTATTGAATTTCATCCTATTTACTTCAGACTATTTCTCCAGTTTGTCCAGATCATTTTGAATTTTAATTCTATCCTCTAAAGCACTTGCAACCCCTTCCTGAGTGGTATCATCTGCAAACTTTATAAGTGTACTCTCTATACCATTATCTAAATCATTGATGAAGATATTGAACAGAACCGGACCCACAACTGATCCCTGCGGGACTCCACTTGTTATGCCCTTCCAGCATGACTGTGAACCACTGATAACTACTCTCTGGGAATGGTTTTCCAAGCAGTTTTGCACCCACCTTATAGTAGCTCCATCTAGGTTGCATTTCCCTAGTTTGTTCATGAGACGGTCATGTGAGACAGTATCAAAAGCTTTACTAAAGTCAAGATATACCACGTCTACTGCTTTTCCCCCCATCCACAAAGCTTGTTACCCTGTCAAAGAAAGTATCCGGTTGGTTTGATACAATTTGTTCTTGACAAATTCATGCTGACTGTTACTTATCACCTTAATTTGCAAACATCTAGAAGATAATATTTGCTCCATTATCTTTCCAGGTACAGAAGTTAAGCTGACCAGTCTGTAATTCCCCAGGTTGTCCTTATTTCCCTTTTTATAGATGGGCACTATATTTGCCCTTTTCCAGTCTTCTGGAATCTCTCCTGTCTTCCATGACTTTTCAAAGATAATCGCTAATGGCTCAGATACTCAAGGAACTGACTGAGGAGGTATTCTAGGATGCATTTCATCAGGCCCTGGTGTCTTGAAGACATCTAACTTGTCTAAGTAATTTTTAACTTGTTCTTTTCCTATTTCAGCCTCTGATCCTTCCTCATTTTCACTGACATTCACTATTTTAGATATCCAATCACCAACAACCTTCTTGGTGAAAACCAAAACAAAGAAGTCATTAAGCCCCTCTGCCATTTCCACGTTTTCTGTTATTGTTTTTCTCCCCCTCATTGAATAACGGGCCTACCCTGTCCTTGGTCGTCATCTTGCTTCTAATATATTTGTAGAATGTTTTCTTGTTGCCCTTTATGTCTCTAGCTAGTTTGATCTCATTTTGTGCCTTGGCCTTTGTAATTTTGTCCCTACAGGCTTGTGTTATTTGTTTATATTCATCCTTTGTAATTTGACCTAGTTTCCACTTTTTGTAGGACTCTGTCAATGAGCTAATAATCAAAAAAATCTCCTGGTTAAGCCAGGGTGATCTCTTGTCATACTTCCTATCTTTCCTACACATTGGGATAGTTTGCTCTTGTGCCTTTAATAATATCTCTTTGAAAAACTGCCAACTGTCTTCCATTGTTTTTCCCCTTAGACTTCCTTCCCATGGGAACTTACCTACCAACTCCCTGAGTTTGCTAAAGTCTGCCTTCTTGAAATCTATTATCTTTATCCTTCCTACCATTCCTAAGAATCATGAACTGTATCATTTCATGATCACTTTCACCCACGCTGCCGTCAACTTTCAAATTCTCAACCAGTTCCTCCGTATTTGTCAAAATCAAATCTAGAACAGCCTCTACCCTAGTAGCTGTCTCCACCTTCTGAAATAAAAAATTGTCTCCAATACATTCCAAGAACTTGTTGGATAATTTGTGCCTTGCTGTGTTTATTTTCCCAACAGCTGTCTGAGTAGTTGAAGTCCCCCATCACCACCAAGTCCTGTGCTTTGGATGGTTTTGTTTAGTTGTTTAAAAAAAGCCTCATCCACCTCTTCTTCCTGGTTAGGTGGTTGTAGTAGATCCCTACCATGACATCACCCTTGTATTTTACCCCTCTTATCCTTACCCAGAGGCTTCCTACAAGTCTGTCTCCTATTTCCATCTCAACCTCAGTCCAAGTGTATACATTTAATATATAAGGCAACACCTCCTCCCTTTTTCCCCTGCCTGTTCTTCTTGAGCAAGCTGTACCCATGTTCCATAGCATCCAAGAGCTCAGAGCACTTTACAAACATTGTTTCCCAAAACCTTGGGAGAAGGGGAAATAGTACTATCCTCACTTTCAGGTGGGGAAATTGAGGCACAAAGATTCTGACTTGTCAAAGTTCACACAGGAAGTGTGTGACAGAGTTGGGGGTAGAACCGAAATATTCTGACTATAGCCAGAAGACTAGCAATCCATTTATTTAGCTCTGTGTGTCTTCCAATTAACATTTTCATCTAGCTGGAATGGTTAATTACTTTACTTTATACTCATCTGCACAAGCTGAACTCTGAGAGCTATCAAGTTACTAGAACTAACATTTCTTGTTTGAGCTTGTAAATCTTGAGTGTTGTACAAATAGAATATCCGTCACAGAAATACTTCATAAAAGTCTCTAAATAGTCCTAGTCACAGCAGTGCACATATGCTAATTGGAATGCTTTTAAGAAGGGTCTGTACCTGTGTAAGACACCTCCTGAGTAAAACTAAATTGAACAAGGCTATGATTTGTCATGTAATATACAATCACTTTACCAGGAAAAATCCACCTGATCTCTTATTTCTGAGAATGCTTTGGATGTTTACTTCAGCATGTACAATTGGTATTAAAGAATAGCACAATTGAGAAATGTACACTGATAGTTATATGGTTGTGAAGTTTTAAACTTTTCACTTTTAGGTACTGTATCTGAAGCCCCCATGGACCCTAGCAAGCTTATTGCAGTGCTTTAAAAAACACTGGATGGCTGTATTTGGCTCTATTGTGCCAAGACGCTTACTTGCAACCATTGAATGCCTGCATGAACATCTTTGTAAAGGTAAGAATCTTATGTGACTCCTTTTTAGTAATAAACTTCTAAACATAAACCTCTCTCCATTGAGGTCAAGCCCTCTAATCACAGGAGTCTTAAGTGTGCATTATGAAAATATACATATAGTACATATTTAAAGGGTTTATTTTTCTCCTTTTAATTCAAGAATAATGGGAGTTATGTGGGTTATTCAAGGGAGACTATACCCTGGAGAAGTAGTCTTCCTTCTTGACTTTCACACAATGTGATGGTGGTTCCAGATGGGTGGCAAAAATCCCAGTTTGCTGCATGCAAGCGTTTTGTAACTTGAGCCCAAAGATCCATGATACAACACTTGTCAGTAAGGACAAAAAGAAAAACCTGCCTAACCCTCCAAATCTGCCTAGACGTGGGCCTTAAAATGGGGCAAGGATTCACTACCACTTATTGAAGAAGCTACAAAAAAGCTAACTGTCTCTTGAGACTGTTTTGGTAGCCTTAATTAAATATTTTGATAGTCTGCTGCTCTCTTCCTGTTTTTAACAAATTTGAACAAACATGAACAGGCACTACTGAAATCAGTCATTTATAGGATTCGCTTCAAATATTACATCTTCATGTGCATGCTACCAGAAAGTGGAACGACGTATCTAAGAAGCTTTAGTTACCAGAGTACTCAAGTACCTCCATAGTATTTGTTATTTCTATTTGTAATCTATCCTCCTTCCTGGTTTGTAAGAAAAACAGCTTAATTAGTTTATTGGCATTTGTATAGGTGTGCTGTGCCTCTGAAGAACTTATTGATGGAAAGCAAAGTCAAAGACATGAGTCTTGCATTTAGTTATGAAAGTGTCAGTGCTTTTATGAGTTGGCAGTAGTTTTCCATTCAGTACTTGTAGCCATAGCTATGCTGGGATATGGTCCACCAGAAGGTGTGTTAGGACAGGTTATGAGCACATTATCTGATGATGACAGGTTGTCATCAACATACAGCTAAGGGTAGCATAAAATCCCTCTTTACCCTGTAAAGGGCTAATTCCTCTTTTACCTGTAAAGGGTTAAGAAGCTTGGATAACCTGGGTGGCACCTGACCAAAAGGACCAATAAGGGGAGAAGATACTGTCAAATCTGTGGGGGAAGGTTTTTGTCTGTGCCTCCCAGAGTCAACAAGGAACCAGGGCAGGGAAAATACATCTCCCTAAGCCATATCTAAGCTAAGCATCTAATATTGCAAAAATAGTAATTAATAGCAAAGAAAATGTGTTAGGTTATTTTTTGTTTTAGCTTGTGAATTTTCCCTGTGCTAAGAGGGAGGTTTATCCCTGTTTTTTGTTTTGCCTAGAGGGGAAATCCTCTGTGTTTTTGAATTTTTTGTTATTCTGTAAAGTACTTACCATCCTGATTTTACAGAGGTGATTCTTTTACCTTTTTTTAATTAAAATTATTCTTTTAAGAACCCGATTGATTTTTCATTGTTCTTAAGATCCAAGGGTTTGGGTCTGTGTTCACCTGTACCAATTGGTGAGGATATTATTCTCAAGCCTTCCCCAGGAAAGGGGGTGCAGGGCTTGGGGGAATAGGACTCCAAGTGGTCCTTTCCCTGATTCTTTGTCTAAATCACTTGGTGGTGGCAGCATACTGTTCAAGGCAAGGTAGAATTTGTGCCTTGGGAAAGTTTTTAACCTAAGCTGGTAAA
The DNA here is from genome assembly GCA_003942145.1 of Platysternon megacephalum. Taxonomy (NCBI): domain Eukaryota; kingdom Metazoa; phylum Chordata; order Testudines; family Platysternidae; genus Platysternon; species Platysternon megacephalum. Next base: position 159,464 of record QXTE01000267.1, read on the forward strand.
AATAAGCTTGGGGGGGGGGGGTGTCTTTCATGTGGGTCCCCACATCTGTACCCCAAAGTTCAGAGTGGGGAAGGAACCCTAACACATGTTTAATGAGCCTATGCCGGATCCTGAATGGAGGGTGATTTGATCCAAAATTAAGTCTTATTTTTACACACTGCTTATTGTAATGTTCCTTCCTGAAACTGTTTGTTTAATGCTCATGGTTGGTATCCAAGACATTTCATATACTGGCTGAAATAAACAATTTAGATGTCTTTAAATGTTTTTGTTTTTCATTAAAAAGCAGTGTTCTAGATTTTTATTCTTACATTTTAACCTTTAACAGATCAACATTTGATGAGGATTATCTTCTCTCCCTCCATGCTCTCATTTTACCCACAAAAGCAAAATTGCAAGAATGTGTGACATAGCTTCCTGTTCCAGCCAGAGTTCTATATCTAGTGGAGCTTGGGAGCACTTTACAATCTTTCAGCCCCTTGAATTGAGTAGAGTTTGTAAAGTGCATCAGAGTTTGTGTTCTAGAGAAGACTTTAAGTTGAGTGATGTGCTAGCACATTGAAACTATTTTTTTAGGCTTACTGTTGGACTTTGACTACAGGCATTAAACCCTCAGAAGACAATAGCACCTGATCTTATACCATTTATGGCAATAGGATTTTCAGACCCTTTTTTGTTTGATAATGATCTTACATAATAACACACACTTATTTTTATACGTACGGATATCCTAGAATGTTTAATTCATACAATAATTGTAATACCTTTTTGAAATGATAGAACTGGTGGTGATTATACTTGGTTTCAGTTTGAACGGTTAGCTTTTTCCTTTACTGCTTGTGTGATTTAACACCAAACTAGCCTACTTCTCTAAAACTGATTTCCCATGTTTCTTCTTAATGTTTTTATATCAGGTAAGACAGTTGACCACATAACAGCAAACATCGTGCTCCAGGAATCTAAAAAGCTATTGCATGCTTTCAGCTCAAGGTCAGACTATGATGGTGTACTTCCGCAGGCTTTTGCTTATGTGACTAAACTGCTCCAGATGCTTGCAGAGGTAAGCTGCATTTCAGTGTACATAGTTTTTACACTAAAACTATGGCTTAACTGAAATTTTAGCGTCACCAATCATTGACACTACAAACTTACTAAGGGTTTTCTAGTTCTTTGTTATAATCATAAAAAAATTATTGTAAACAGTGCTAGGTGGGGGTTAACAGGATATTGTCATAAGTGGTGCGTCCCAAATGTAACCCCGCTCCCACAACAAAAGTGAAGGCTTTCTGTTTATAAAAATATCCCTGACAGAATTTTGCTTCTATTAACTCTCAAAAAGGAAGTGAATGATTGAAAAGCAAGTGCATACTGCTGCTTTTTGATAAAGATTGAACTTCATATCAAATAAATAACTGTTATCCTGCATTTGAAGGTGATTTATTAAATAATCAATTCCAATCTTTTTTTTTCTAATTAAAATGATCTTGTAAGATTCACTTAGTTTGTGAATATGTCTGTGTATGTTGAGCTGCCCCTCTTCTCCTCCTGACAACTCAGTTTGTGATTCAGTTGTGAAGTTTCTCCTTTGTGCACTTCAGAAATCCTGTACGTCTAATTCCCCTTTCCCCTAGCAAGAATAAAAGTTGGTGAAAGAAAGCAGAAGGGTGACACATTATACTTGGTGGTTGTTGGACTGCCCAGTTAAAAGCTCTGGTAATTCTTATTCTGGTGCTAAGGATGAAAAATAGTGTATCGGCCACAGCTGAGGAAAAGTTTTTTAAACAAAACCAAAAAGCTGTATTACTATAGGGAAGTACCGTAGTAACTTTGAGCCAGTTAGCCTAGCCAGGATTCCAGGGAGATCAAAAAGAGGTTGTTGGGTTTTTGTATATTTGTTTTTGTTTTGTTTTTTGTATATTTTTACAACATGAGCTGTTTTTCCTTAGATCCTTATTTCTGTTTTGCTATTGGGTTATTGAGAGGTAGTCATCAAGTTATTCAATATAAAATGAGGAAAGGTAATCTAATTGATTGGAACAGCAATTGCCGTCTCCTACACTTCAGAATGGGAGTGTCTAAGTATCTGCATGAGTTGTTTTTATTTTCCCTGTCAAATACATAATTGATTACCTAAGTTCTCTTCAGCAATGAGTTTTTCCTGAGCCTTTATCTAGTATGCTCCATATATGAATAAATTCTTGGACTCAAGTTAGGCATGATTGACATTATAGAACAGGGGTCGGCAACCTTTCAGAAGTGGTGTGCCAAGTCTTCATTTATTCACGCTAATTTAAGGTTTCGCGTGCCAGTAATACATTTTAACGTTTTTAGAAGGTCTCTTTCTATAAGTATTTAATATATAACTAAACTATTGTTGTATGTAAAGTAAATAATGTTTTTTAAATGTTTAAGAAGCTTCATTTAAAATTAAATTAAAATGCAGAGCCCCCCAGACCGGTGGCCAGGACCCAGGCAGTGTGAGTGCCACTGAAGATCAGCTCGCGTGCCGCCTTCGGCACACGTGCCATAGGTTGCCTACCCCTGTTATAGAAATTTAAAGCTCATTAAATAGAGTAGATGAAATAGTTTTTTCTGACCTTCTATCCTAGTAGTTTGCTCTTAGAGCAACTCATTTTCCTTTATCGGTCTGAAAAATTGTTATCTGACAGTAGTCTTGCATGAATTACACAACCCAATACCGTGGATCACTTGAGTTTTGTTTTTGTTTCCCGCCCGCCCCCCGCTAAATTTGTCATCTTTAGAGAAGGGCAATAAAAGTTAAAACTAGAGGATTCTTATTCCTAGGTTTGCCACTGGTTCAGTATGACTGTTAGTATATAGGTTTGTTTGTCAGCCTGAGATAGAATTTTGGGTTTGACTTTTTGATACACATATTAGTATAAGATATGAGTGAAGAACAATTAACAAAGACACTGTGTTGCATTTCCCACAACCAGATGGGGCTTTTACTATAATGAGAAAAGATGAGGGATAGTGCCAAAGTGTTACAGGGTATGGTGGAAGTGTAATATGAGCATATACTGAAAGGCTGCCTGGCTCCTTTCTCAAGCCAAGGTCAAGCAACCAGTTAGGATGGGGATGGGGGGAGGCCTAAGAAACACTACATGCCAAAGAAAACCTGGCCTTGGCCAGAACACAATCGCCGTCCGTACCCCTCCCATGGGGTCCAAAAGAGGTGGGACGAAGACCCCAGACCTCTCCCCAAAACTGAACGTGACCATAAGTTGTAAGGGGTGGGACCGAGGGCATGCATTGCAGGTATATTTGGGCCTGCTAAGAAAGAGGAGGTGGGAATAGGGAACGGGGACACAGGCAAGGGTCTGCAGCATCAGAGCTGGGAAGGGGGACACTAGGAAACAGACTCTTCTGAGGTGTAGAGCTATGGATATGCTTGCTTGGAACTAACCCCAATAAACATCGCATTGCCTGCACTTCGGACTTCTGGTCTTCTACTTTCTGTCTGCATGACAAGAACCAGGGGAGAGGGTGAAGGGAAAGCCCTGTAATGATGACCTTATTGAAATCATTTCAGTAGTTCTTCTCAGTATCCCCATTTTTACAGACAAAGAAAATATATGCACACACCACAGCCTGTTGTGGTGTTTTTAATGTAGTAATTTATATGTAAAATACCTTAAATCCTCACTTTGCAGAATAACTCTTGTCAAGTATGTGTGGCATTAGTGTGAAAGAAATTCTATGTCCTTGGTTTGTAATTAGTGTTGAAATTATTTTACTGTGAAAATCATGTGCTTTACATCTTTAAGTGAAGATTAAACAGAATGGAACACTTCTGTTGTGCATTAATGAGCTATATGGTGGTTGGAGGGAAGGCATGGGTTAAAATGTGCAAATTCAGCTTTGGAGTCTTCTATGGATTGACTATACATGGATAGTTCAGGAAAGGATAGTCCAGTGGTTAGGGCACTAACCTAGGACTTGGGAGGCTGGGGTTTAGTTTCCTGCTCCACCACAGACTTCCTGTGTGACTTTGGGCAAGTCACTTAGCCTCTCTGTGCTTCAGTTCTCCATTTGTAAAATAAGAATAAGAAGACTGACCTGCCTCACAGGGACATTTTGAGTTGTTGCATTAAAGATTGTGAGGGTCTCAGATGCTATGGTGATGAAGGCCATATAAGTACCTTAGATACATTGATTATTTCAAAAAAAAAAAAAAAGGGGGGGGGGGGGGGGGGGGGGGAAAGGATTCCCATGTAGGTTTTTCTACAGTTTTCCAACACTATGGTTGTCTATTTCATGAGGTTCGGTCAGACAGTGGACAAAAATCATCAGAAGCCCTGACAGCTCTTTCAGAAAACACTGCAGGTTCAAAAACGGAAGATGTGAGGCTGCATCTGCAAACATGTGAGGAAGGCAAGTCATTGTCAAACACTCAGCTGTCCCAAGATAAAAGACATCAGGAAATCTGGTCTGTCCTTGAAAGCATTTGGAATACAATAAATCTGTACAGGTACAAAGTGCTGAAAGAGTTGGGGGGGGGGGGGGATTTTGCATGCTATTGGTTGTTCCGTGTGGTTCCCCGAAACGCACACTATTTTTGGAAATTGTCTGCCTTTCCCTACAAGGCTGTCCTATTAGTGATGTACATGGGTGGGGGCGGGGGAGGAAATCACACATTCTAATTTTGAATGTGTTAGTAATGACATAGGAATTGCCATATTGAATCAGCCATGGTCCATCTAGCCGACTGTACTGTTTCTGATGTTATCCACCACTAGATGCTTCAGAGTAAGATGCAAGAACCTGACAATAGGTTTACGTGGGGTAGTCTGCTCTCCAGGAAGGTCTCCTCCTAATCTCTAATAAAGATTGGCTTAAACTCAGACATGAGGGTTTTTCCCTTTCCATTTTTTTTTTTTTTTTGCTTCGGTATTCTAACTTATCTATATAAATGACCAACCGTTCTTCTTTAAATCGTACTAAGTTCTTGGTCTCTGCAGTTTAAAAAGAAGTGTATTAATGGTTGAATTTTTAAACAAGATGTCTGAAAATCCACATCTGGAGTCTGTTGCTGCTCCAGTTGCACAAATCAAAAATGTGTGTGTCTGCACATTTTGGAGTTGCATTTTGAGACCCATGTGAAAATTTGACCCCAAGTTTATACAAGGCTATACTTATATGAGGGCCCTACCAAATTCACGGCCATGAAAAACGTGTCACGGACTGTGAAATCTGGTGTAGCACCGTGAAATCTGGTCCTACTTCTATGCTAAAATGCTTGATACTCTGTAAGGAAAGATATCTGTTTAAATTTTTAGAAAAATTGTAAAATAAGGATTATGTTTCATTTGTCAAATGTTTTTTTTTATTTATGGAAGGGTTTTTTAGAGTTCTGTTACAGTTTCTCTTCTAATCCAACTCTACAAAATGTGCTAAAGACTAATTCTTGACAATTAAGGTCTCAGCCATAGAGTGATTGACTAATAATTATAAATTAAATAGTGAGAGTAGCTTCCCGGTTAGAAACTGGGACTAGCACTTCAGTGAGCAGTTTGCATAACCACTCCAGGGTCTTTTCCATACTCATAGGAATGTGCCTCTTAATTATTTTGTAAAGTGTTTTGAAAGCCTCAGCTGGAACATCCTATGTCAACATGACATTTGTTTATTAAAGTAACAATAAGTGATCAGAAATCTACCCTTTTAACTTACAAAACAATTGAATTGGTGGCTTCTGTTACCTGTTTAAGCACCTTATCTAAAATGCATGCAAACAAAATGAAAACTTTGTACTCCTGTGTGCGTGTTTTGGACAACACTGATGTACCTGACATCTGTATTTGACCTTTGAGACAATGTGCGTGTGTTTGTCTATGGTAGTCAAAATATAGTATTTGTAATGTTGTGCATTTCTGGTTTCCCATGATACGAGGCAAAAAAGTCTGTTTTTAGCGGCCTCTTCTGATAGAATGTTTTCTCTTGTTTTTGCCCTCACATTAGTACTGAAATTTTCCAGAAGCTGGACCACAATATCACCACCACTGCAAAGATATCTTCGTTTGAAGAATCTTTTTTAGGCCTACAGAAACTGATGGCAGCTGTGAATAATATTCTTGCAGGGATTCGTAGGTGAGTATTTTAGCAGACTGTGTGCTCAGATATCTCTCCTTTACTAATTCTGAGATATTACTACTTGTACTTACTTGGAAGAGTGTTTCTCAGTCAGTAAAAAAATGAATATGAAGTTGTTGTAGACATTTAAATGGTTAGCCATTTGGATCTCTTGGAGCAATTTCCCCCCTCCCCTATAATTTTGGGCCTTGTCTTCCAGCAATTGATGACCAGCCACTGATGGCCACACCAATGTAAACCCTAAGTGTAGACAAGGTAAGCTGAAATCTACATTGGTGGAGCCCTGGTTTCAAACATGGATATGCTCTGGTGGCACAAATTGTGTGGCTGTGCTTGTCTATCCTTAGGGTTTGCACCAATACAGCTTCATCAGTTACTGTAGTCAGGGCAGATTTCCAGTATAGACAAAGCCATAGAGAAACACTTGGGGCAAGATTGGCATCACAACTAGCAAGGGCTACTCTAGCAAACCTATAATGCAGCTGTAATAGTGGGGTCAAAAACAGCTATGTTTGATCCTGATGCTAGTAAAATCAGTTGGAATTTATGTATGGATAATTAATGGTGGCAAGATCGAGCCCTTTGCTTTTAAGACCACAGAATGACTACAAATGCAGATTCAAAAATGTTATGGCTTTGTCTGAGTATCGTCTTTACTTCCATAAGGTAATAAAGACTGTTCACCTATGAAACAGCTAGAAAAATAATCTTCTAAGGTATCTTTGGGCCTAATCATGTGATTGCTGAATTCCACCAGCAGCAGCACCAGTTTAAAAAGGGCATGGAAGGATGGCATGGAAGGATGGCATGGAGGATGGCATGGAAGAAGAACCCTTACTTCTGTGTTGCTGCTGGCAGGGCGCTGCCTTCAGAGCTGGGCGCCTGGCCAACAGCTGTCGCGCTCCAGTCGCCCAGCTCTGAAGGCAGTGCAGAAATAAGTGTGGCAATACCGTGATTCCCCTTAAAATAACCTTGCGACCCCTCCCCCCCAATTCCCTTTTGGGTCAGGACCCCCAATGTGAGAAACACTGGTCTCCCCCTTGAAATCTGTATAGTATAGGGTAAAAGCACACAAAAGACCAGATTTCACGGGGGGGGAGAGACCAGATTTCACGGTCCGTGACGCGTTTTTCATGGCAGTGAATTTGGTAGGGTCCTATATGTAGAAGGTTGGACTAGATGATCATCTGGTCCTTTCTGCCCTTTAAACTCTGAGGTGGACAAGTTGCAGGGCAAGGCATACTCATTGTCTGACTTTTTTAATTAAGGAGTTTAATTGAATAGAATGTCTGTTTATTACAATAAAAATATGTTAGTAGTAGTAAACCCCGGCCAGAAATCAGGACGCAATTGTGCTAAGCAGTGTACAGCCACAACAAAAAGAGTCTCTCTGACCAGACATGTTTGCAACAGACTAAGTAATATGAAGTGGTGGTGATTTTTGTACAGAAAATTTAATAGATGTGATAATACTGTAACAATAGAATTTTTTTTAAAGGAAAACTGCTCAAAAGATGGTCAATAAATAAAAGTGCATATAGAAATAAAACTTAGAGCAAAGGGGTTTGATTTTTGCCCAACTCCTGTTTTTGATGATGATTTCTGTAATATATGTGGACATATTGTTAGTGTGTGTGTGTGGTGGTGGGGGAGGGGGTTTAGTGCCCATAGCTGAGATTGGACTCATCCAGGAATAGTAGATTCAAGAAAATGTAATTAGTTTTATTCTCAGACCACTGTGCTGGTTTTATTTCTCTTTTGCAGTTTCATGGTTGTCAGAGAGCTAGTAGTATCTGTTTAGTGTTCATTGAAAACTATATCCTTAACAAGAATAAGACCATTTAAGGAATGACAAGGTTATTTGTATGCTAAGAAAAAGGCCAAAAGGTGTGTGTGTGGGGGGAGGGGTGTTAGTGTTTAGGCTGAATTCCAGACATGCTTTTTATTTTTCATTTTAAATAGCTATCTCAGTCTCCCATTTATGGGAGGGCCCTTTAGAAAAGAATAGGGGTGAAATTGAATAGGGTTATATAGAAATTACTGTAAAAATCTGTTAGAGGATTATTTTCCAAGTTTTTTAAATCTAAAGCAGCAATCAAATTCTCCAATAAATTATATAGCAAGATTTTTAAAAGATGACAAAAAAGGGTTACCGTTTTTATATTAAAATGTATAGAAGTTTTCCAAATGGTTACTTCTGGATGAAATAGCCTTTAGGGGGTGGCTCTTTTTTTAAAACCTCTTTATAAATTTCACATGTGTAAAAGAGGAAATGTTTTAGTAGTGTGTGATAAGTATATTTATACCTCTAAGAAGCTTCAGGAAGCAGATTATCAGGTAAAAGGTTCTATTTAGAAATGACCAGCCTTTGTGATGATTATTTGCAAACTTGCAGTAGGGGGCATTGTGGAGAAAAGAATTCAGGGACATAGAAAGTTGCAGCCCAGAATTAAATTATACCCTGTAAATGTAGGGCTTGTTCTGTTTTTAACCTTGATTACAGGTATTTAAATCAGNCCCCCCCCCCCCCCCCCCCCCAAAATACCCGAAACCATTTCCTCATCAACTCCAAGTGATCACAATATTGAACATCAAAACAAAAAGCCTGAACTTGGGGTGGGGGAAAAATCCATACCACTTGGTATGTGGTTGCTATGCTATGTGTGTGAACTTAAAGAAAATAGATTAAATTAACCTTATTTTCTTTAGTCCTTTATATTTTTTTAAAAGGTAGGTTCAAACTTGTTAAATTTTGAATTAGTAGGTAAAATAATTATATGCTTACAGGAAGGAGAACATCTGGGGAAAGACAGTTATTAAAACTGGAATTAATTCTTCATGTTTGCGGTAACCTGTCTCAGGGTAAAATAACCTTTCTGTGCCTGTTCGTTGAGATTTGCAACAGAAATTGCCCAAATTAGATCCTGTGAAAAAGAGACGCGGGTGTCTATTAGTAGTTAAATTGAAAACTCAACTGGCTTCTAAACTTCAGACCAAAAATCAAGCAGCCCATTCCTATGGAGAAATGGGTGAAGGTGTAATTTCAGCTCTCGATAAACAGATATCGGGTGGGATTACTGTAGCCATCCAAAAGTTAATTAAATACTTGATTACTAAAACCATGTTTACTTATGTGACACATGCATAGATTTTTCTTTAATTACAAAGTTCACTTAACAAAAAGTTTTGGGGAAAAAAAGATGGAACTTGCAATTATATATGTGAACATGTAATGAAAGCTTGTGTAATAATACATATGTAGAGAAAAATCTCTTCATTTCCCAGCAAGAATTTCTGAAGTAAGTGTGAGCTCACACATGTGTGCACACGAATGAGAGAGATAAATCGAAGACCAAATACTGGAAATATTTCTAAGTGCCTTGCTCCATACCTTGGCTAGTTACCTGCAACTTTTCTCGCTAGTAAGCATTATGTCCCTTAAGACATGTTTGCTATTTTGTGACACTAAATATATAGAATATATAGTTTATGTGATATAATGCATAATATATCGTGTTTCTTCTGTTTTCTTGGCAGCAGTTAAGTAAAGCATTAGAATTACCTCCAGGTCTGCATTTCAAAACACACACACACACACACACACACACACACACACACACACACACACACACACACACACACGTTTAGGACTGGGAGGAGTGAGGGACTTAGTGGTTTTTTGTGTTAGTCATTGTCATATGGGGTTAGGACATATAACTTTTCTTGTGTTTAGAGTTCTACTGGTTAAGAATTTAAGTTTTATTACTGATCTTAAAATTTTAGGTTTTCTTTTTTTTTTTTAAACCATCTTAAATTTCAGTTGAGGAAAATATGATATGTCAGTCATATATGTAAATGATTCATTTATTTACATTATAACAATCAATCTTAAAGATTTAGTCATGTAAGACTTTGATTTTTTTCAGAAGTGCTCAACACTCAGCTACGTGCCAAAAACAAATGGCCAGGGTATCAAAAGAACTCAGCACACTGAGTGTCACAATGGGAGCTGCTGGGTGCCAAGCACTCTGGCCCATTTGTTGGTGCTGAGCACTTGCAAATCTGCCCTATAGTGCTTGAATTTTAGAAATATTGAACACCTTTAACTCCCATTGACTTCAGTTGGAGTTGTGAGTGCTTGCCACTCCTGAAAATCTTGCTTCTTACTTTGGTGTAAAAATGATAGCTGCACTCTTTTGGAAATCGGTCCCTTAGCGCACTCAGGACTGACTGGCTGTGGGATATGAAACCTTTCATTTTCAGTTTTTCAGTTTGAATGTGGCCCAGATTAGTAAGGGATGAAAGTCCATTACTTCCTTAGTTCAGTGGCCTGTGGGAAATGCATGGTGGTGTCATTACTTTTGTTAATTTCTAAACATGTACATCACAAAATCACTATTTTAATTAAAATGAATTGGAACCAGTGCTGTTTCCATTTCCATGTTAAACAGAGATAGTTGCTAAGGGAAACTTGTGCCACTCAAAGGCATGGACTGTTCCAAGGCAGAACAGTTTGGTAAAATCAACCACTTAATTCTTGAGATCAAATATATCCCAATGCAAAAGGCCAGTTCTGTATCCATAAATACATGAAAATTGCTCATGCCAAAGAATGAGAATGGAATAGCTTTTTTTCACAGGGACTGTTCTATCTATCCATATTTTAAATTGACAAAAGAAAACATTTTACTATGTTTATCTTCTAGAAGGTTTTAAACTCCTTAAGTTAATACTCTCAGCCAGATTGTAAAGCCAAGCAAACGTACTTAAACTTTCTTTTTTGCCAGCATTCAACGCTTCATCTGTTCCTTATGCTGAAGGTTATGAAAGATATTTTAAATTCAAGGACATCTCTACAGTGGTTCAGGTGCTGAGAAAATTCCAGTGACTGAGGAGGAGGAGCAGGGCTGATTGTTCTGTGGAAATCTAATAGCCTCTCTCCTAAGTATCTTCTAAAGCCAATTTTATATAATTTTAAAATGCATGCTAAAGGGTTATTTCACAGATGATATTTGTTAAATTTTCAGAGTTGGTTTAGAGCAGGGGTTGGCAACCTTTCAGAAGTGGTGTGCCGAGTCTTTGTTTATTCACTCTAATTTAAGGTTTCGCGTGCCGGTAATAAATTTTAACATTTTTAGACGATCTCTTTCTCTAAGTCTGTAATATATAACTAAACTATTGCTGTATGTAAAGTAAATAAGGTTTTTAAAATGTTAAAAAGCTTCTTTTAAAATTAAATTAAAATGCAGAGCCCCCTGGACTGGTGGCCAGGACCTGGGCAGTGTGAGTGCCACTGAAAATCAGCTCGCGTGCCGCCTTCGGCACACGTGCCATAGGTTGCCTACTCCTGGTTTAGAGTTGTGCATGTATTAGGGTTTATTTTGGAGTCAAATACTTGGATGTACTAATGTAGAGCCTGATCTTGTCAATCTTTTCTCAGACTTCAAATAGTCCTACTGAAGTCAGTGGACGTATTCATACAATAAATGGTTTTCAGGATTGTGCCTCACTGAAGTCCATAGAAAGACTGCCTTTGGTTTCACTTGGAGTAAGATTGGGCTGTTTGTGATTTTTCGGGAGAAGAAAAGTTTAAGTATTGTGCTTTATAACAAAGAAATAATTCATCTCTATGATCTGATCTCATAAGATGCTGCATACCTTTCAGGATTTGGACTTATGAGAAACAATATGCTTGAATTGGAAGTAAAGTTACATTAGCACTTGCCTCTAGATATTTTCTACAGCTAGGAAGTGTTTGTCTTTCAGTAACTCCACACAGTAAGACTATATTTTAATCCAGCACAAGAGAACTAAATTATTTGTATATTTTAGAGTGTGTCTTGCATTAGAATAGGACAGCGGTTCTCAAACTTTAGCAAGCCGACGACCCCCCTTTTTGATTTAAAATTTTTGGGGGGACCCCCGAGCTGCCCCACTCAGCCTTGCCCTGCCTCTTCTCTGAGGTCCCACCCCCGCTCCCTCCATCCCCCCTCCCTCCCTTGCTCACTCTTTTCCCCCATCCTCACTCACTTTCACTAGGCTGGGGCGGGGGGTTGGGCTGCAGGAGGGGGTGCGGGCTCTGGGGTCGGGGGGAGTTTGGGTGTGAGAGTTTGGGTGCGGGAGGGGGTGTGGGCTTGGGGTGGGGAGTTTGGGTGTGGGAGGGGGTGAGGGGTTCAGCACTTACCTGGGGTGGCTCCCAAAAGCGATTGGCACATCCCTCTAACAGCGGCTCCTAGGTGGGGGGAAGTGGGGGCAGAGGCAGGGGATCTCTGTGCACCACCCTCACAGTTCCCATTGGCCGCAGTTCCCGGTCAATGGGAACTGTGGAATTGGCGCTTGGTGGCGGAGGCAGCGCATGAAAGACCCCTCCCCCCCCCCCACCTTCCTTCCCCCCCCCAGGGGATGCAGGGACGTGCTGGATGTTTCCGGGAGCAGCACGGAGCCAGGGCAAGTAGGAAGCCTGTTCTCTGGCGTGCTGGGAGGGAGGGGGAGGAATTTCTCAGCAGGGCCCGCGGACCCCCTGGAGTGCCCTCAGTGACTCCCAGGGGTCCAGGGACCCCAGTTTGAGAAATGCTGGAATAGGACAGCAGGAGTCATGACTTTTGTTTTCAGCTCTGACACTGATTTGCTGCGTGATCATGGGGAAACCACTAACTCTTCCTATCTTCTTTACCTCGCTGTAAATGTTAAGAGTGTTAGATTTAATGGTCCAAAATCATTTATTGGAGTTGCATCTACTTACATCAGCAGTGAATTTAGCCAAAAGTTGTAATAAACACTTTGAGATGCTATGGTGAGAGACACTATATAAGTGCCAAATATTAATATCAATAGTAATAAAAACTATAGTTGGTCCAGACCAACTTAATCCTATGAAAGTTATTTTTATTATTATTTTATTGTTAGCTTCTTTTTGTCTTCCAGTTACCATGCTGATGGGAGCACTAAAAATGAATAGATCGGCCATTCTTTAAAAAGCTTAAACCAGAGAATCATTTAAGGTCCCTAGAGGGGTTTATGCAAGCCAGCAGCTTCATCTGGCAAGTATAGCTAGTTTTTAAAAGAAAAAAAATGTTTTTATGCATAGTCTGGGCCCTTGAGAATTTTTATGTGAGAAACTATTTTTTATGTGAGAAACATGTTTTCAGTACAATATTCTCTCTCTCAAATTGATGATTTTTTAAAAAAATAATTAAAACTTGCCTTCAATGAGTATAGCCATGTTTTTTTAAATTTAAAATTTCCTTTTCCATCAGTACACTTCTAAGAAAAATGGGCTCTTTTTGTTCCTGTGCCAATTTTGAAGTAGCTCACTATTTCGAACAAGGCTTTCACAGTGAATCTGTTAACTGATCATAGTGCATTATAATGGGGAAAAAATTCACATCGTTATGTATTAAACATCTAATCCTAGGCAGTGCATTTGTGGAACGTAATGGAGCATGTTTGGTTGCATTAAATGACTTGACTTTCTTAACTTGTTCTCAGTATGCTAGTAGCATCTAATGGAAAAGTGCTATCTTTGTTATTTTTAATGCTTTTGAGTTGTATCTAAAAAGTGCAGATCTAGAGATGGAAACATTAAAATAAATTGAAGTCTAGGATTGTAATTTCATTTCTTAAACACATGGCACCTGATTTTTCAGAGGTGTTGAGCACCTAGAATTTCCATTGACTTCAACTGGAACTGTGGGAACTTATCTGAAAATCAGGCACATAGTGTTAAAAAATACACAATGGTTCTTAACTTTATTTTAATGCCTTAATGGAAGAAAAACAACTAAGTTGGCTGGTACAAAAAGTTTCTCACTAGCAGATACAGAGTAAATACAATTTTGGAAAGCACTGTTCTTAACTCAAGAAAGGACATAGTGCTATCTTGCAACCAAGGTTTCTTCATACCTTTTAGAAGACAGTTGCTCTCAGTTTCCTTCGCTGTGGTATCAAAGTTCAGTACTAATATATTCTGCTTCTTTCTGGAGATAACTTGTTTGCTTGTTTTATAAATATGTCAGTTCAATACACGGAGGTCACAGGGAGGAGGTGAAAGTAAGCTTCTGCAAAAGTTTGTTTTTTCCAAATGGAGGTGTGTGTGTGTGTCTATTTTATGTAATGTGTGTTCTTGTGCATAGACACATGTCAAGTTTAAGTCCACACCATTGTATCAATGTGTTATTAATAAGTATGATTATGGTGGCTAATTTAGTAGCTAATAGGTTTTATTTAAAAATGGTCCAATCTAGAACATTGGATCCACCCTTTCCTCCACCAGACTGAGAAATTAAGAACTAGAAAGCAGCTCCAACTGAGAACCAGTGAATTAGGCTTGTCCACACTTCCAGGGTTTGCCAATAAAGATATACCAGCAAACCCTCCTAGTGTGGGCAGTTTATACTGGCAAAAAGTGCTGTTGCTAATATAGCTTATTTAGTTTGGGTAACTGGTGTATAAAAGTTTGCGATGGTTTCTAGTTCTTAAACAAGAATCCTGGATATACATTAATATTGGCCATTGATTATTCCTGGTCTGTTCCTCGCTTTAAAGTGGTCTTTACTCCTGAGGGCATTCTGCGCCAAAAAATTAAAAATTCTACGCACAATATTTCAAAATTCTGCAAGTTTTATTTGTCAATAAATAAATGCAGAGGCTCCAGCATGGCAGTGGGGAGCACAGGCCACTGGCTGCACAAAGGTGGGAGATCACCCTGCAGTACCCCCACCCCTGGGAAACGGACTCCGTGGTGAAGCTGCACCTGACCCTGACACAGCCGAAGGCCTGGGCCTGGCCCAGAAACACCCTGGGGCCCTGCCCGTCTCCGCCAGGTGCACCAGGTGTGGGGCAGACAGGCTCAACCAGGCAGTGTGAAGGGGCTCAGTGTGGGGGGATCCAGGCGTGGGGTGAGAGGGTTCTGTGTTGAACAATCTGGGTGCAGGCAGATCAGTGGGGGGTCTAGGTGTGGGGGGATCTGGATGCACAGAAGCTCGTTTGGGGGGGGGGGGTTCCAGGTGCAGGGGCAATGGGACTCTGCAGGTGCTTCCAGGTGAAGGTGGTTGGGGCTCAGTGGAGGGGGTCGGTGTGGGGGGCCTCAGTGGGGGAGTCTGGGTGCTGGGGGAGTGGGGCTTGGTGGGGTGGGGGTCTGGGTGCAACTAGTTGGGGGTCAGTGGTGTGGGTGCTCAGGGTGTTGCAGGAGGGTGGGGATTGTCAGGGTGGGGGGTTGAGTGCAGGGAGCTCTGGGGGGGGTCTGGGTGCAGGGTCTGGAGGCAGGGGGTCTGGGTGCAGAGGGCTCCAGATGCAGGAGTTGAGGTTCGGTGGGGTTCAGGTATGGAGGGCTAGGGGGGTTCTGGATGTACAGGTGAGGCTTGGCAGGAGTGTCTGGGGATGGGTGGATGGGGTGCAGCTCCCCATACAGTGATCCCTCCCCCTGCAGCTGAGGAGTGATAGGGGAAGGAAGCAGGGTAGGATGCTGAGTTTCCTGCAGCTGGGGGAGGTTTCTGTGGGTGGGTCTGACACAGCCCCAGCCATTCCTTGCAGGGGAAGAGGAAGTCCCATCCTCTTCTGCCTCCAGCTCAGCCGGGACTAGCAACTGATCCCGGCTCAGGGTAGGAGCCACTGGTTGGGGAGTCCCCAGCCCTATGGTGATTTACCTTTCCATCAGCTGCTCCAGGTGCCTGAAACGATGTACCTGTGCTGCTAGGGAGTGGTGCATGACTGCTCTTGCAGCTTCCCTTTGCTTCCCTGTCAGAAAGTCATTTTTCATCAGGGAAGCAAAGAAATCTGCTGGGGACATGAATTCTGCACAGGCGCAGTGGCGCAGAATTCCCCAAAAGGAGTAGGTCTTGCTGCCTGTCTCTTACCTACCTTTTTAATTTCTTGAATTGGGTGTGGATAGACCTCAGGCCCTAGTGTATTTCAAGTGATTGCTTAACCCACCAGCACATGCAAGTTCACTAGAGAGCTAGCCTTGATTGCATGGAAGCTTTTTTTAATTAACAGAGGGTTAAGGGGAAGATAGATTTTTATTTTTTTTTTGTACTCAGTTTGCAGTGGAGCTGGTGAAGTTTCCTGCATGCATGTTTTAACAGGTGACTGAGGGCAGCTGGGGTGAGGTTCTTGTCCTTTTCTTGTCCTCCGTGCTTCCCCCACTGCAACATGTGGATGGTAGGAAACTAATTTGACTATTTAAAAAAACAAAACTAAAACTCAGCATGACCCAAGCTGCCAGAGACTCTCCCTGCTTTAGGATACCAAAAGAGAACTGTTTGAGAAGTTGTTTTTGAGAATGTATTGCAGCTAAACCCCTTGAAAGCTATGGAACAGCATTAAGAATGGCTTCATATGTTCAGGCTGTGCCTGTTTGTTATATAGCTATTTTTTCTGTACCCAACAATAACCCATTTAAACTCCAGTGTCTATGTTTTGACTATACAGTGGTTATTGTTCCAGATGCCCGCACTTTGAGTGAGTGAGATACGACTTGCACAGGTTGCAGCATTTAAACTTTTGATAGTTTCAGTCTTGTTAGAAACATCTTAGCAGCATTATGCATTTCTTTAGCCAGGATTTGCAGGTCTGACATAAACAGGATTCTTCTGGTCTTTGGTGCTTTAAAATCACAAATGACCTTCAGTTGTTTAGTATCTTGCAAGATGCTAGACATTGACATGGTGTTTCTGAAAGAGCGTCTGTAGTAGCTGTGACTTTAACTTCACCAGATGCATATAAAAGGTCCATTTGTAATAGACAAAAACCCCTACCATCGAAACATTTATTTAAAACCTAGGGGCTGAGGATAATCTGGTATTAACAAACTCATTATGAAAAACCTGGGATATTGAGTATGATCACTATCATGAAGCAGTTGTATTCTGCAACAGTTTGGACATTGGACACTAACTATGATTTTTATCTAAACCTAGTTGGGAATGGAGTGACTTAAAATCAGACTAGGAAGTACATTGATTTTACTGAACCTTGGGCAATATTTTCTGAGTAAAACCAACGTGTATATGTGAGAGGAAAAGATAAGTGTTTGACCAATCTGCCAAATCAATGCAAAGAATTTAGATGGAGGGCAAAACTTATCCCCTCCAAAATGCATTGTTAATACATATGTACATGTTACTCCACTAGTAATGACTATCAAGTTGAATGCTGAGGAATTAACTCAATCGAAAATTTTTGGGGGCTTTTGCAGATGTACAAAAATTGGTTCGACTTTCTGCTTGTTGATTTCAGTTAGCAATCAGCTGTTCAAGGAAAGAACCATAATAAAAATAAATATTTATGTAATATCAAATTTGTTCATAGTTAAGGCTACGGTTTAATCATGGGTAATTTTAGTAAAAGTAATGGACAGGTCACGGGCAATAAACAAAAAGTCACGGCCCCGTAACCTGTCCATGACTTTTACTAAAAATACCTGCGACTAAATCTTACCTGCTGCAAGGGGGACTCCTGAAGCTTACTGCTGCAGGGAGGAGGGTGGCCCAGGGAGATGCTTCTGCTGCAGGGAGTGGGGCGGCCTGGGGCAACGCCGACGCCGATCCTGGACCGCTGCTCCAGGGCAGTACCGGGGACCAGCTGCCAGAGCAGTGGCCGGTGTGGCTGGCCCCTGGACTTCCCCAGCTGCTGGAGTGGTCCTGGGGTCAGCCGCACCAGCGCTGCAAAATTCACGGAAGTCAGTTCAGCCACCCAGATCTTAAGCCCCAGATGGGTAGAACTGGTTTTGTTACCTCTGGTCAAGTAGGGTTCTTAAATAATTAATCAGAGGGGTAGCCGTGTTAGTCTGGATCTGTAAAAGCAGCAAAGAGTCCTGTGGCACCTTATAGACTAACCCACTCCGAAGAAGTGGGTATTCACCCACGAAAGCTCATGCTGCAAAACGTCTGTTAGTCTATAAGGTGCCACAGGATTCTTTGCTGCTTTTAAATAATTAATGTTCAAATTTATTGGTGATTAATCTTACGGATGTAGTGAATAGGTTAATACTTCAAAACATCATAGGTTCTATTTAGTATTCAAATTAAAAGACCAGATAAATCAATCTGTAATAGATGCCACGCCATAAATAATGGATCCCAGTTTTGGCCTCAGGCAGCCTATGTCTCTGTCTAGGACTCTGGCAGTGGCGAGCCAAATTCTTGGAAGCATAAACCCCTTATAGCTCTGGTAATGAGCTGCTGACTGTTAACCTGCTCTGTGCCCAGTTAGCCCACCTCTCTGCTCAGCCTTTGTTTGTTTTAGCCCAGGTGTGGTTCCGTTGTACATGCAGGCAAGGAACTAGATCAGATTTTTTTTTTTCCTGTTTCTCTATCCAGTTACCTTATTGTGCCCTCTGTACTGGTTGCCTTATGTGCCTTTGCACTCAGCAGCTGAATGGGTGAGTCTGTTATGGGAGTCTGGGAAAACCAAGTCACTGGTGAGGTAGGAACTGGATTGTGCCAGGCACATCTCACTTCTGCATAGAGACTCTCAAAACCAGTTGCCAGCCCAGATGGAGCCAACCAAATGACTTTTGTTCTTTAACTTTCAATACATGTAAAGATTTTTATATTCCCAGTTTGTAAATACGGAGTGAATTTTATGGGCTGTGATTTCTACTTTATGAGGGTACTTAGTTAATATGTTAATTGGTCCATCTTCCATAGTCTTGTGCTGGGGGGAAAAAACTCTATTGTCCTGTCCCTGACTTGACTTGAATAGACACTTTTGGGGGAAATTAGAGGCTAACTCTGGAAGTCTTGTTGCTACTCTTCCCGCCAAGGAAATCTACAGCAATCTTAGATTCCTTGACCTCATAGACTCAGACTTTAAGATCAGAAGGGACCATTGTGATCATCTAGTCTGACCGCCTGCACATTGCAGACCACAGAACATCACCCACTCATGAAATAGACCCCTAAGCTCTGGCTGAGTTACTAAAGTCCTCAAATCATGGTTTAAAGACTTCAGGTTACAGAGAATTCACTGTTTACATTAGTTTAAACCTGCAAGTGACCCATGCCCCATGCTGCAGAGGAAGGCAAAAACAACCCAGGGTCTCTGCCAATCTGACCCAAGGAGTAATTGCCATATTTGGGGTTGGGAAGGAATCAGTTAGACCCTGGGAATGTGGGCAAGACCCACCATGCAGATACCTGGAAAAGAATTCTCTGTAGTAATTCAGAATCCTCTCCAGCAGTTGGGGATTTTTGGTACTGGCAGTTGCCAATGGGCCACATGCCATTGTAGGCAGTCCCTTCATACCATCTGCTCCATAAACTTATCAAGCCCAGTCTGGAAGCCAGTTAGGTTTTTTGCCCCCATTGCTCCCTTGGAAGGTTGTTTCAGAACTTCACTCCTCTGGTTAGAAACCTTTGCCTAATTTTGAGCCTTAACTTGTTGATGGCCAGTTTATAGCCATTTGTTCTTGTATCCACATTGGCGTTGAACTTAAATAACTCCTCTCCCTCCCTTGTCTTTATCCCTCTGATGTATTTATTGAGTGGAATCAGAATTTGTAAGCACCTAGAGGATAATAGGGTAATAAGTAATAGCCAGTATGGATTTCTCAAGAACAAATAATGCCAACCAACCTAATTTTCTTCTTTGACAACTCTTCTGGTTATCTCTGGACTCTTTCCTAATGGATAGCTGGGAATCCATAGATATGATACATCTTGACTTTTAGTAAGGCTTTAGACACAGCTCTACATGACATTCTCATAAGCAAACTATAGTAATTTCTAGATGAAATTACTATAAAGTGGATGTACAACTGGTTGAAAAACCATACACAGAGGAGTTATCAATGGTTCCCTGTCAAACTGTGAGGCAGTATCCAGTGGAATCCCAAGGGATCTGTCCCGAGCCTGGTACTGTTCAATAATTTCATCAATGACTTAGATTATGGAATGAAGAGTGTTCTTATAAAACTTGCATATGACCTCAATCTGGGAGGATAGCAAACACTTTGGAGGACAGGATTAGAGTTCAAAATGACCCTTATAAATTGGAGAATTAGTCTGAAATCAACAAGATGAAATTCAATAAAGCCAAGTACTATGTAAGTACTATACTTATGAAGGAAAAATCAAATGCACAAATACAAAATGGTGAATAACAGGCTAGGCAATCCTACTGGTGAAAAGGATCTGGGAGTTATAGTGAATCACAAATTGAATATAGGCTGACAATGTGATGCACTTGCAAAAAAAAAAAAAGGTTAATGTTATTCTGGGGGTATATTAACAGGAATGTTGTATGTAAGATATGGGCATAATTGTGCCACTCTGCTTGGCACTAGTGACCTCAGCTGGAGTACTGTCCAGTTCTGGGTACCATACTTTAAGAAAGACTGGATAAATTGGAGAGTGTGCAGAGGAAAGCCACAAAAATGATAGAAGGTTTAGAAAACATGGTTTGTTAGGAAAGTCTTTAAAAATCGGGGCGTTGAGAAAAGAAGACTTGGGCAGGGGCACTTGGCAGCAGCAGGGCCATCCCTATGAGGGTGCGGGGCCTAGGGCAAATCAGCCTGTAGAGGGGCACCTTTAACTTTTTTTTTTATATGGGTGAAATCTGGTTACAGTGAACTTCAAGGGCAGCTGCTGGCCGCAGGTTAAATATTGATAGCACCCAGCTGTATAATTATAATGTTGTTGTTCTTTTTTATAATTATAATGAAGTTCATATAATTAAAAAAAACACCTCACGATCAGTGTCGCACCGCTTAAATTCTGAAATCCACCTTCCTGGATGTCCTTGCAGCAAACTCACTTCCTAGGTGCATATGGTCTCGCTACCCTCAGTGGATTTTTTTTTTTTAATGTAATTACACATTCACAATACTGAGAGCCCATGTCTCGGGAGCTGTGTGGCTCTTGGAGGGCCTATGTGTGTCTTGGTGCTGGGGAACCCCAGGACCATCCAGCATGGAGGAGGGGCTTTAAGATCTGTTTTCTCTGAGGGCTGGGAGGGGTAGGGGAGGTGGAAAAACAGATGGATGGAGGACCCCAGTCCTAGTGGGTGGTGGAGAGGCAGGGTTGTGGAACCCCAGGGCCTGGTACTGCAGGGAGGTGGACCCCAAGGCTGGAGAGCTGAAAGGTAAGGAGGACCCTGAGGCAGGGGGGTGATAAGGGCTGGCCCTGGCCTGGAGGTGGCATTGGAGGACCCCACACAGTGCTGGCAGAGGGGAGAAAGGGCAGTGGAAGGGAGAGGTGTGGGGCAGTGGGAGGACACCAGTACTGAGTGATGGGTGAGAGACAATGGAGACTACTGGCTGGCACTCACCTGTGCTAGGGGCGAGGGGGCCCCCTGTGCTGGTGGAGGGTCCCGCCTGAAAAGGGAAGGGTCCGGGTCAGCCTGGGTCAGCCAGCCTTGGCACTAGTGATTGGGGGGTCGTTAGGACCCTGCAGCGGCAGGCGATGCCAGGAGCTGGCAGATCGGAGCGGGCTGGGGCCGGGTGGCTCGCTGCCACTGCCGCAGACACTGAGCCCAAACCCGAGCCCAGGGGGGTGGCAGACAAGAAAAAGAAATAAATGCCTTGGCTGGTGAGTGCGGGGCGCGGGCCCGACCCCTGCTGTCGGCGCCAGGCCCCATGCTAGCCCCCCGGGCTTCCCTGTCCCCCTGTGTCCTCCTGAAGCGGGGGGGGGGGGGGCCCAAAGCACAGGGCCTGAGGCGATTGCCCCGGTCTGCCCTATGGATGGGACAGCTCTGGTCAGCAGTCTTCAAATATGTTAAGGGCTGTTTATAAAGAGGATGGGGATTAATTGGTCTCCATGTCCATTGAAGATAGGACAAGAAGTAATCTTCTTAATCTGCAGCAAGGAATAGTTAGGTTAGATATTAGGAAAACCTTTCTAACTATAAAGATGGTTAAGCACTGAACTGGTCTTCTAAGGGAGATTGTGGAATCCCCATCATTGGAGGTGTTTTGCGGCTCTTTTCTCCCCCCTCTCCAGTTTTTTAACATCCTTTTTCAAATGTGGATACCAGAAACTATGATGGAAGAAAGTACCCTAGCATAAAGGAGAAATAAATTTGGTGTCCTAAAAGAAAGTGTTTGGGATTTAATACGTGATCAGTATGCCTATTTACACAACGTACTAGAATAGCTCTAAAGAAGTATTTTGCATTTATTTGATGTATATTCTAGTATTTACTTTGAAAGATATGTTTGTGTGTTTTAGTTATTCCAGCCTCAACCAGCTTTCTATAGCATTTTATAACTGTTTTTTAAAAAAATGCAAGATACAGTATTTAATGCTTCAAAAGTGGTGTAAACATGTTTCATGTATAGGGATGTGTATCTATATATGGTAAATACTTTACTTTAGAAGACAACCTACAGCAGGAATCACACAAGACAGGAAGACAGAGATTTATATTTTGAATACAATGAACTATAAACAGCATTGTTAAACTTTTTGTACAAAGGCCTTTGGCTGTCATTGAAAGCTAGTAATTGACATGGAAACTGAAAGTAGGGATTTTGTGCAGAACACAAGATGCATGGCATAAGTACAGTAGAACCTCAGTTACGAATATCTTGGGAATGGAGGTTGTTCATAACTCTGAAATGTTCATAACTTTGAACAAAATGTTATGGTGGTTTGAGTTTACAGCTCAACATTGACTTAATACAGCTTTGAAACTTTACTATGCAGAAGAAAAATGCTGCTTTTAACCATCTTCATTTAAATGAAAGAGGCACAGAAACAGTTTCCTTACCTTGTTAAATCTTTTTTTAAACTTTCCCTTTATTTATTTTTTTTAGTAGTTTTTGTTGAACACGGTACTGTACTGTATTTACTTTTTTTTTGTCTCTGCTGCTGCCTGATTGCGTACTTCCGGTTCCAAATGAGGTGTGTGGTTGACTGGTCAGTTTGTAATTCTGGTGTTTGTAACTCTGATGTTCTACTGTACACACACCAGTGGTGTTTTGAAGGCTGTATTTTTTGTTACATCTATTGGCACACAAGTGTGTTATAATTATTTCAGTGAAAATTCTCTCAAACTAAGCAGGGTCTGGCCAGAACAATGGTTGGATGAAAAACCTCCAAAGAAAATCCAGGTGGTGTAGGAAAATGTTGTGGTTCTTAAATTACACTTACGTAATCAGTGCCTCAGCACAGTGGTAGTTCAGCACATTGTGCTGTAGAGTTTCTGTATTTCATGGGACGTAAAACTGGAGGCCCTGGCCACTTGTGGTCGGTTTTTAAAAAAATCCTGTGATGCTCTTTTTGCAGTGCTGTTAAACCCAGTGCGTTGGCCAGATTTCAATCTGTGCATAATATTATCCACCAAAAATTCTCAGTTCTATTTGGTATGATGTTCTTCTCTTGTACTCGACTCTTGAAGGTGTAGCATTGCTATGTGCTGTTAAGGTTTCTATTTCACCCCAGAACAGGTTGTATGTCAGTATTGTTATATCCCCACTATGAAAAAGTTAGTTAACAGTTAAAGGTGGTTCAAGTGCAAATCCTAACAAAATAATCTCTGAAAGGCAAGAAAGCTTCCAGTTCAACCAGCATTCCCATCTTCAACTTCCTTTCCCATACTTTCCCAGTCTGAACTTTGGGAAGTTTGGAGCTGGATCTAAATTGTGCAGCATGTCCCCATTTATTATTTGGTTTGATGTAACCCTTATGTTTCAGGATAGCTAAGTTTACAGGTGACAGAATGGTTTTCTACACTTCACTTTTTTTTGTGCTTATCATCTAATGTTGGGAATAAAGATAAAGTAATTTAATATTACAGTTGGTCACAAAACTAATGGTTCTAGTCAGGGCTGGCTTTATGAACTGTGGGGCCCGATTTGAATACCTGGCAGCAGTCCGGGGCTTTGGCGGCACATCGGCGGCGCGGGGTCCGCTCCGGGTCTTCTGCGGCACCAAAGGACCCCCCGCCGCCGAAGACCCAGAGCGGACCGCTGCCCTGCCACCAAAGTGCCGCCGAAGACCTGCAGTGGACCGCCGCCGGGTGAGTTAAATTTTTTTTTTTTTAATTAAAAAGGCGCCTAAGGCGCGGGGCCCGATTCCGGGGAATTGGCCTAAAGCCGGCCCTGGTTCTAGTTCACAATAAGAATTTTAAATAGAAGAATTCATTCACTCAATGTCTTATGGGATTGTTGGAGGTTGCTTTTAGATACCTTTCCATGGCTGAGGAGAACTACACATTTCCACTGAAAATAGAGATGAGCCTGAGCTACGAAGTTGAGAGAATAAAGTGATTTTGATATAAGAATTTAACTAGGATTGATCTGAATCCAAACATTCCAGGTTTCAGATAGCTTTTGGATCTAGGAGTTTGATTCATGTACATCTCCTCCTAAAACAGAAAATGTAGTTTTAAAGAACAAAAGTGGTTGCAGGGCAGGGAAGAAATGGGGCATTTTAAAAAAAACAGTAGATAGTTGATTATGATCTTTTAATTGCCATTCTTAAAAATGACTGCCCTGTCCTAGAAACTCATTTAGAATTTTTTTTCAAGAATTCTGGTCCAAGACATTTTTTTTTTTTTTTTAATTTTAGTTGGAAACAATATAATAAGCACATTTAGGAAGAAGACTGACTTTTAAAGAATTCACGTGGGAGAAATTATTGTAAATACGTCTCTAGCATAACTTCTTTCTCCCTCCGTTTTTTTTAAGTTAATGTTTCTTCAGTGAGTACAACCAGTTGCTTTAACTTGAAAATACTGTACTGTCTTGAGCAGTTTATTCAGACTGACCGTTTTATAGATTCATATTCCTAGATTAAGGCCAGAAGGGACCGTTGTGATCATCTAGTCTGACTTCCTGCATAACACAGGCCATAGAGCTTCCTCAAATCAATTCCTGTTTAAACTGCAGTATGTCTGTTGGAAAACATCCAATCTTGATTTAAAAATCCCCCCCCCCTTTTTTTTTAAATATATATCTACTTTTACTTCCCCCCTTAAGCCAACTTGTTTTTTTAAGCAGTGTAGCCTTCTCTCTTGACGGTGAGATCATGGCTTTTTGTGCATTTAGTAAAATCTAATAGTTCCCAATTATTATTCATAGTTTCCTTTTCAAATTCTTTCTCCCAGCTGATTTGGCTCATAATTGTTTTCAGCTTTGTGAAATTGGCCCTTTTAAAACGTCAGGTGTGTGTGTACACACATACTTGAGATATACTGTGTGTGTGTGTGTGTGTATATATATATATATATATATATATATTTTATTTATATATATACATACACACACCCCAAACCTGGATAAGGTTAAGTAGAGAAAAAAACTGCACTATCATAGGGGACTGCAATCTGAGTGACATTCTGGAGGTCTCATGCTGCCAGCAGTAAAAAACATTCAGAATTCCTAAATGTTACTCTGTGTGTGTGTGTGTGTGTGTGTGTGTGTATATATATATATATATATATATAATATGTGTGTGTGTGTGTATATATGTGTGTGTATACAGATGACAATTTTACATATTACAGATGACAATTCCTAACTCCAATCCAATATGGGGAAAGTGTGTGTGTATTTTTTTATACACACACACACTTTCCCCATATTGGATTGGAGTTAGGAATTGTCATCTGTAACATTTAGGAATTCGGAATGTTTTTTAGTGCTGGCAGCATGAGACCTCCAGAATGTCACTCAGATTGCAGTCCCCTATGTTAGTGCAGTTTTTTTCTCCTACTTAACCTTATCCAGGTTTGGGGTGGGGTTTTTTAAATTTTTTTTGGTGGTCTATGGCAGACACTAATTAGTACCCCCATTTTGTGCTTTATTTGTTAAGACCTTGATCCATAAGCACCCAAGATCACTTGTTTCTGAGTGGTCAGTGACTCAGAAAAATGGTCAGGTAATTTTTGACATAGAGTGCTACTCCCTTTCCCCTCTTGCCCACTCAATCCCCCCTAAATAGCTTATAACCACTGATTTTTAACACTCCAATCATATCAATTTTCCTACCAGGTTTCAATAATACCAACTTGGTGAAATTTAAACTCATAAATGACCAATTTCAATTCCTCTTATTACCCAGGCTCCTGGCGTTCATGTATAAGCAACTAAAGAACTTCTTTTCAGATCCCTTGATTAATTTTGTTCTCAATGTCTTGATTTTGTACTAAATGTGTTCATTTGTTCCCCCTTTTCACCCTTTCTTTTTGTTATTTTAATGCCCCCCTAAGTAGTCTAACCAGCCTGTCACCTAGAAAATAGGTTCCCCTTCTCCTGAGATGGAGGTCCTCCAAATTGTATAGCCCAGCAATTCTCAAACATTAGCAACCCGAGGACCCCCATTTTGATTTTAAAATGTTCATGGACCCCAAGCCTGGTGCTCAGCCGCAGGCCCTGCCCCCACTCCACCCCTTCACCCAAGCGTGCCCCTTCCCTGCTCCTCCCCCTCTCTCCCAGCGCCTCCTGCATGCCACTGAACAGCTATTCCGTGGCATGCAGGAAGCACTGGGAGAGAGGGGGAGGCGTTGATCAGAGGTGTCGGTGGCCTTGGACATGACTCGCGGCCTCCCTAGAGTACCCTTGTGGACCCCCAGGGGTCCATGTACCCCAGTTTGAGAAACCCCGGTATAGCCCCTTCTCTCCATAAAAAAGGCCAGTGTTTCACAAAACCAAACCTTTTATCTTATACCACTTATCTAGCCAGCAGTTCGTTTCCAGAGATGTGTCAAAACAGCACTTAAGTGTTGATTTATAGGCAGATCTCATAGCGCAGATCCCAGTATAGTTCTTGTAATAATATACACAGGACATTCATTTGGCAGAAACTTTGTCAGCAGAATATCAGTGGTGCAGGGTTAGGCCCAGCATGATTTCCCCTTCCTCTGGGGGCAACAGATGTAAAACAGTCCCCATGACCCCCTCCCCCAGCCACATGGGCTGAGGAAGGATGAACAGCACTCTTGGATACAGTCAGTCCGACAGCCCTACCCAGGCAGAGCAAGGAACTAGTCCACATTTCAAGCAGGATCCCAGACTCTGCTTTCAGTTTGAGCTACTGTATGGATGTTCTTTCTTTGCTCTCTGGCTGTTTAGTTCTGACTTCCCCTCCCATCTTCCCCCTACAGTCCCTTTGCTTCTAGCTTAATTCCTCCTGCCTTCCTTGCTCCTATCCATCCTTTCTTCTTTCCCTCCCTCCTCTTCAGTGTGTCCCATCTGTTCCATCATTTTCATATGCCAATCATAAATTGACACAGCTGCCCGGCTCCCAGCAGGGAGCGATGGGCATCGCCTGGGCTTCTCGCCATGGCTCCTGGCCAGGAAAGCGGGGGAGGCATTCTCCAGGAGAGTGAGGGGCAGCTGGTCTCTAACTGCCCAGGTTTCTTGTCAACTTCACAGCTCCCGCCATGAAACTGACAAGACAGTCAACAGACAATGTAAGGAACTGCAGTGTTTACACAGCCACTACGTCACCCTAACTACACCAACATAAGCCTTATGCTTCTCATGGAGCTGGAGTTATTATTCTGGTGTAGTAAGTCTCTTACATCGGTGGGAGGAAGGCTGTAGTGTAGACACTGACATAATAAGGTCAACGTAAGCCAGGGCCGCCCAGAGGATTCGGGGGCCTGGGACAAAGCAATTTCGGGGGCCCCTTCCATTAAAAAAAAGTTGCAATACTATAGTAACATGTATTTGGAAATGTAAAAAATAACCAGTGAAATATATTCAAAAATAAATTTTTAATAATTTGAAAATACACAAAATACATTATTTAAAAACATTAAATGCTTTTAATGGTATGTATACATTTGCAATTACATAATGGGCTGTCGCTGGGTGATGGTTGGTACCATCTCACTCCCACAGGTGGTACCTCTGTTTGTGGTGTAAAATACATGAGTAGGCACTATGGGAAAACTTGAAGTGCTGTTGACAGTACTGTATGTGTTCTGTGGATGAATAAAAGAATCAGTAACTTGGCATGTCAGTCTGTTCACCAGTCCCATTTCTCCTCTTCTCTCCCCCCCTCCACCCCAAACCCCCTAAACTAAAATACCCAATTCTGCATCCATAAATGGGAAGTATGCAGGAAAAATTCAAACTGTACCTAGTCCTTCCTCTTTTTTGTTTTGTTTTTTGTTTTGAAGTGTGGGAAAGTTTTGCATTGTATGTCAATTTTCTATTGCCCTCTCTTGACACAAGAGAGGCTTTGCTAGTGAGAAACAAAAGGCTTTTAGTTATATGCTGTTTTTTTCCCCCTTTCTATGTAGTGAAGTGGCTGATGTGAAAACTGCATTAGAATTTTTAATTGGGAAAAACCTTCTATAGAACTTTCCCACTAAGAGAATAAACTCCTTTAGTTCTTTTAATTGGGGGGGGGGGGAGAGGGGAGGAGGAGAATATCAGCAATCAGAAATGATTGTGAGTGTTTGTTTTTGTTTTGTTCTGGAACTAATTAGAATTTTTACACAGTGAGGCTTTTCTGTATCTTACTAATTTAGATGTATATCATTCCATGGTATTTTTGCTCTTCTACAAACCATCTTTTAAACTTTTTTTCTTTTTCTTTTTAGAGTTTTGACCCCCAACAGTAGTTTTCAAGACATTTGGACGCTCTATAACTTCCTAATCAGTAATGAGGTAAGAAATTTATCTTTTTGAAAATCTTTAATGGAAATGTATAATAAAGACGAATCATAGAACTGGAAGGGAACTCTAGAGGTCATCTAGTCCAGCCCCCTGCACTCAAGGCAAGACTAAGTATTATCTAGACCATCCCTGACAGGTGTTTGTCTAACCTGCTCTTAAAAATCCCCAAATGTCATACTACAGGCAAATGTAGTGAGTAGCCTAACTGGTAGAGCTACCATTCATGTTCCAATTGAGCTAGAATTGTGAAATTTGGTACTCTTGGCCATTATTGGTCATAAAGTCTAAGGGGAAAAAATATGAACTTGTTTCTTTTGATCAGAGGTCATTGGACTTTCTAATGGAACTCCAACCATTCAGGTATCCTGTTTAAGCTGCAGCCTTGAAATTTAGGACACTGGTTTATTATAAACTCATTACAGGGAAGTCTTTAAAATTAACAGTTATCAACAGTCTAATAATTTACAAAAATAATACTAACTTAATCCATTAGGCAGTCATATGGGGTCTGAGGCCTTCAGTGTAGAGAAATTAAGGTCATCTGAGATCACCAGTTGTATTTATAGGACTTTAGATAAAATGTGTTCGAAAGCACTAGTTAACATAAACGACAGTATTCCTAAAAACAGCATTAACACAACACACTATGAAATCAAACTATATCTTCTTAGAATATATATGAATATCTACACTATGCAAGGAATAAAATATTTCAGAAACAAATTGACAATCCAGCAAAACATGCCCCTGTAAAATAGGAAAGGATGTTGTGACTACAGCTGAGGGTGTAGAATTGGGAGATCTGGGTTCTATTCCTGACTTTTCCATAGAAATGGGCTGTGTGACCTTGAGTGAGGCTCAACATGTGTGCTCATTTTCCCCATTAGTAAAATGATAGTCCCCTCCTATGTTCTTTGTTTCAGTCACTTTCCTGGTAATGTATTGCATGTGTTACTTGTTTGTTGTTGTCTAGGTTTCTAACTTCTAGATTGTTGATTTTAGATAACTTTTAACTCCTTATTTTGAAATTGGGTACATCACATGTGGAAATATCAAAACTTAGAAATATATTTTCACACAGAGTACAAATAATTTATATAAGATTTATAATGAAATTACTTAGTTACTTTGAAAAACTTAACTCCAGGGATGACATTCAATTCTAGCATTGGAATCACCAGTTATCTTACTTTTGGTTGTGTTGCTCATTCTAATAGAGCCAACATTCAGGATTAAATGAGTTATTTTTAAAAACTAAACTTGTCATAACAGCACCCAATTGGCAACTAAGTTTAAGGAATCTGTGTACATTAGCTGTTTTGCAGCTAGTTTTCCAGGGTTATACAATGGGTGGTGCTATAGGTACATTTGTAAGCTCTTCAGGGCTATTGTCCTGTCTGTATGTTTTGTACAGTTCTTAGCACAATTGGGCTCCAGTCTTGATTGGAACCTATAAGACCTACTAAAATATAAATAATTACCCTCACCACAACCACATGGGTCAGCAGTTACAGAAAGATGACCCCTAAACATCAACTGTCCCTATTGTAACTAGGTTGCTCCTATCCATTATTTGAATTTTTTTCCCTTTAAAAGTGTGGACCCAAAACAGCAACCTAAGGACCCAAACAGAAAAACAAGTATGTGGCATTGCAGTGTTTGGAATATTTACATGAAACCTGAAATTCAGAACTGTGTTTATATTGGTCATTTTTATTTTATTTTTTAAAAAATCTGCCTCTAGGAGCCACTTCAACATCCTTAAAAATCCTGTTACAAAGCAGACAACAGTGTCTCTCCTATCCTGCTAAATCTGTAAAATAGAAAATATTGTTCTGTTGATAACAGATCAAGGACACTATAGGACACTTGAACTTGAAATAAAGGACTAATGGCTCCATATCAGTATGGGCATTCAAAAATATGTATTCCATATACAGAATATAGGCATTTTTGTTACAGGATGCATTATTTTCATGTCCATTGTGTATGCTTAGTATATTTGTTTATGGATTTCAGAGCTCAGAATTCTATAAATCTTTCGCTATGGAATTGTGGGGATGATTCTTTCTGTACTAGAGTTATCTGTAAGCTGCTATAAAAATGCTATTAAATAAAACCAAGATGATACTTGTTAGCTTCAGATTGTTTTGCCCTATCATTCTGAATAGGGAGTACTTGATCCGTACTATATAGTCTGGCTTCAATTCTTTTCCCATTGTCTAGACTTGAGATCCTTCCAGTTAAGTGTGTAAACATTAGGTCCAATGTATGTTATGTCAGCCATGTGATTTTAATAAGTATGTGATCCTAAGTAACTCTTTCTCTTTCATCTTAGATAAATGCCAGCATAAAATTTACTGCTGAGGAACTCTATGAGTGTGTTTCACAGGAAGTGTATAGGTAAGTCAGTTATTGATTACATCTACTGGATTTCCTGAAACAGTTGTAACACTATATTTTGTTAAGTTTTATTTTATGGTACTTGGTTATTTTCTCTTAGAAAAATCTCCATTATTCCCTTACTATACAAAGTAGTTCTTAAGATTTATTGAGGGAGCTGGTCTGTTATTTGCTTCCAACTTACTGTTTTCAATCCACTGTGTTTGAGTTTTCTTAAGGGTTTGTCTACATGGTGTATTAGTCTGCACTAGAGGGGGTGTATATTCCAGTTTGCGCTAGTGTGCCAGGCACTAACTGGCCCGTATGGACACCACTGGCACACTCTAAATGTCTCCTAGTGCATATTAATGTAGGCCCTGGAAACTGGACACTACAGTACACTAAGTGACTTTGAGTGTGCCATCAGGGTCCTTATAAGCCAGTTAGTGCATGACATGTTAGTGCACACTAGAATTTCACATATTTTAGCACAGGCTAATGCACATGTAGATAAGTCTGGAATAAACTCAATCCAAAGAAGTAGGTTCTTAGAAGTAAACACACTTAATATAGAGAGTCCTGTGGCACCTTTAAGACTAACAGATGTATTGGAGCATAAGCTTTCGTGGGTGAATACCCACTTCGTCAGACGCATGGGACATGCTTATGCTCCAATACATCTGTTAGTCTTAAAGGTGCCACAGGACACTCTGTTGTTTTTTACAGATCCAGACTAACACGGCTACCCCTCTGATACTTGACACTTAATATAGATGTTTGTTTGTTTGTTTGTTTGTTTTAAAATTAAATTGAAAAAAGAGGTTGAATTGTACAAACATTTGGGGATAAGGGTCACTGGTGTCTAAAGCTTTGCCTACACTAGGATTTTGAGCTGCATTTGGCATGGACATCAAACACTGCTCTCCCCTACACCTGCTAGTTTCAGACTTTGTCCTGCTGGTGTGGACAGGACCAACAAAGCTCAACACCCTGCCAGCATAGGTGAGAATAAGGAGTCTACCATGCTTGGTGTTTGTGCACACAGCTAAGGTAATGTGCACATTATTTTGGGGAGCATACTTGGTAAAACAAAACCCTGTCCACAGCCATGAGAATCATGCTCTGACAGCCATTTATGAACTTAGGCCCTGATTCAGCAAAGGACTTAAGCATGTGTTTTAAATTGATGTCAGTGGGACGTAAGTACATGAGTAAATGCGTTGCTGAATTGGGGACATAGTTCTAACTGTCACAAATAGAGCCATGGGGTGGCCTATCACAGGCAGAAATAACTTACGTACGGAGGCTTGTTTGTTAAAGTATTCTTGATCTTAAACCAAATGGAGATATTGCCTCAAATGACTTAATTTCCAGTCTTTCTCAGAGTGTTTATTTGCATTTGGATCTGAGTAACTGGAAATGTTTAGCTAGTGTGTGTGTGTGTGTGTGTGGGGGGGGGGGGGTTATCAAAGCTGTCAGAAAAGGGTAACTACTATTATTTGCTGGCTCAAACTAAAACAATCACTTTTTTCTACAAAAACATTAATTAAAAGGCTTGTGATGCAGAGCTTTTGATTTTATTTTAAATACCATAATTGAAAATACATTCCAACTTTTAAGGTTGTAAAAGGCTGATAGGGATTTCTTGGATGCTTCCATTATAAACTGGAACTAGAGGCAATTAACAGTAATAAAAAATAAGATGGCTTCCACCAAAAATGCATAACATGTTTGCAATACATTGTCCTGCTCAGCTAAAATCTTTCCAAACCCTTAGTCTATCTACATGTGTATGGTGATTAGTGATTCAGGATGTACTAAATTTTTATGACTGTCCTATCAACTTAACAAGCTAGTGTTAGAGAAAATATTTTGCAGTGTTGGGGAGGGGTTCAATTTGGAGTTCAATAGAGATGGAATATTTTGGATGATCCATTGGCTTTCAGTGGCACCAACTACTCATGCAGTTTTCAGCAGTGATTA
Source organism: Platysternon megacephalum (assembly GCA_003942145.1). Classification (NCBI taxonomy): domain Eukaryota; kingdom Metazoa; phylum Chordata; order Testudines; family Platysternidae; genus Platysternon; species Platysternon megacephalum. Next base: position 192,513 of record QXTE01000267.1, read on the forward strand.
TGGAGCCGGTTGTAGGCATTTAAATAACTAACTTTGGAATAAAACCCACAGTACAGCCTCCTGTACTGTGTTAGTACAGTGTGAGGATAATTATAACCTGAGGAATTTCTCAGTATTTAAAACTTGCCTCAACAAGCTCCAAAATTCTTCATTTTCTGGAGGATCCCAAAAATTAAACAGACCCTTTCCAGAATTCTGCTAGTTCTGGCTTCTTGACACTAAGTCACAGCTATTTGATTAGTGTAAACCATTGAGAAGCTTGTTGAGCAGGCTGCTCTGTATCGGAACTTTGTTTTCTATAATGAGCTGCATGTCTTCACATTGCCCCTTGGTGATGCTTAGGTTGCATACAAGTAGCCTTCTTTAGGAACGTTTCAAGCAAACCAGTTAGATAGTTGCCCAAATAGTAGATCTTACATCTACAAATTCAAGTTACAGGTAATGTTTCCAACTTCTATCTTTAATTGCGCTTCCTCATTTATTACAGCAGTGAAGTTATTTTGTTGTACAGAAACAAAATAAAACATGATCCTGTCCAATGAAATAAAAATAATAAATGCTAGTCTGAAAGCCCTCTTTATAAAAATGGAAGCACAATAAGCCAAAGGAGAGGGAAAAACAATCTTTTATTTTTAAGGCAGGTGGATTATGTGGATGTTGGTAGAGACTGAATAGACAAGGTGTTGAGACTTGTAGTTGAAGTAGGATTAAAATCTTTGTCTTTGATTAATTTAGTCTCCAGATTAACACCTCAGAAGGTAATTGAACTTTCTATAATTTTTGTGACAAATATTTGTCAACTTTTGAAGAGAAAACATTTTTAAAATGGTTCCATTTTGAAATTTGTTCCTGAAGTGTTTAACCATTTTGGCGGAGGAGAGAGGGACTCCCTGTAACTAAACAGCCACATCTTTCCGTCTCTCACTACTGTAGCATCTCATATGTTGTAGTATCCTTATTGTGGGAGCACCTAGAGGTGATAATCAGGGATTGAGACTCCATTCTGCTAGGTGTGCATGTGACATGTCCCTACCCTAGAGTAAAAAGGACAATTTTTTTCTAAAGAGTAAATAGGACAAAATTAAACTGTCCCACAGTTTAAATAAGAAAGAGGTTATGATGAGTTACAAGAACAGTTGTCTTACTTACAGCTGCAAAAGCCAGCAGGACTACTCAGATCCATCAGCTACTTTAGGTTCTCCAACACCTGTGCTGCACCTGCACAGGATGGCTGGCAGCTTCCCCTCCTCACGTAGCTCTACATCCCACCTCTGCCTTTATATCCTATTCATGACCCCCTGCCCCACTACCACCAACCTCCTGGTGACCTTCTGAAGTTTGCTTGTTGGAGTTCCAGTCTTATTGAACGTGTCATGATTTGTCTGATCAGAGCTTCTCTGAAACTTGGGATGTTAATCAGAGAAACTGCTTCAGGGCTTTTCTTGTCAAGGGCTCTTGTCTGCATATTTCCTCTTCTCATCTTCCCCTCCTTGCCCTCTGTGTTAGAGGCTGGGATATGGGGATAAAGGAGACTGGGTGGGAAAGGGGTATACACCTAGTTCTACTATTCGGGCAGCTTTTCTAACAAATTCCCCTTGACCATCATTGAATGAGTCATGGTCAGAGGGCTGGAGAAAGCAGGAAAGCCAAGGGCTGAGGAGCAGTGCTCCCTGCTGTCTGATCAGCCTCTCTCCCAGTACAGTTTCTTGTCTCTCTGACCAAGTAAAGCTGGCTGGTGGAGTCAGGGCCTGATAAACCATCCATAGTTAATCATAGTAGAGCTCCCTGTCTGGTGAACTGTGGAAAGTTTATCACACAGAGAAGCTGTCTCAGTAGAAGAGCGCAGCTTGTCAGGGAATTTGTCTGAAAGCTCCACCTCTTCCTGCCCTTTTCCCATTTTTCAGTTCTGGAATATGTACATTGAGGGCAATAGCATTGTTGGATTGCAAGTGAGTGTGGTAGAGAGGGTAATATTGTGTAGTTGTGATGGTAGCTAATATTTGGAGAATGGTATGGTATTGAGTGTTAATTTAGTATATCTTGTTAGAGTTTTCAGTGTTGAGAGGAGATACTGTTTTTGTGAGGGGGGTTATATGGATTGACTAATTGACAATTTGGTGCAGGGGGAGGAGTGGCACTATATGTGAAAGAAAGTGTAGATTCAAATGAAGTAAAAATCTTAAGCGAATCCACATGTTCCATAGAGTCTCTATGGATAGAAATTTCATGCTCTAGTAAAAATATAACATTAGGGATCTATTATCGACCACCTGACCAGGACAGTAATAGTGATGATGAAATGCTAAGGGAAATTAGAGAGGCTATCAAAATTAAGAACCCAATAATAGTGGGGGATTTCAATTATCCCCATATTGACTGGGAACATTTCACTTCAGGACGAAATGCAGAGATAAAATTTCTCGATACTTTAAATGACTGCTTCATGGAGCAGCTGGTACGGGAACCCACAAGGGGAGAGGCAACTCTAGATTTAATCCTGAGTGGAGCGCAGGAGCTGGTCCAAGAGGTAACTATAGCAGGACCGCTTGGAAATAGTGACCATAATACAATAGCATTCAACATCCCTGTGGTGGGAAGAACACCTCAACTGCCCAACACTGTGGCATTTAATTTCAAAAGGGGGAACTATACAAAAATGAGGGGGTTAGTTAGACAAAAGTTAAAAGGTACAGTGACTAAAGTGAAATCCCTGCAAGTTGCATGGGCCCTTTTTAAAGACACCATAATAGAGGCCCAACTTCAATGTATACCCCAAATTAAGAAAAACAGTAAAAGAACTAAAAAAGAGCCACCGTGGCTTAACAACCATGTAAAAGAAGCAGTGAGAGATAAAAAGACTTCCTTTAAAAAGTGGAAGTCAAATCCTAGTGAGGCAAATAGAAAGGAGCACAAACACTGCCAACTTAAGTGCAAGAGTGTAATAAGAAAAGCCAAAGAGGAGTTTGAAGAACGGCTAGCCAAAAACTCCAAAGGTAATAACAAAATGTTTTTTAAGTACATCAGAAGCAGGAAGCCTGCTAAACAACCAGTGGGGCCCCTTGATGATCAAAATACAAAAGGAGCGCTTAAAGATGATAAAGTCATTGCGGAGAAACTAAATGGATTCTTTGCTTCAGTCTTCACGGCTGAGGATGTTAGGGAGATTCCCCAACCTGAGCTGGCTTTTGTAGGTGACAAATCTGAGGAACTGTCACAGATTGAAGTGTCACTAGAGGAGGTTTTGGAATTAATTGATAAACTCAACATTAACAAGTCACCGGGACCAGATGGCATTCACCCAAGAGTTCTGAAAGAACTCAAATGTGAAGTTGCGGAACTATTAACTAAGGTTTGTAACCTGTCCTTTAAATCGGCTTCGGTACCCAATGACTGGAAGTTAGCTAATGTAACGCCAATATTTAAAAAGGGCTCTAGGGGTGATCCCGGCAATTACAGACCGGTAAGTCTAACGTCGGTACCGGGCAAATTAGTTGAAACAATAGTAAAGAATAAAATTGTCAGACACATAGAAAAACATAAACTCTTGAGCAAGAGTCAACATGGTTTCTGTAAAGGGAAATCGTGTCTTACTAATCTATTAGAGTTCTTTGAAGGGGTCAACAAACATGTGGACAAGGGGGATCCGGTGGACATAGTGTACTTAGATTTCCAGAAAGCCTTTGACAAGGTCCCTCACCAAAGGCTCCTACGTAAATTAAGCTGTCATGGGATAAAAGGGAAGGTCCTTTCATGGATTGAGAACTGGTTAAAGGACAGGGAACAAAGGGTAGGAATTAATGGTAAATTCTCAGAATGGAGAGAGGTAACTAGTGGTGTTCCCCAAGGGTCAGTCCTAGGACCAATCCTATTCAATTTATTCATAAATGATCTGGAGAAAGGGGTAAACAGTGAGGTGGCAAAGTTTGCAGATGATACTAAACTACTCAAGATAGTTAAGACCAAAGCAGATTGTGAAGAACTTCAAAAAGATCTCACAAAACTAAGTGATTGGGCAACAAAATGGCAAATGAAATTTAATGTGGATAAATGTAAAGTAATGCACATTGGAAAAAATAACCCCAACTATACATACAACATGATGGGGGCTAATTTAGCTACAACGAGTCAGGAAAAAGATCTTGGCGTCATTGTGGATAGTTCTCTAAAGATGTCCACGCAGTGTGCAGAGGCGGTCAAAAAAGCAAACAGGATGTTAGGAATCATTAAAAAGGGGATAGAGAATAAGACAGAGAATATATTATTGCCCTTATATAAATCCATGGTACGCCCACATCTCGAATACTGTGTACAGATGTGGTCTCCTCACCTCAAAAAGGATATTCTAGCACTAGAAAAGGTTCAGAAAAGGGCAACTAAAATGATTAGGGGTTTAGAGAGGGTCCCATACGAGGAGAGATTAGAGAGGCTGGGACTCTTCGGCTTGGAAAAGAGAAGACTAAGGGGGGACATGATAGAGGTATATAAAATCATGAGTGATGTTGAGAAAGTGGATAAGGAAAAGTTATTTACTTATTCCCATAATACAAGAACTAGGGGTCACCAAATGAAATTAATAGGCAGCAGGTTTAAAACAAATAAAAGGAAGTTCTTCTTCACGCAGCGCACAGTCAACTTGTGGAACTCCTTACCTGAGGAGGTTGTGAAGGCTAGGACTATAACAATGTTTAAAAGGGGACTGGATAAATTCATGGTGGCTAAGTCCATAAATGGCTATTAGCCAGGATGGGTAAGAATGGTGTCCCTAGCCTCTGTTCGTCAGAGGATGGAGATGGATGGCAGGAGAGAGATCACTTGATCATTGCCTGTTAGGTTCACTCCCTCTGGGGCACCTGGTATTGGCCACTGTCGGTAGACAGATACTGGGCTAGATGGACCTTTGGTCTGACCCGGTACGGCCTTTCTTATGTTCTTATGTGTAAACCCCAAGGAGGGAGGAAAAATTGTTACATTAAAATTATTCGGTCCATGAGTCTTTGGCCCTGTCTAGACTAAGAGAATGTTAGCTCGGGGAGTGTAGGCTTGACCATGACAATGGGGCTGGCAGTTCTTAAGATGTAATATTAGAGGCTCAACATCAAGCTATTCTGACACAGAGGAAAAATAAGAATAGCCCCAGGAGGCCAATGTGGCTGCACAAGGAGCTTTTTAGCTATCTAAAAACCAAAAGGGATACATACAAGGAAATGGAAAGAGGGGCATGTCACAAAGGAAGTATACATGGGAATAGTGTGCGTGTGTAGGGACAAAATCAGGAAAGCCAAGACAAAGAATGAGTTACAGCTGGCAACAAATGTTAGAGACAACAAGAAGCGGTTCTTCAAATACGTCAGCCAAAAAAGAAAGATCAAGGATGGTCTGGGTCCATTGCTCAATGGAGAAGGTGAGTTGGTAACAGAAGATGATAGGAAGGCGGAGCTGCTCAATGCCTATTTTGCTTCAGTCTTCACTAGTTGTCCGGTCACATGTTGTTGTTGTTTTTGTGAGAAGTTACCATAGACAATAAAGGGGAAGGGATGCAGATCGGGATAAGTAAAGAACACCTCAGAGATTTTTTGACCAATTTGAATGGGGCCGTATGCTATTCACCTGAGGTTATGGAAGGAATTAGCTGAAGAAATTGTGGAGTCACTGGCAATATTATTTACAAACTCATGCATGACAGGAGATGCAAAGACACTTCTGAGTCAGGAATGGTAATCTTTAACTGGTACACCCAGAGCCTATTTTCAGTATCTTCTGTGCATCTCCTTTGTCCTATCCTGTTTTTTCACAAGTAGAAAAGGGATGTATTTGAGCTTCCTGACAGCAGCAGCAGCCACGTTCTGAGCTGTGATGACAAAACAACATGCTATAAAAATGCTAATGCTATCAGGCTCCCTCTTGCAATAAGGAGATGTAGAAACAATCCCTGTTGGCCCATTGAGAATTGGATATAACTACTATAAATCGATAGTCCCAGACGAAACTCATATCCTCTTGCACTACTTCTTTGTTAGTGTAGGAGAGCCTGGATGTTAAATCTTGCCTTTCATGTTCATCTTGTCTAGCTACTAATCAGTTGGCACTATAATATCTTAGGCAGGATTTTAATTAAGTCGGAAGGAAATTAAATATTTTTGTTTGAGCTGCAGATATTTTCCTGAGCTTGTTTCTAAGGAATATCTTCTTAGACTGTATTGTCAAAATCATTCTAATTGCTTTCCAAGTTCATAATTTGTATTGGTATTGTTCACTAGTTAACTTTGTAAATAGACTTGCCCCATGTCATTAGTATGTTGTGTTATTGGCTAGATAAGTGGAGGAAAATGTCTATAAGGCTGTCTGCACTTACAGCATCATGTCGAGTACGTACACTGCATGCCCCCCCAGCATGGTTATAAATAGCAATGAAGACAGTGGCGCACTGCTTAGGTGAACAAAGACATGCCAGAACACGTGTGTGTGTGTGTGTGTGTCTGTCTTAATGCCCAGGCCTTGCCTCCAACATCTACCCTGCTGTTTCTAGCAGTGTAGATCCTGCTGCCTCCCCACTGCTGAGCCTTTCCCTGCTGCCGTGAAAGGCTCCAGCAGCAGGGAAAGGCACTGGTGGGACAAGGCAGCAGGGAAAGGGTCTGGCAGCTCCCTGCTACTGGAGCCTTTCTCTGCTGCAGTGAAATTCTCCTGCAGATCTCTACTGCCAGAGCCTTTCCCTGCTGAAGAACTCGTTCACTGCCACGTGTAGCTATGTATTGCAGTGTGGATATAGCCACAATGGAAAGTACGCATGTAGCTACACTTATACTACCTGCCACCACAAGTGTAGAGAAGGGCAGAGAGACATAATCAGGCAGTTTCTAACAGTTGTGTTGCAAGTGGGTTGAAACACAATTATAGTTGGTAATTAGAATGTCTTCATGCATTATGCTGTCACTGCTGTAAATTATTCCCAGAAGTCGGGTCATGTATTTGAATGATTTAGCTTTCATGGATGGGATTTTCCTTTCCCCTAGTCCTTGGGCAGATGACCAAATTTATTTTATTCGTTAGAACAAAAACTATAAGGTAAGAATGCATGGATTTCAGGTATGGGAACACTTTTTTGCTTCCATTTGCTGGATTGTTAAAATAAAATTCTAACCTATTATGTGATCAATAAAGCAGAAAAAAAAACCTAACAGAAAACGTAGCCGGTGGGCTGTACTGACATGTACTATTCTCCCTGTTGAAGAGAAATAATCTGTATGTAAACTATGCAGCACCTGGTTTTAAGTGTTATTTAAGGGAACAGACCTGTAGCGTGCTCATGTGAGTAGGCTGTTTAATGTCCCTAAGTCCTGTGTTATAAAATATTTTAGTGGATCCATTTTAAAATATTTCTTGGTTAAAAAAATAAATGTTCAAAATGGCATGGGGGGGGCAAAGAAATTACTGAAATTGCATTTAACCAGCTTTAGATCCTTAATGTTCAGATTGTTATTGCCTAACAAAACTCTCTAAATGCAAAATAAGTATAGTTGCAGATACAATAAAAATGCACTCTTGCCTAGAGCAAATAACTGAATTTCTATTAAATAAGTTAGTCATTTTAGTCTTACATCTGCAACTTACTCAATCACTGTTTCCTTAGGCTGCATGAAAGCATTTAGTTTAAACTTGAAGCTCAAAGTAAAGGCTTGATCCTACAACTCGCATTAGTAGTCATTACTTGCGCAAATTGTCCTATTTTAGTGGTTCTCAAACTTTTTACTGGTGACCCCTTTCACATAGCAATCCTCTGCGTGCGACACCCCCCCTTATAAATTAAAAACACTTGTTTATATATTTAACACCATTAGAAATGCTCGAGGCAAAGCAGGGTTTGGGGTGGAGGCTGACAGCTCGCTACCCCCCATTTAATAACCTCGTGACCCCCTGAGGAGTCCCAACACTCAGTTTGAGAACCCCTGTCCTATTTATTTCCAGGCACACACTGATTCCAGTGAGTGTGACTACTCATGTGAATAAGGGTTACAGGACCAGGCTCTATGTTCAATATCTGTGATCCTAGGTGATCTTGACAGAGTTAACCAAAACATGTTTTCCCCTCTCAACACCCACCACTCTCATTAAAAAGCACAAGCAAGCATCAGCAATGTGTGTTGGAGGAAACTTGTGCTGTAACTGAAATGCATAGCAAAAGAAGCTACAAAGTGGACAAAGTAAACTGGTGTGATATCACTGCTTAATTTAAAACTTGCTGTGAATGAAGAAGCTTAACAGATAAAGAGCCAAAGGACCTAGCGGGTCTGTCTCTTACTCTTTACCCAGGCAAATGCCCACTGCATTAACTTAATCCTACTATAATATTTGCATAAGGATTTGCCTCATTTGTCCCTAAAAAGGGCTGAGATTAATGATCTCCAGTGTTTTTACATTGCTGCCTTGCACACACAATGCTTAATTGAAGCAGACAGGTATTTTTGGTACTTGGCAAAGCCAGCATGCTCTGTTAATGCTTCCTGCTCTTGCAACGAGGTAGGGAAAAGCCCAGAGCCACTGGCATTTTCAGAACAATGGTCAGGTGTAGATGTAAAATGGAAAAAGTTATATTTCTGTTACGGAGCCTTTAATGTGCAGTGATTATATATTGGGTATTATAGAAGTGTGTGGGAATTATTGTGAAAGTGACTGTTTACAAAACAAAACTTTTACTACTGCTCTTCTCCGCTCTTCTGTGTCTTATCTGCTGATAAAATTGAGTTTTATTACTTTGGATAATGCAGAGGTGACATAGCAGCCAAGTTCTGCTTCTGGAATCTTTATTGTAACTATATGGTATGAGGTAGAAATGTATTCTCCAGCACCGGAAAACTGGGGATTTGAAAAGCAATTAGAACAATCTTGTTTTGACTGATACTTTAGCAGATTTGGGTGCTTGAATGTAAAACCCATAATCACTTAAATCCTTCCTCATGCAGGTAGTCCCAATTAAATCAGTGGACCTACTCATGTGATTCTTTGTCCTGGACATGGAAGTCATTAACAAAATATAAATATGGACCCCATAGATGTCACTATCGTTAACTTTTTCTACCAAAACCATGCTTTTGCCCTTTGTACTTGGTTAATTGTTGCATGACTCTTACTGTTTCTGTTTTATATCTAGTAATTTTATTTATTTATTTTATGGCTAGTAATTGGGGCCATTAGAATTTTGTGCTATTTCCATAGCAAGAATCTTTCAGGGTAGTGATATCCAGGCTGTCAGTGATTCTATGTAATCAATCTGATGTTGGCTGTGGAATTCCATAGTTTTGGCCATGTCCAGACCTCTGGCTAGGCAGACAGCTTGTAACAATTATTTATGCAATAAATGTGTGTGTTAAAGGTACCTTACAATCACTTCCTTTGCATAGGAAAGTGAAATAAAATGCATTCTTTAAAAAAAAAAAAAAGGGGGGGGGGCGGGGAGAGCAAAAACAACCTCCACCCCCAAGATTCTCTTGTGACAAAGTAATAGATGCTCAGGATATTTAGTTATTCAAGTACTGCATTGACTTAGTCCAGATATATAAGTATTAGTTAGACTGTCTCCAAAGGCTCTCTTTCCTTCATTAATGATATTTGAAATGTATATACTGCCATCATTACCAAACTGATTGCTCAATTTATAAACCAGTGAGAACTTCATCCACTGACAGCAGTGGAGCCACTTCTGGCATGACACTAAGTGACCATTATTTAAATAGCTGTAAAATATCAATTCACAGACAGATGAAAGGAATGTATTTCTGTAGCTAGAAAAAGCCTCAATAGCTGAGCAAAGTGTTGATATAAAAACCTAACCGCTCAAATACAGATGGTGTCTTGACTGAATGGTAGGACTAGCAATAGTTTTGGACCATCTCAGCATTACTTGTGGATCTTGTGAAAGTTTGTCTTTTTTGCCAGACTCTTTCCGCTCTGCTTTTCAGAGGCATTACATTATCTGGGCGTTATCAAGGACTTACTGCTGAAATCCTTACTTGGGCAAAATGCACACTAAATTCATAACAAGTGTTGCCTGGGTAGACGGTGGTATTGGGACTGTAATGCCAATAGGTGTTAGGTTTTTAATGCTGCACATAATTGTAATGGATGTAGATATAAGAGATTCAGTGCCAACTGCAGCATACTTCATGATAAAACTCCTCTTGTAAATTGTTTTGTCAAACTATTACTTAGATATTTTTTCAACACTATGGCAAAGCCAGGGTAAGTCAAAATAGCTTCATGAAGAACAGCCAGAGCAACTGAGACCTATTTGAAGGTAGGGATGGCAATTGAATGCTGTGAGGCAGGGTGGTTACCACAGGGATATTTGTATATAATTTACATGTGGCCCTCATTTTAGAAGATTTTATAGTAATCAATCTCTAGTTCTCTTTGTAGCCTAGTCTTTAAGTTATGCATCTGCCATCTAGGTAATTGTAACTTCCTCTGCCCATATGCATTTTAAGACAAAACCTATATTAGACTTGCAAAAATTGGTTCCATGAGTTGTCTGTGAACATTGACATTCCCAATTAGAATGGATCAAGTAATTCATAAGGAATGCTATTCAAGAAATATATTTGTCTGTTCACATATTGTTGAGAAAAGTTACAAACTGTTCAAAATTATTTGCTGAGTTACTTCTTCAAACAATTCTTGGTCTGTAACTCAATTGTGGCAGTTTACCAGTATATGAGCTGTTTTGACTGGACACAAGGGACCTATAATGTGTTCCTGTTCCCCAATTGGCTGAGTATCTTAGCATCCCTTGCACAGGGCAAGTTCTCACTAGCATGAATTTGAAATCTGTGAGAATCAGTAATAGCTTGTTACTATTAGCTATTTCTGTGGATATTCCTGCTGGTAAATGTGTTAAGATTAATATTTTAATTTGCTTTGAGTCTTAATTTTCTTCCAATAGTGGAGCAAAGTACATTTTGAATATACTATGGGGTTTTTGTTTCCATATTTGCCAGCTGTCATGGTGACTTGAAGCTAAAAATAGAATGAGTTCTACCACTTAATATCCAACACAAGATCAATTTAGAAAGAAAACTTAAGACATACAGATGTCAAATCTAGCAAATAGCTAGCTGCCTTAGGAAAGGTTTAGCTGTTCAAATGGTAAAGTTTAAAAGGACATCTCTGTGTGGTTTTGTGAAACCCTGGGGGTGGAGGGGCAGAGGCTAGCTCAGTAAAAACTGAGACTCGATTTTTTTTTTTTTTTTTTTACAACCACACCAAATATGCATTCAGACTTTTTAAAAAAACAAAAAACAAAAATTAGAAATCAGGCAATTTGGAAGGTGGCTTTATTTATTCTCTCTAAAAATTGATTACCTTTCTCAGACAAGGGTCTACTCATAGTTTGAAAGGCTTGTGTGTGAATCTGCAATGGATACCATTTTAAATTAAAACTCGGCAGTTGCCACTCTGCATACTCAGTGTGTTGTTTAAAATAGAAGTTACTCTGATTACTGCAGGTACCTGGGTAATGGTTAGGGTTTAATGATACCCATTGGAGCAGACCCTCAACTGCTGTAAACTGACAAAGCTCCACTGGAATCAATGGAACTTCTACAATTTACACCAGTTGACTATCTGCCCCTAAAGGAAAACAAAAACAGCTTCAGTGGAAAAGAGCGTTTAAAATAAAATCTGTAGTTTCAATTGCATACATTTGGCAACTTTATTCCATGTACATGACTGTCTAGGTAAATGTTAATTCCATAAATATGCTGAGACTGATTTTTGTTCTTGCAGCATGCAGCTGGGGATGGGAATAGTTGGCTTAGTTTGAAACTCACTATTACTACTTGAAAGATTAAGACAATATGTAGATAAAGGATGGCACTTTTGGCAGATGTCCTCCACTACCACTGTTCAGAAAGATTGGGTGCACAGCCTCTCTGAAAATACCATGTTACATCTAAAAGTTAAAACATTTTGAATATGCAAAATAGACATTTTAAAAGTTATTGACTGACAGGTTGGTTTAATATACATCTTTTCTTTTCCTTCTAGAGAGAAGTTAACAGTTGGATGTTGCCAATTGGCACAGCTGGAATACACTATTACACAATGCAATGCATCTGTCCATATGGAGGCCAAAAATAGGGGCTGGTTATGATACTACAATCAACTTCAGGTTTTGATCTACACTGTTCTCCCCCCTTGAGCTTCCCCCTCCTTAAATTGTACTCTTGTTTTTAAAAATAAAATGGGGAACTTTGTCAGGAGAGCAACCAAAATCTAGTCCAGTTTTTCCTCAGTGCTGTTTAATTAATTTACACTTGACTATACTTCCTGAATTTATTTTTTTTCCCCAGTTAGCAACAGGAGTCCACCAGCAGCATTAATTGTTGGCATTTGCGTTAAATCTCTCGTCTTCCAGAGATGAACACGATCCTAGATGTTGCCACTAGGATACTTAGCATGTATCATCTGTTTGGACCACTTTTATATTAAAGTGCAAAAAATAAATAGCCAGTGTTTTTGTATAGTATAGACCACCCTGTAAACACCTCCCTTCTATCACAACCAAAAAGCAAGAAAACAAAGTGTGGTGTAAAATTTAAGAGGTTCAAGACAAAAGCTATTGTTTTCAAACACCTTTAAGTCCAAGCCAAAAGAGAAATTTTTTTTGGTCTGCCTAAAAGATGATAGGTGGAGAGGTGAAAAATAGGTTTCACCAATTTAGAAAGATAGTTTAAAAGTTCTCCTGCCCTCCTCCAGTTCAAAGATCAAGTTAACCCTTTCCTGTATGTACTGGTCTGAGTGTTACTGAGATTTTCCTGTCCTTAACTTAAGCAAAGGTGGTGCAGGTGAGATCTTAGTGTTTCTTATAAGGTGTATGAGTTAAACATTTACTAACAAGTAAAACTGCCTAAAAATTGCTTCCTCTAAATTAACTGGTTTTATTTACCCATAAGGGATTAGTAATTCTATTTATCCTGTCCCTTACTGTAGAAATTTGGGTGGTTTTAACCTAGAAGTCATCTAAAAAAAACCCCCAAACCAAAACACACCTACCCTTTCAACCTACCTTTATATATAAAGGAACTTCTTTTCTACTGCAGGGCACAGTCAAATGATTTCCCTTGCTGCTGTTCAAGTTGCACACTTTGCTGTTGGAATGTAATTATAACATGTTTCCTGAAACTGAGTTCACAGCTATTCAATTTGTCTACAGCTATTTACAATTCTTCTGGCCTTTAACACTACCTGTCTCTTTGCTTGTACAGAGACCAGAGATACTTGTAAAACTGTATCACTGATTTTTTTATATATTTTTGACTTTGTAAAAGCTTTATTGGAAGTGTAACTAATTGAAGTTTAATTCCTTAATAAATTGTGCTATTTTGAACAGTCCTATCTTTACTATGTAGATGCAAATGTGTCCACTCACTTATTATAGAAAAGAGCAGGATGAGATTTTATTCAAGTCTTGATAAAGTTTGGCTAGCAAATTCTACCACACTGGGGGGGGGGAGGGGGGAATATTTCTTTTGTTCATGTTCTTGTATACCATTCTATGTACTGAATTCACAAATGTCTCAGAAGCTGCTACAGTACAGGCTCAGTTGCAGAAAAATAATTGCTGCCCTATTGATTGTTCTAATGCAGGGGTCTCAAACACGCGGCCCGCAGGGTTATTGCATGCGGCCCGCGAGCTCCTCACGGCCCCCCCGCCTTCCCCCAATGTTTACCTAGAGCGGCTGCCTGCCTGCCTGCCCTGCCCCCGCACCGGGAATAGGCTGGAACCTGGGGAAGGAGGGGCGCAGGGGTGTGTGTGTCTGTTGCTTCAGGCACCGCCCCCAGCAGCTCCCATTGGCCGGGAATGGGGAACTGTGGCCAATGGGAGCTGCTGGGGGGCCTGAAGCAACAGCCACACATACACCCCTGCGCCCCTCCTTCCCCAGGTTCCGGCCGATTCCCGGTGCAGGGGCAGGGCAGGCAGGCAGGGAGCCTGCCCTGCCCCCAGTACAGGTTGGGCTGGAGCCTGCCCCTCGCACTCCTCCTGCACCCTGACCCCCTGCCGAGTCCCCTGCTGCACCCCGACCCCCTGCCCTGAGTCCCCTCCACACCCCGCACCCTGACCCCCTGCCCTGAACCTCCACCACACCCCACACCTGACCCCCTGCTCTGAGCCCCCCGCTGCACCCTGCCCTGAGCCCCCACCGCACCCCTGCCCTGAGCCCCCGGCCGCACCCCTCCTGCACCCCTCCTGCACCCCTCCCCCAACTCCCTGCCCTGAGCCCCCGCCACACCCCACCTGTGCCCCCTGGGTNTAGATGATCATAATGGTCCCTTCTGATCTCAAGTTCTATGATTCTATGATTCTATGAAGGGTTGGAGTGTGGGCGGGGGGGGGGGAGGTGTCCGTAAATGCAGCCCTCGGCCCAATGTACTAGTCCTCATGTGGCCCTCGTGGTCATTTGAGTTTGAGACTCCTGTTCTAATGTGTACAGGAACCTCACTTAACGTTGTAGTTATGTTCCTGAAAAATGCGACTTTAAGTGAAACAATGTTAAGCAAATCCAATTTCCCCATAAGAATTCATGTAAATGGGGGGGGGGGAGGGGTGTTAGGTTTCAGGGAAACTTTTTTCACCAGACAAAAGACTATATTTTATATACATATATACACACACACAGATATGATGATTGTGAAGCTTGGTTGAGGTGAAGGAGTTAGAGGGTGGGATATTTCCCAGGGAATGCCTCACTGCTAAATGAACTAGAAATTGACTGAGCCCTCAAGGGTTAACGCTCACACTCTAGGAGGCAGCAGGAAAGGAGGGAGGGCAGACAGAGAGACACACCCTCTGTGTGAGAGGAAAAAATGTGCATTTCCCCTTTAAGTAGCTGACCCCAGGCTTAAGTACACTGCTGTTAATTAAATCAGCTTGCTGAGACCTCCTGCCACCACAGCTACTGCCTAGACGCTCCCTCTGTAGTGTCTCCCCCCTGCTCTATGGAAGATGGGGTGAGCAGAGGGGAGGGGGACACCCTGACATTAGCCCTCCCCCTGTACAGCAAGCAGGAGTCTCTAGGAGCAGCTCCAAGGCAGACATATGGCAGTGGGGGGAGGGACACAGCTGAGCTGCAGGCAGCTGCTGCACAGGGAATTTAGGGGAGTGGGGAGCTGATAGGGAGGGCTGCTGGTCCACCCTGGTTCCAACCACCCACCAGCTAGCTGCAACTGGCTGCTCTTCCTGCAAGCAGTGGACAGAACAGGCAGCTGCCAAACGACAACGTCAGAAGGGAGCATTTCACAACTTTAAACGAGCATGTTCCCTAATTGATCAGCAACATAACATCAAAACAAGGTTAACCAGGACAACTTTAAATGAGGAGTTACTGTACCTAGTCCACTTGGGGTGTAAAAAAATAAATAAAAAATCAGGCTTGTTCATGACATACTGTCAATGCTGTTGTCCTCAAACACTGACAATTTCATTCTTCAAGGCAGCAGTAAAACTTGGTGACTTGTCAGGAATGCATCACAGTATATGTATGTAAAACACATGCCTTTTCTCCAGATCTACTAAAAGTGAGAGCTTAGTAATTTTCTGACCAGTTACTAAAACTAATTTAATATGGCTTAATATCTGGCCTTAGCTAACAATGCATAATACCCATGAGCTGAATGTTGATGATGACTTCTAGGTCCAACTCTCAAATATTCCAGCTTAGTTAATTCCAGTGTTCTGTAGTTAAGATGAAATGTAGCAAGCCCTATCATTGATGTACAGAGTTGGAAAGGAGTAAGAGACTGACAAGCTGGTGGTGCTCACTGTGAGAACATTAGACCTAAGCCTGGACCAATTTTAGCTATATGGATCAGAACTTTAAAATGTAGTTAGAAAAACTTCAGTTACTTAGATTTGAAAGTGCTATGCTTTAGAATAGTGCTAAATGAGCCACATTAAGTTCAATATTAACCAATTGTAGAAAACCTGCTCAGTCATTTTGCTGTGAGAAAAATATAAAAATAAAAATAGTAAATGAAACAATGAACTCACTACTGTGGCTCTTTTGGGTACTGTTGATTGCTAATTTGGCTGCTGAGGTCTGAGTATCACTGCTCTAGCAAATCCTAAAATTTTGCTTTTAGTGGGCAGGTTCACTTCCATTTGTGTTGCAGGATGATTTATCTTTTAAATAAAGAGCTTCTTAGTGACCTGTGAACAAAGCCACAACTACAACTTTGATAGTAATCCTGTGGTGCAAGGATTTCCTGAAAGGTACCTTTTAATGTGTTTGCATCAGCAGCAAGCATTAAGTGCTAAGTTTGGCACCAAGAAAGTTAGATGTGCAGCACTACACATTAGACACCAAGTCATCCCAGCCAACATTTTTACATATGAATAGAGAAAATAATCAAAAAATAATACCAAGCACTTATGGAACAAATTAAGTACAATTCATATTCTAGCACATTTGTCAGCTTGCACTATTAGAAAAATAAATACCATTTTAAGAAATGTTTTCATCACCCACTGGTAATATTCTAAAAACATGAACACTTCAGGTTTTACAAATATTAGCTCAACCTTGGTAACAAAACTGCTGTACAGAAAGCACCTCTGACAGGTGTCAAAATATTTGGAGCTAAAATGATTTTAAATAAAAAAAAAATCAGTTATGTTCAGAAACTCCATTCAAATTTAATGATCAGTGTTGCATACTAAAGTACAATAGTGTAGCAGAGGCAAAAGCTTAGATGCTCATGTACAGTGGTAAATTAAATATCCCACTCCATCTCTATGAACACCAAGATTGTCTCTGCCTCAATAACTACTATCTGCCACTTTCACTTCAACAGGTAATATTATGCTGAGTATATAAAAAGTTATAAAAAGGCAATCATAAAAGGTTAAGTATTGGCAGGCATGTCAACTTTAATAAAAAAAAGCATTGTATGTGTTAAATAAGGCTTCTTGTTACAGACTGTTCCAGTTACTGGGGCGCGGGGGAGGGCGAAGGGGAGCATGAAAAACCAACTGCCTATAACCAAAAACCATATACCTCCTGCCCCAAACACACATTAAGGGGAAAAAATGTGCAAATTGGCAAAACAAACATTGGGGGGAAGCTCTTGAAATGATATGCCCAATCAGTTCTTAGTTTCTCTTGCAATATTATCAATTTCCAAAATCTAAGTAACAAAATCCAAAAATACACAAAACACCCTTCATCTTTCCAAAAAAAACCAAGTATATACAGCACATTAATAGTATGCAATATGCAAAAGCTTTGTGTTGCTGTTGGCAACTTCTATACCCTCCCAACCCTGACACATACCTCTACTAAAACACAATTACATCACTAAGCCTGTTAGTTTGCCTGGGGCACTAAAAGTGGTTAAAATTTGTAAGTTTTTGTATATGGGCTCCATTCATTTGACTCTGGGTTGTAGATTTCAACTGTATTCAGGAATTCATTGCCATCAAATCCTCCAACTGCATAAATGGTGTTTGCCACAGCTGCAATACCAGCATTGCTTCTTGGAGTAGTCATGTTTCCCATCATCTTCCATTCATTTTTAGCAGGGTCGTACATCTCCACACAACTGACAGCACGAGAACCATCAAAGCCTCCACCAACAAAGAGTTTTCCTATTTAAAAGGGAATGATAAAAGTTTAACTGCTTACATTCCATAAACCTCTACTTCATGAACTATTTGTGTACATTTGTGAAGAAATTATTAAACTAAGTCAACATGAAGGGAGGTTGAAATCTAGGAAAAGGGATTTGTGTATTCCCAATACCATCAAACTACTTGTGCTCTCTTGGTTACCAAAACTGTTTTCTGTACTTATTTCAGAATTACTTCCATAACAATTTCCAATTAGTGTTCGAATGCTGTTTATCTAGATAATGTATGATGATATTTCACTAGATAAAACTTCTATTGTCTGAAGTCCTTTATGAAAATCAAGCCCAGGAAGTATCTGGAATTTTTTTTTTTTCCTCTGCCAATCCTTTGCTTAACTGGCTGAAAGACTAGAAACTTACCATCATGAACAGCCACTCCAGCTCCACGCCTAGCCACATTCATAGGTGCAATTAGAGCCCAGGTGTCATTCTCTGAATTGTAACGCTCTACACTGTTCAGACAATTCCAGGATTCTGCTCCTCCAATTATATACAAATATCCACTGAGCTCACATACTGCAGACTGATGTCTACCTACAAATCAGAAGCCATTAGTTATATCGAGACCCAAAAAAAAAACCCACCCAAACCCATCACTCCTAAGATTTTAGCAATAGAGACTTGCTGGTGCATGGCAGCTGCCTTTTTTATTAGAAATAAAATATGCACATAGGCAGCAACATTAAAAATCTGCTTTAAAAACAGCGCAACAAACTTACGAATGTTAAGTGGAGCACAGCTTGTCCAAGATTTTGTTATAGGATCAAACACATCACAATTTTTCAGTCCCTTCCGGCCATAAGGATCTGAGCCACCAACAACGTACAGCTTACCATTCAAAGCACATACTCCTGTTTGTATATAAATAAAAGTGATTTATCATCTAATAAATTTGTAAGGAACTAAACCACCAGTCAACAAAACAGCCATTACCTGCATTGCAACGACTGGTTCTCAGTTCTGGAACAGGAGTCCAGTCATCTATTTCTGGATCATACATTTCCCCACAACTCAAGTCATCGGAGTGACCATTTGACCCCCCTACAACATACAGCTGTCCCTAAGTGGAAGAAAAAACAACCATTGTTTCACATGTGAATTGAAATTAATTCTGTTCCAGAGCAGTTCACTGGTATTAATTACAATTACTCAACTGCTTGCAACAGAAATTGCAAGGGAAAGTCCCAATGTACAAGAACAATTAAGTTATTAGTTAAATACAATGTAGTTTACTGTGACCCTGTATGTTTCTTTTAAGGATTGACAAATCCAGTTTTTTCAAGATACAATCCCAGAGATGTAACCAAATATCAAACATGACTGGTGTATCAGCATTTATTACTGAAAAACTTAAGTTATATTTTAAGAAAAATGGTCTTTCTATATTGTCAGGGATCTCTGCACCTATAATTGAACGATATCTTTATCATTGCTGAACAACCTCCTCAAAGGCTGGAGCTACCAAGGAGGACACTGCAAATGAAGAAAAATGTGAATGCTTGACAGAACTGTTTCCAGAAGTCTCTATGGTCAGCTCTTTTCAGCACAGCATATTCTAATGGACACTGTTTAATTATTAGTCAAACTGACAAAGTGTTAGACAATACTGTGCTTTCTTCACTAATTCCCATACAATCAAAAAATCCCTCCTGGCAAACCTATAGAATTGGCTGCTTGTGAATACTGAGACACTAACTGTCCCACTTGGCAGATGGGGCATGAAATCATAATATCCTCTGTGTAGCTGCAATATTTCTTTTTGAAACACTATCCTAGAAATTCTGAATACCTTTGAGTGGATTTGTGCATATTTTAGATCTAAATCTGTTTGTCCCATCCTTACTTCCTCTCACACAATCTACTAGGGCATTTATACATCACAAGAAAGTGCTTTTTTAATCTGCTCTTTACACAGCACATACCATTAGAACTGCCATCTGGAATCGGGCTCTTGGTGTTCTCATAGGTGCAATAAAAGTCCAACGGTCCTTTCGTGGATCATAGCACTCTACCGTGCGCAGACATTCCTCTCTGTTATAGCCACCTAACAGTAAGCCAAAAGAAATCATATGCAAGGAGTTTATTGGGAATCAAAATAAGTCTTAAACATTGTTTACTAGCTTCATTAAAGTTAGCATAGAATCTATGAACCTTGTTCAGATCACTTACTTATGGGAAGGTAGCATAGAATCTATGAACCTTGTTCAGATCACTTACTTATGGGAAGGTACTGTATATTAGACATGGTTCAATCCAAACAAGTTTTTGCTTTAATTATTTTATTGGTATTTTTACCTGCAGCTATTAGCTTGCCATTAAGTTCTGCTGTTCCCAACCCAGATCGAGCGTACTGCATTGGAGACAGGGGCTTTTCTAGAAGGTCATCTGGTTGAATCTCAAAACTCCTGCTCTTCAGCAGTCGTGGAGTACTAGTTGGAGAGCTCTGAGGGCTGTTACGTCCATGAAGAAAAATCACACAGAACACACCATCCAAAACAGCAAGACACAGGTAGGTATTACCTGAAAAACAATTTTAAAAACTTTTCTATATTTAAAATACTAACTAGTAGCTTCCAAGCTTAAGCCTATACTTAACCCTTACAGGTCTGGAGATTCCTTAATACTAATACTGTTGAGATTTACAGACTCCAAACTTCACTCCAGTTATACAGAAACACTATATTGGACGACTCAATTAAGATTCTACCTAAAAAAAAACATAAATCAATCTAAAAACATTTTAGGAGGAAGTCCCCCCCCCACGCACAAAATAACTTCCATGGTTCACTCATAAATAATACACTTGTCCACCTTCCTCACAATTCACCAAAATTTTCCATCCTCAGCCTCAAAATATCTGGGTTTTGATCTCAACTGTGCTACAGGCCTGAGTAACCATGGGCAAATTCACTTTATCTGGTTCTCTACCTGTAAAATGGGGACGATACTTCCCTATCCCATAGGGGTATTGAAGGAAATTCATTAAAGTATGTGAGGTGCTCAGATGCTATGATTACGAGCAACAGGGAAAACCCTAAACAAAAGAAGCCTAGACACTTACTTGAAGTCTTTTCAGAAGCAACGATTTTCCATTCATGTTTAGGACTCTGTACAGTAGCATTTGGAGAAGAAAGGCTTCCAGAGGAACTGCTACTTATCTGCTTGTGATCGTTCTCACGTGGTTGCTTTTTCTGCAAAATCAAAAGGCAGCTACAGAACCCTAGCCAGAGACCACACCTTGATCTACCTTTACTTCTCTCAACTAATCCACACAATTGAGGAAAATGCTTGATCTTTTCCACCTCTGCAAAGCATCATTTATAGCACACCTAAATTTTAAATAGAATTGCTTACATAATTAAAACACCTAAGTCGATTTACTCCCACCTTAGTACTTATTTCATCTCATACCACTACCTGAACCTCTTATCACAGACTCAGCCTTAGAAATCATATGGCTCTGAACTCCTTTTTAGAAGTCAAGCATGCACTTTCACTGGACAAAGGGTTTTCAGACTTCCTGTATCTTCCAGGTTTATTTAAAAAAGGGCAAAAAAACCCCACATTTTTTGCCAGACTTAATAAAATGGAAGTATGCATTTTCAAACTCTCTCAGAATTTGGGCTAAGGCCACAATGCCCATTTCTGATTGGTTTTTAATAGATTCCTATTCCTCAGATTAGAGGCCCTTTCACAACCTGTGGAACTCATTGCCTGGGGATGTTGTGATGGCCAAAACTATAATGAGGTTCAAAAAAGAATTAGATAAGCTAATGGAGGACAGGTTCATCAATGGTTATTAGCCAAGATGGTCATGGACACAACCCCATGCTCTGGATGGCCGTAAGCCATTGACTGCTAGATGCTGGGACTGGACGACAGGGATGGATTGCTCAATAACTGGCTTGTTCTGTTAATTCCCTGTGAAGCATCTGGCATTAGCCACTGTTGGAAGACAGGATACTGGACCAGGTGGACCATTGGTCTGACCCAATATGGCCATTCTTGTGTTCTCATCTAAAATAAGTCTTTGTGATTTGGCTTCAAGTTGTCTTTGTGATCCTATTTAGTTATTTCTCTGATCTTACTTTTCTTATGCTAATACTTTGCATGGAAGGGTTATTTTCTTGAGTCTCATCCCTAGTATAGTTTATTCAGTATTTCACTTTATAAACTATTTATTGTACAGACTTAACAGATACAAGGGGGGGAAAAAAAAAAACTTATTTCAGATCACATCACTGACAATGTTTGGAGTAAAAGCCCAGGTCAAGAGCAAAAGTCCAACATTTATCAATTCTATTAATTCAGTATAACAATGTTCTAAAACCTTGCATCTGAAATTTACAACACCTGTGTGGACCCTTGAACTGTATCTTTTTCATATTACAGAAAAGGTAGCCAGATTTGTAAAATACTAACTCCCAATCTAAGCTTATCCATCAGTTTTTCCACCAAGAATTTCCCATACTCTGCACTGAACCATATACATAACCATAACTCGATAACGCTGTCCTCGGGAGCCAAAAAATCTTACCGCGTTATAGGTGAAACTGCGTTATATTGAACTTGCTTTGATCCACCGGAGTGCGCAGCCCCACCCCGCAGAGCACTGCTTTACCGCGTTATATCCGAATTCGTGTTATATCGAGGTAGCGGTGTATATCACATGGCAATGCTCTGTCGTCTGCCAAAATTATTTTACATCTTAACAGACCAACTACCCAACAAGTTATATGTTTCTAAGGAGACCAAACAATGTGTTTATTTTTGTATCTCAACTAAAACTGGTGTGTCTTCTTTCCCCCCACCCCCACCGTGGTGAAACTATTTCAGTTTCAAGTATTAAATCCCACTCAGGCATTTTTTTATAGCTTTTTGTATACATGGATGTCCCTTAAATTATTTGAGGATTTTTAAAGATTGAATTAAATCCTCCAAGATAGTGTATCTAAAAAAAATTATTGATGTATACAATTTAAACATATTTGCTCTAGTTTCTGCAAATATGAAGAAAAAAAATCCGAGTGAAGTTTACTTTGGTCCTTGGTTTCCAAGTATGAGAACTGCCAATAAATATTTGATCTACTGAGTCGGAACAAAATTAATCCAATGGACTCATTAAATACCCCTGAGGCAAACAGGATTTACTCAACTCTTCTCTTTACAGATTTATTTTCATTTTTAAAATCCACGCTCTATGCAACTAAAGGTATTTTTAAAGTTTACTAAAAAAAAAAAAAACTCTCTACCAAAACCAGATTGCTTCTGTCTGCAATTCTCATTGCTAGGACTTCAGAAATCAAAGTAAAACTGCATTTAAACTCAATAGCAATTCAAATTTAGACAGTAACTCTCATTTGGGTCCATCAACCCATCCATTTCTTTTTAAGTTCCTTTCTTGAACTAGTTAAAAAGTTTGGAGGGTGAGAAGATAGAAGTGGGAACATTCATGAACTTGGCATTTATAAAATCAAGGACTAACCGCAATAGCTGAAGACAAATGAACATGCTTTCCTGCACAACTTTGCCAATGTATCTCTGCTCTGACTTTCAACCTCTCTAACTATTCCATACTTCTGCTTCTTGCTCAAACTAATAATTGTGCAAAGTTGTCTATTTTTTTAAGGACGTGAACAAATAAGAACTAGAATTAAATCACCAAATTCAATTTAACTTGTGACTTATGCCCAAATTTAAAACCAGATGCAAGTTGAATATATATTACATCAGGATCCCCCCTACCAACCCATCTGGCCCTACAATCGAAATAATTTATTGCGTCCTTTGCAAGTCCATGCTACACATTGTTAGATTTTGCACAGAGAAATTTCTCTATAATTCCTTTAATGCCTGGCTCTTCTTACATTCAGTCTGCACCCTCTTGTTTTTATGCCAATTACTTTTTCAGTCATGCCATCCACATTTTCTAATCCATATGAACTGTGTAAACTAGACACTCCCACACCCTTTTCAAACTATTTATATTAAATTTGATTTTTCTAATATTTCTATTATAGACTCCCTTGTACTAGCCACCCTCTTCTTTATCTTTTCAGTTCTTTGATAACCTGGGTTTTGTTTTTAAAAACTCACATTTAGCACTCAATTTAGTACAGTTAATAACAAGATGAAGCAAGTGGATCGCCAATACCAACACAGAAGCTGTTTCTGCAAAATGTTTTCCCATCTGCATCATTAAGATACTGCTTCTTCCCTTTACTACAGTACACAAGATTTTAGGTGTGCTATAAATTGCTCTAACCAAATTTTTACCTGATGTAACCTCAGACCATGTGCAATTTGTACCTGCACAAACTGAATGTGGTCATCATCACTGCCATACACCTCAGCCTGTCCATCTAGTAGATTTCCATCAAGCAGCTTGTGATCAGCTGAGTAGTACAACGTTTGAACCTGCAAAACAGGAACAGAATACCCATGTGGCTGCTGTCTCCATAGCTACTTAACTACAGGCAGATTTACACAAACTCCAGAAGGTCCTCTCCAGCATAGCTCGTCATGTCATCTCATCTCAATCTAGTAATGGCAAAATTAAAAGGAAGCAGACGTCATGGTGTAAGTCTTCAAATATCAGCTGAAGGATCCTTGATTTCTCAGCTTGAAAGAAATCTTCATTTTTCAAGGACTTCTATTATTTCCCAGTATAGTAACGAATATATATCACAAGTACAATGTACATTATCTTGCAGAATATATTATACAATCCACAATCTCATGCAAGCACTCGTTATTCCCTGCAAACAAGTTTTCTGAATTGCAAATACAATGCTTTCTGTGGGGGGAAAAGAAAAAAAAAGGGGGTGTGTGTGTGTGAAGCCAAAGATTGGATTCTAAAAAGGAAAGGAATTGAAAGAGGGGAGCAAAAATTTAAGTTATGGAGGAAATGTTGCCCATGACTTGTTACCAAATGCAATGCATTAATCAAGTGCATCTGAGTTGCAACTGGGAAAATCAGAGCATTTTAAAAAATAACTATTGAAAGGGGAAACATACATGTGAGAATATATTTGACAGTATAAACATGTACTTTTGCCTATACAAAAGTGTTCTGATTATCTACCTTGCCTGTAATAACAAACGGGGAAGATTTTATGATGAGCAACAGGTTTTGTGAACTCTATTTTTCCAAGCAAGTTAAAAATTTAGAATTCCACTATGATTTCCATCAAATGTAGATATTTAAAAAATTGCCCACAGTCTAAGTGTAGTAGTTGTATTCATGAGTAAAGCCATTAAACAACACACAAAACATTAAAAATAAGATATCCTGTAAAGGAGTAAGTAAACACCATTAAATCATCATCATCATCATCATCGTTCTCTGCCCACAGCGGATTTTCTTAGGAGAACTGGGGCAGGACTGCTGCTTCATTACGTGTCAATACACTTGAGGTTTCTTCTTGGTTCTTCAGCCTTGGTATCCTAGTATTGTTAATAAACCTATGGGGAGATAAATCAATGGGGAGGAACAACCATTAGAAGCTTTTACCTACTTCTCATTAACAAGCAAAAACCTGTGGAAGAAAACATTTAAGAATCTACAGCAAGTTTCAGTGCCACCTCCCCATTTCCAAAGCAAAGTTAAATGCACTTTGAAGTTGTTAAACAGCACACAGTGAGAAAACAAAAACAAAAAAGGAAAGCAAAAGACCAGACTGAACAGTTCATTCAGCTCACCTGGACACCCCCCCCGTTTCTCAGCTTATGGGTACCTATAGTAAAATTTAAATTCTTCAGGGTCATGGTTAAAAATAAAAGAAAAAAAGGGATCATCCTTCATGTCACAGAAGTTTAATTTCTTTAAAACTATTTAATCCCATTTTCTTAAAGACTGACCTCTTCCATTAGATCTTCCAGACTGTCTCCATTTTCCCAGATGCTGCGCTGCACCCAGTTGATTACCTTTGTGTATAATTTGCCATTGCTAGGCAAGCCAACGTTGTCTTCAAGCATTACTTCAAGCTTGAGTTAAAAATAAGAGTAGTTAGCATCCAGCTTACACTACTGCATAAAAGTTATACATTTACAGCATGTCAGTATTTTACTGAAGTTAATTATTCCTAAAGAAATTAAAACAGGACAGAATTTTCTAGCTCTGCATACTGAAAATGAATGAGTATACTACTCTACTATTACACCAATGAAGATCAGCCCCTGGCTGTTTTCCTACACCCTGGCAACAGAAATGATGATTTTGCATCCTTCAATTTTGACTGAATATCTAAAGTCGTCTCAGGATAGAAGACAGCATGTATCATGCACAGCCAAGTTTCATGGTACCAATGAATATAATCTAATGAAGACTTCTAACAGAAAAAAGTTATATAAAATGCTAGCACACTGTGTTAAACAATTTGAAAACTACTCTGCAAACTCAGCATGTGTGAAATTTTTCCATCATTGAAAAAGAAACCAGTGATTTTTACTGTTTACCTTACTATGGCTATTAGCCAAGATGTGCACGGATGGTGTCCCTAAGCCTGTTTCCCAGAAGCTGGGAATGAGTGACGGAATGGATCATTTGATTATCACCTGTTCTGTTCATTCCCTCTGGGGCACCTGGCATTGACCTCTGTCAGAAGACAGGATACTGGGCTAAACGGACCTTTGGTCTGACCCAGTATGGCCATTCTTATGTTCTCTCTCTCATACCTTAATTACCTAGGTTTATTTCGTTACAAGATTAAAGAAACAGCTTTAAATTGCTGCTAACCTTTAACCGGGGAAGCTTGAGAAATTCCTCTTGTTCTGAAATCTGCAACAAATGTTCCTGAATGTAACCATCAATCTTGTTCAACAAACGTGAGTCTCCCATACAACTTGCGAAGTTCCGATAAGATATGCAGCTCTGAACGTCCATCTTAGAGAGCAAATAATCCCCACAAACCTTTAAAAAAAAATTGAGTAATATCCCAAATTTACTAATAGCATATTACACTTTTATACATACACTTCTTTTCCAACATATGGCAAACACTCTTACTTTTCTACCAATTTGAAAGATTTTACTTGCTCTACTGGTACTCTACACTGGGTGCAGAAAATCTCTCTGAAACAAGTAGAATCACCTTAGTGCATACAGTAATCACACTTATTGTAGTGATAACGTTAGAACAGTAATGGCTAGTACCTTAATATGAAAAATACCACAGAAAGGGAGAACAGTATAGTTATGATACAGATTTTCTGGTCAACTCTTTCAGGAAGGCAACATTTCATTCTCTAGTGGTTTTGTTAAATAAAATCTACCTAAGTACTTATGGCCTCCACATCATATTATCTAAGCACCTATCAAGGTACATATTGTTTATTCTTAAATGAATGTATAGCCTGTCTCCCCTATTGAATGTGTTGTTTACAAACAGACTGCCAGCAACCAGGGATTTGAGAGTTAATGTGGATTATTCATATTCCTATATCAGTTACAGTTCTTCAGGTCAAATTATGCCTTCTCTGCGAGCCCAGTGCCTTCAGCGGGCTTGCACGGGTGTAACTGACTGGAATTAAGTCAACAGTTCTAGTGATACAACACAAGTACAGAATCCGCCTCTATTATTTTGGCTCTACAGTGCTAACAGGTGTGGAAGTGGTAAGTACCTTTCTGTCACTAAAAATCAGTACATGTGATTTTGAGTACACAAAGAATAGATCTCTTGAACGACAAGTAGTCATTTTTAATCACTTTTCTACAGTGTAATCTCACTTGAGTGTGCAGTTCACACTAAATATACAATGTTTTCTCTGCCCCTCAAAGGTTAATAATGGGACTGCTGTAGTAGCTGCAAATTATACCTGCTTGACTCTCTCCATCCTCAGCTTCTTTGCTGCAGAGTATACATCTTTTACTAGCTCTTTATCAGCTTTCAACCTATTAAAGAAATTTAGGTGTTACTCTAAAACAAATAATATTAATATTTATCTCTTATTGCTTATCAGGAAGTAATACTCACTGAGCAGTGTAGGCATAATTTAATAAGACTTCAACAGCTTGTGGATTGAGATCATCAAATTTAACATGAGAAACTCCATGAGAATCACTATCACTGTTGAAGATTTCAAACAGGTAGGGACTGCAGCAAGCTAGGACTGCTCTATGTGCCAACGTCTCATGTCCACATACCTTTATTTTAAAAACATATACATGAGGACAGTAAAAAATTAAGAATGTACATTACAAAAATGCAAATTATGATGCAGTCTTGTTCAAAACATAACAGATCAAAACTCAATGTATATTAGAGAAATTACTTTATTCATATATATTTTTTCAATTTGCACCAGATGAATTAAACTGCTACATTTTCAGCTATCAATATATGGTTTTTAACTATATTTTTCTGAATTTATATCCTATGGAAAATCAGATTATAACGTCTTAAGCTTCACCGAATCAATGTATACAGACAACAAAGAGCCCTGTTTAAATGTTGCACTCAGATGACACATTATAACTTACCTGAAGCCGAACATCACAGAACTGACCACTTTTACGCAAGGCATTTAATTTGGCAACAGATGACTCTATGAAGTTTTCATCTTCAAACATCAAATATCCATTAGGAATCATTTTGCTGTTGGTTTGGCTGTCACAAAAAAGGTAAGTGTCTTTCAATTTGTAAAGTTTACATACACAGCACTGAAGTGTATAAACTACTATTTCCTTATTACCAGCTCCCTCTTTCCAAATATATAGATACTTTGTGCGATGTCGATAAAATAAAGAGCAGTGACACATTTAAAACTAGACTGGACAAAATGCACTGGCAGTGGGATGGACTAGGTGATAACAGATCTTTTCCATCTCTAATTTCTATGATTCTAAGATTTGTACTGTATGTTCATCTGAACTAATTTCTACTGGTTCTATGGACTCCATGCCATACACGGTTCATTAGGTCTGCACAATAAAACCATTTCAGAGGTCAAAGAAAGCAAATTAATAGTTGAAAAGTGCCAGGATTTCAACCTTCTGTTTAAACGACTCTTAAGACCTAGGTTTTACACATTTTTCAACTGTACAAAAATATCTTAAACAGTTTAGCTTTATGTAATAACATTAGCAGAATGAAACACCCTGAACAATTAGCAAACATACATTTAAAGGATCACTATCAACTTAAAAGTCTTTTCTACCTGCAGTTTTACCTATTTATAAATAATACCTACGGTCTGATCTACGTAGCACCACAGTGCAAACTAAAGGGGAGTGAATTAATTGTATGTCTAACTGCCCTGTGTAGACTCTTCTGACACAAACTAAAAGGCACTCAGTGCATATTAATCTAGTCATATTAACGCACAGCAGGTACCTTTTAGTTCGAGGCAGCAGGATCTACACATGCAGTTAATAGTGCTCTACAGTTCACACTTCTCTAGTTCGCACTGCAGCATCATGTAGAGAAACCCTAAGATTATTATAACAGAGTAAAGAACAATTCTTTTTTCAAAGTTTACTTTGTGCATTTGACAGCAATTTATGTGTAGTCAGTTTCACTGGTTCCCTGGGCTCAGCCAAATCAGTCATTTCTGTTTGTGTGGGTCATTCACATAGCTATAGGTAAATGAGAACCATTTTTAGAAATAGGAAAGTGTGATTGCAAGAATGCCAAAAAATGACAGGGAAACTCAGAGGCAGAATAGTACTTGAAGCGACAACTTATTTGATGACTTTGACAAGATTTCAAATTTAAAGAGCCCTGTAGGATTGACAAGGAAAATGAGGATGTAACTTCCCACGCTATAAAGTTACCCAAACAACTTTTTGGAAAAGAACATGCGATATGCTATTTCTAATTTATTATTTCACAACAATTTGCATTTTTAGTTCAGTTTACAATTAAATAAATGTAATTAGCATAAGATTTAATTTTTTAAATATTTTAAGGTCAGACTGGGAAACTAGAGCAAAAATTAGTACTAAGAAAGATAAGCCATATTAAAAAAAACCCTGTAAATCACTGATGTAAATCCAATTACCTCAGTAGTTTACTAGAGTAAATTACCACAATAAACGTACTAAATGATAAGTTTCACTTAATTACAAGCTTCTTCCTTTGCATACACTTTCATTTATAGTCAAATACTATGTTATGTCTGCCTATTACAGTAACAGAACAAAAATTTGCTAACTACAATTATATGTTTGATCTTATACACATTTAATTAATAGCATTATCTCACCTGCTAAATATATTGCTGTAAATTTATAACTGGGAAACCTTAAATAATCCAATGGTAATGGCGTGTTAAATCAGAGCACGTCACTTTAAATATCTTCTTATATGAAGACAATTTGCTGAAGTGCAGGCAGACGGGTCGTGTCCTGTGAGCTGCAATGATGATTCCAAAACTAGCAGGCTTGAAAATGATGTAATCAAGTCCTTAAGAGCTATAGACATGAATTTCTTCTGTGATAATCATGCATCATAATCTGCAACAAGCAAACAAAAGTTAGTAATTAAATATAAAACAGCATTATTTCAGTATTTTATGTTTCAGATTTAGCAATTAATATCCCTTTCAAATCCAGGGCTAGAATGTTTAACTGTACAGTTAACTTTTCTCTATAATCTATCCTCACAAATTTTGTTCCAAGTACTCATACACATTCTCTAACGCCAACCTCAATACATTCTCTGCTGGCAAAAAGTAATGGTGAGAGAGAAGTTTTCGAGCCTCATGTCTCTAATATCCTGGAACTGACACATCTACAACTACACTGCATACAATTATGTGCCACAGGAAGAGAATAGGATGGACCCAGGTTCACCAGCCTCCAAGGTGCACACAATAGCAGGGAAATTATTGAGATACACCCACCAGATAATGCTGGCAAGTGACCATACCCACATGCTGCAGAGGAAGGAACACCCCTGCCTCCAAGGTCACTGCCAATCTGACCTGAGGGAAAATTCCCTCTCTACACCACGGATTGTGATCAGTTATCCTTTGAGCATGCAAGAAAACCAGTCGGCCAAGCATCAGAGGCGGCATGCTTGGTGCCAATTCAGAGCCCTGGCCCTCCCTATCAAGTCCCATCTTCAGCTGTAGCCATCCCTGATGTTTCAAAGGGAGATTTAAAAAACAAACAACAACAACAACAAAAAACACTCCTACATTTGGGGGAGGGGGAATACCTTCCTGACCCCTGCAGGTGGCTGGCTGAACCTTGAGACATGAGCTTTTAGGTACATAAAACATAAACCTGAAGTGACCCCCAGAGCTGTTGAGCCCTGCCCCTTACCATCACAAGCAACCCCATCATACAATTACACTCAAATTTGTCTCTCTCAAAACTAATTAAGTTGTTTGCTCCAAGCTTCCTATTAGAAGACTGTTCCAGAACTTCATCCCTCTGATGGGTAGAGACCTTCTTTTAATTTCTATCTTTAATTTTGTATTCAGATCAATTTTGATACTGCAGGAGCCAGAAGTGTTGCACAGCTAGGATTGTCAAGGTAATGTTTAAAGAAAAAAAATAACCGAGTAACATTTAAGACAATTACAGATCAGTCTAACTGTTTCTGTATCATCTACTACTTGCTTACACAAGTATGTAATTCTTTCAGGTAATGAAAGCTATTAAGTTTACCTACATATCCTCTACCAAAACTTTGGGTGACCCTGGTTCGTGTGTGATGTAAAGGGGTAAATAACACTTCCCTATTTACTGTCTCCATATTACTGATGATTTTATAGACCTCTGTCACACACACCCTTAGTCACCTCTTTTCTAAACTGAATAGTCCCAGTCTTTTTAATCTCTCCTCATATGTATGGACGATGTTCCATACCCCTAATCATTTTTGTTGCCCTTCTACCTGTACCTTTTCCAATTTTAATATATATTTTTTAAGATGAGGCAAACAGAACTGCATGCAGTATTCATGGTGTGGGCATACTGTACATTTATATAGTGGCATTATGATATTTTCTGTCTTATTATCTATTCTTTTCCTAATGGTTCCTAACATTCTGCAGATGTTTTCAGAGAACTAACCATTTATTCCTACCCTTCGTTTCCTATCTTTTAACTAGTTATTGATCCTCTTCCCTCTTATACTATCATTGCTTACTTTGCTTAAGAGCCTTTGGTGTGGGACCTTGTGAAAGGCATTCTTAGTCCATGATTACTGTATCAATTGGATGGATCACCCTTATCCACATGCTTGTTGACACCCTCAAAGATTGATAGATGTGGCATTATTTCCCTTTACAAAAGCCATGTTGACTCTTTCCCAACCTATTGCGATCATCCATGTGTCATCATAATTCTGTTCTTTACTATAGTTTCAACCAATTCAAATCAAGAGCAATATACTGATTTTCCCACAGCACCTGCAATGTTCTGTAGCAGTTATCTAGAAAAACTGGTTTTACCATGGCAATTTTTTCTATTCCTGAAAATACTGTATTGCAAAGAGCAGCCAATAGTAAGACAGGAAAGAATGAACATTCAACTATGTTTAACTCCTAAAGCATATATGGGTGTGTGAATGCAGGAAGTAATAAGATATATATTTGTTATAAAGCACCAAAAATGTCTACTAGAGAGGTATTTGGGGACCACAAATTAAACAAGGGCCTTAATATCAGTATACTGTGTTACGATTTTCAAATGAAATCACAGATTTCATTCAGCATTTGCTGAGCCTCCTTTTGGCTGTTTATGCCTCCCAAAAAATGGCTCCCTCCAAATGCATGAAAATAAGAGGTGAGCTAGCCAAAATTCCCAAGAAGCCACATAAGCAACTTTAATTGTTCCTATGACCCTAGTGATATAAGTAAACACCTTCATTTCGTTGTATGTTCACAAAAGCATCATCTGGCTATGTTTTAGTGAAAGAACAGAGATTTATGCACCATCAAAAGGCTTCTCTTATCTGGAAATCTTTAAATCCCCACTTTCTCCCCTTGCCGGCACAAATACTATTTGCAATTTCCAAACAAAAACTATGTTGTTTCTCTTTGAAACAAAAAATAAGAAGTCTAATACAATCCCTCAGTTTTCCAGAGATTCAACTCCTTTTGAACAACTCTTTATTCAAAAATATGGAGACTTTTTTCAAAAACAATCTAATGACTACACATCTGCATCATCCTTGCTGACCTAAAAGATGAATTACTAACCTCAGAGATTCCCCTCCACACACCTACCCTTGCAAGTCCGTGTTCATTTGGTTCTTATTCTGGTCTATTCCTCTGATCAGATTTTTTGCTGTATTCTGCTACCTCAAAAGAATTTTACTGTATTCCAATAGTTAAAATTTGCCTGGTATTCTTATGATCTCCAAAAGCCAGTTGAGCAAATGCATCCAAAATAATCTAGCATGAAACCTAACACACAAAGGAATTGAAAGCAATTCCTATAACAACTTCGATTCTGGACATTCTGTATATGTATGTCTAATAGTATTTTCTCAAGTCTATTTCCAGGTATTTGCTTGTATTAACCATGGGGCATTTCCAATTGTCAGAATTGGTTTAAAATATTATAAGTACTTAGTTATCAACTACTAGTCTATCTGTAAATTTTATATTAATAGCTATATATATTAAGACATGGTGGCTAACCTGAAGTATTTACAATTGAAGCTCTAACCCTACAACTAGATCCATGCATGCATCTGTGCCCACGTGGATACCAAGCTGAAAGACAGTGGTGTAATATCAATATTTTTACTATAAGAACTACTTGGTATCTATACTATTTTATAATTTCCTGAACATGCTCCAGTATACAGGGCTTAACTAACTGCTACATCTATAGGAAAACTGAGGAAGAATCCTTGCCTGAAGTACCGTATGTACTCGTTCATAAGCCGAATTTTTTTAGTAAAAAAGGGAAGCACCAGAGAAAGGGGTCAGCTTATGAACGGGTATAAAGAGGGAGAGGTGGGACACAGCCCCGCCCCCCAACAGAGGGAGCAAGGAGAGGCAGCACAGCCAGCAGAGCCAGAAGGGAAGAGGCGGGCCCAGTCTCTCTCCGCTTCTGGCCACACTGCTCTCCCCCAGCCTCTGAAGCAGCTGCACCCAGGGCAACATTTCTCACATACATTGTATCATTTAGAAAAGTAGATTTTTGAATTTCCACAACCAAAAAAGTTCATTTTAATTTAATATTTAAAATCAGACAATTAAAGAAACACTCAACTGCTTAAAAAAAATTATACTGAGATTATTTTGATACTGTTCTTAAAACAGTTTAAATAATTACATTTGTTGGGCATAGAAAGGAATTTGGAGAACTAGATGTCTTAATAGATTATATTTTATTACTAAAGAAGATTACTAGTGTTATGCTTCTAGGTCTGTGGTTCAAATCTTGCCCAATTCTATAGTAACTGGTGGCTTACGTGAAATAAATTTGAGTCTTAAAGCAGTTTCTACTGAAAAGGAGTTCACTACATATAAATCATCATCATAAATGACATTAGTTGTAGAGGTGCCACAGACTGAAAGACATAAATTACTTAGTTTGTCCTGTAGAAAAGCAATGAGATACACCAATAGCGTAATATGAATAAACCTAGACTGCTTTTGCCTGTCTGGGTTTTTTTTTTTAATTTTATTTCTGGAATAAACTCTTCCAATCTTCACTGCTGTCAATCAGCTCTTTCCCTAAACACTACATTCCCTTAATATTGTGGAGAAAGCAAAATAACATTGTTTTTTGTGCCAGGCCCACATACTTGTGTTTGTAGGATTAAGACTTTAAATCTTAAACATTGATAAAATCCTGTATCAAAACATTTTATTTTATGATCAAATAAAAAGGAACTTAATTAGCCCAGTAAACCTTTTTAGTTGCAGCAGGCTTTCTTGCTTTTCATGTTCTACTTTGCAAGAAATTTAGGTCACACTTATGTCCACTTGTAGTCCATTTATTATTTAGAAACTAGAATATAAAACCTGAAGTCTTCATGAATAGGTTTCCTTCTTGAGATATCCTGAACGCTCACACTTTTTTTTTTTATAATGATCAATAAATGCCACCTTTGTATGTCTGGATTTGTATTTGAGGTAAAGATATTTTAAAAATGGGACTAAATGTATTTAAGATATATCAACGCACACTATACCAGAGAGTATAGTCCTATGTATGCAGAGCAACTTACTAGAGAGATCTTGGAATGGTCATTAAGGACTACGTCTTCAACAAAATGTAACAATGAGGTGACATAACCACATTATCTTTAGTTGTTGTACCAAATGAACAATGGGTCCGTGATTTGTTTTTTAAAACGATTTTCCCTACCCCATGACTAAAAAAGAAGGCTTCACTATGAACATGCATCCGATGAAGTGAGCTGTAGCCCACGAAAGCTTATGCTACAATAAATTTGTTAGTCTCTAAGGTGCCACAAGTACTCCTATTCTTTTTGAGGATACAGACTAACACGGCTATTACTCTGAAACTATGAACATAGAGGTTTGTAGGGAGAGAAATTTTAACAAGATAAAAATCATCACATGCATTTCATTCTGTAAAGGAAATACACTACCTAGCATTTCCTACTGAGACTGTACAAGGTTCCCTCCAGTATTTATGAATGCAAGCTTGAAGAGCTTATCAGACATACAAGTATTAAAAAACAAAATAAAACACCTTATGTTGCTGCTTCCCCCCCAACCTCCATAATCCTTGCAATTTAGAGTAAGAGTTGAACATGTTTACTATAACATATTAGTTAGCCGAAAATATGTCTCAAACTTCTATTTAATATGTTTTTAATTTTGTTTCACCTTTTCTTTCCTGAAATTATTCCAGTTTTTCTTCTTTCC
The DNA here is from genome assembly GCA_003942145.1 of Platysternon megacephalum. NCBI lineage: Eukaryota > Metazoa > Chordata > Testudines > Platysternidae > Platysternon > Platysternon megacephalum. Next base: position 227,997 of record QXTE01000267.1, read on the forward strand.
CAGATTAGGTCATTATGTCCTCCTTCTTGATGCACTTTCTTTCAGCATGCTTCCTCTTTTCACCCTCCACATTTACTCCTGGGGGAATTCTGCGCCACTGCGCATGTGCAGAATTTATGTCCCCCACAGGTTTCTTTGCTTCCCCGCAGAAAAATGACTTTCTAATGGGGAAGCAAAGGGAAGCTACAAGAGCGGTCATACAACCCTCTCCAGCAGTATGTTTCGGGTGCCCAGGGCAGCCGGCAGAAAGGTAAATCACTGTGGGACAGGGGGTGGGATTGGGGAAGACCTGGATGGTGGCTCCTACCCTGCGCCAGGTTCAGCTGCTAGTCCTGGCAGGGCTGGGGAGGACGGGACTTTCTCTTCCCCTGCATGCATCCAGACCCCCTCATACCTAGACCCTCCCGCTGAGCCTCAACCCCCCACATGCTCAGAACCCCCTGACAAAACCCACTCCCCCTGCACCTGGAGCACCCCAATGAGCTACCTGCACCCAGATCCCCATCCTACTGATCCCCAACCAGCTGCACCTGGATCCCCACTCCATTGAGTCCCACTCCCCCAGCATCTGGATTCCCCCCCGCCAAGCTCTATCCTCCCCACACACCCTCTGCTAAGCCCCAACTACATTCACCTGGACCCCCCTGCAGAGTCTCATTACCGTTGCACCCAATCCCGCAACAAGCCCCTGTGCATCCAGATCCTCCCCACACCCGGATCCCCCACTGAGCCGCCCACACCCGGATTGCCCCACACAGAACCCTTTCAACTGGCACGAAGGCGCAGGGTCCTGGAGTGTTTCTGGGGCAGGCCTGGTCCTTGCACTGTGTCAGGGTTGGGTGCAGCCTCATGCTGAGNGAGGGAGGGAGCTCCACAGTGATCTCCCACCTCTGTGCAGCCAGTGGCCTGTGCTCTCCAATGCCATGCTCCATGGAGCCTCCACATTTATTGGACAAATAAAATTTGCAGAATTTTAAAATACGGTGTGCAGAATTTTTAGGTTTTTTTGGCACAGAATGCCCTTAGTACACATAAGATACCATGTCATGTACACCTCTTCTATATTTTCTGCCTCTCCTACTTCTCTCTCAAAAAAAATCTCTCAGAATCCTGGCTTTTTAAAATTTATTTATTCCAATAATCACTCTCCCTTGACTTACCATACACCTGCTCCCTCATTCATACTCACTCCCTTTTTTCATATGTAAAATTTCCCAGAACACTAATAAGCTGAGGACTGGCCAGATAAAAAACCAAGCCACACACCCCTCTTCAAGCTGTTGGGGAAAGAAGCAGTCAAATTTGTCTTGCTTGCAGCAGCTCACCAATGCAATAATCTTCTATGGCGGATGCATATTGTGCTTCAAAATCTAAACTTATGACAGCTAATATAATCAACACAGTACTGTGTGTCTGGTGGCTTCATCTTTTGTAGCTCCCAGCTAGCAGGTGTCTGACATCTGAAGCCCACCCCCACTGGTGGCTGCTGGAAAGAACTGTTTTCTCACACCACACTATCTCCCCCATCCACAAGCCTCCTGGTTACTGCAATTATGGAGGTGATGATGTGTCTCCACAAATCTACCATTGCACAGCCTCCATTCTGGGTCCTCCATCCTAGTGAATAACTCCAGTGCTTGCTTCTGCTACCACTCAACTTTTCCACACTGCATCAAATTACAATTGACCTGTTTCTTTTAAGTTTGTATTGCTGCTATGTGACACTGACAAAACTGATCAGTTTTCACTTTACTGCACCTTGGGAAAATTATGAGAGGCAACTGAGACACTGGAAATTTGCAGACAATAGGTCTTTTTTTTTTTTTCTTTCTAAAGTTTCATTCTATTCCTACTAACGAGGTAGCTCTGCTGATGGTAGCAACTGCAGAAAGCAAGAATGCAGACTGGCCACTGTTGTTTTATCTGTGTCATCTATCACTTCTCAGAGCACATAGGGAGGACATGGAGGTTAAGATACAGCACTGTATCCTCTACACCAGCTTAGCAACCCCTTATAGGAAGTAAAAATATTCAAACCCCTCCACCATTTTTACTATAAACAAGTCAAAGTATCAAGCCTATATAATTAATTTGGGTATGTGTGTTTGGGGAGGTTGACAAAATACTTGACCGTGAAGGGCAAGTACGTGCAGGGAGTAGGGGAGCGAGCTTTTCTTTGCTTTACACTGTAATTAGATCTTCAGTGTCTCATGAGCCTCTCTGGACATGCCACAGTAAGTCATTACCCACCAGTTGACACACTGGTTCACATTAGCCCTCTAACCATTGCTACCACCAGTAGAACTGAACTCTCGGAAATTTCAGACACATTAAATTAAAACCTAGTTTAGACCAGGTTTCATGAAGACAGCACTGTTCAGATTTTTAATAATATCACTGCAACCGTAAGTTGTTTTTTCAAATGCAAAACCTAAGATTCTAGAGAACTGACGGTACTCAAAGAAAATTTTCTACTTCTCCCAGCAAGCCCTGCACAAAGGGATGAAAGAGTTGCAAGAAGGCATCACATTTTAAACAGTTGAATTTTAGATGTGAGTCTTTTGATCTGAAACCAGAAGATAGCCCACGGCATCTAAGTCACTAGCCCTCTCCACCACCCCACAAAAGAACTGTAGCCCGGTCTCCTTGTTTAACATGCATTATGTATCCAGCTCCGGATTGGCTGAAATGGCAACTCAATCCCATGGGCTTGGCAAAAGGAGCCGGCAACGTGGAGACGGGAACAAAAGAAACGCCAAGGGAGGGGGTAATGGAAACGGAGACTATCCACGTCCCTCTGCCACACAGCAGAGGGGGGTTGCGACACGACGTTCATTGCATCCCCCACAGCTAGTGTGGCGTTAGCCGCATTGTCTTCTTTGTCAATGAGAACCGGGGAAAGGGTCGGAGGAGGGTGAGGAAGGCATCGCCCAACCTCATAGTCACTATCCTCCTTTCCTCCCCGCTGGTGCCGATCCTACCCCAGAAACGGACCCGCTAGCACGCCAGAACTACGTGCCCGTCTCCCGGGGAGCGGCAGTGACTCCACAAGGCGGGAGGGCGGCGGACGAGGCTCGCGCGCTAGGCCCCTGCTCTCGTCGGCGGGATCTGCCATTCGCGCGCGCGCCACATTACAGGTGAAGAAGGGCGCCAGAGCGCCGCACCCTCCGCCAGCCGGGGCGGGGTTGGGCAGCCCGCGCTACGACACGCGGTGCTTCCAACATGGCGCCGCAGTCCGGCGGCTCGGCCGTCAGACACACACAGCCTTACGGGGCTTGAGAAAGATACCGCCAGCCCAGCCTCATAGCCCCCGGCCCTCCTCCCCGGCCTCTTCTGCCCCCGGCCCTGGAGCCCGGTACCTGGTGTCTCTCGGCGCAGACGACACCGTTCATATTGAGAGCTTCCAGGCTGTGGACGAAGTCGGTTCGGAGGCGCAGACCCAGCCCAGTGCGGAGGCAGTGGCGGGGATGTCCGCTGCGGCGAGAGAGGTCGGCACGGGAGGCGACTCAGACCTGAGTGAGCGCGCGCACAGGCAGGGAAGGCGCTAAACAGCCACCACCAGCCAGCTCCAGACACTGCGACTGCCCCGTCCGCGCTCACAGACACACTCCGCCTCCGGACCCGAGTAAGAGTTGGAATCACTCCGCCGAGAAACGAGTCCCGTCTGACAGCTCAGCGTTAAGTTCTCCCCCTCCCTCGTGTTGCAAAGTAGGGCAGTGGAAGGTGATTGAGCTGAGGCGAAGGGGAGCTGTCGCTCGCTGCTACTGTCGCCGCCCAGAACTGGTTTCCTCCTGCTGTGGGCTGCATGTGACTTGCCCGTACTTGTTGCGCCGCCGCCGTTCCTGCTGCAACGGGACACCGTGCATTAGAACTACAGAGCCACAAGTATAAGCGTTAGCAAACATCGCAAAGGTAATGGCAATAACCTTCCCGCTCCATTGCAAAAAGAAGCCCACTGAGTACATCACAGTTGCATTGGGCCTGGAGCCACGACAACTATGCCCTATTGTGTAGCGTGCATAGGTGCTGGAACCTATGCTGAAGTGGTTTCCATCATATACAGGGTTTACAGTTGGGTTCAAAGACTCTGAGCACCCCCACTGCACTAATTATTCCAGCAGCACCCCTGGTAGAGTGTCAAGTATCACATGCGTCTGACGAAGTGGGTATTCACCCACGAAAGCTTATGCTCCAATACATCTGTTAGTCTTAAAGGTGCCACAGGACTCTGTTGCTCCTGGTAGAGTGCTAGCTAAACGTTGAGGCTTATTAGTGGGGAGACGTCATGATTTCCCTCCCCCCGCGCTTTTCCTGTTGATACACCAGTAAAGTATACACCAGGGGTAGGCAAGCTATGGCATGCGTGCCGAAGGCGGCACATGAGCTGATTTTCAGTGGCACTCACACTGCCTGTGTCCTGGCCACCGGTCCGGGGGGCTCTGCATTTTAATTTAATTTTAAATGAAGCATCTTAAACATTTTAAAAACCTTATTTACTTTACATACAACAATAGTTTAGTTATATATTATAGACTTATAGAAAGAGACCTTCTAAAAACATTAAAATGTATTACTGGCATGCGAAACCTTAAATTAGAGTGCGAAACCTTAAATTANACGTCACACATCGGCCACCTACTCTTTGCTTTCCTTTTGACTGAAGACTCTCTTTGAACATATTAATCAAATGTCTCCAAGGCAAACAAAAGAATAGGTAAGGTTGGGGAAAAGAGGAGACCAGTTGAAGAGAAGAGCATTGCTATCAGTTATCACACTTCTGAGGATGTTTCTTGATTAAAGAGAACTCTGCATTGTGCAAACCTTATTCCACCATTGTATTAGTTAGCAAAGAAGTCTGTAGGCATCACCAAGTTTGTGGATTGTTTTCTGGGAATCTGTTCACCACTCATTTTCATTGCTAGCTGCTACCAGGGCCGCCCAGAGGGGGGGGCAAGGGGGCAATTTGCCCCGGGCCCTGCAGGGGCCCTGCGAGCCCTGGCCTGGGGGCGGTCCAGGTCTTCGGCGGCATTTCGGTGGCGGGTCCTTCAGTGCTGCCGAAGCCGCGGAGCGACTGAAGGGCCCCCCACCCAGGGCCGGCTCCAGGCACCAGCGGGGCAAGCAGGTGCCTGGGGCGGCCAGTGAAGAGGGGGCGGCACGTCCGGGTCTTCCGTGGCAATTCAACGGCGGGTCCCTCAGTCTCTCTGCGAGGGAAGGACTTGCTGCCAAAGAATGAAGCGGCGGCGGTAGAGCTGCAGTGCCGGGATTGCGATCCCGGCTTTTTTTTTTTTTTTTTAACTCCTGCTTGGGGCGGCAAAAACCCTGNTTACATTACATTTATACTCATAAGCATATTTCCATAAACATATGGAGTGCAACGTCACACATCGGCCACCTACTCTTTGCTTTCCTTTTGACTGAAGACTCTCTTTGAACATATTAATCAAATGTCTCCAAGGCAAACAAAAGAATAGGTAAGGTTGGGGAAAAGAGGAGACCAGTTGAAGAGAAGAGCATTGCTATCAGTTATCACACTTCTGAGGATGTTTCTTGATTAAAGAGAACTCTGCATTGTGCAAACCTTATTCCACCATTGTATTAGTTAGCAAAGAAGTCTGTAGGCATCACCAAGTTTGTGGATTGTTTTCTGGGAATCTGTTCACCACTCATTTTCATTGCTAGCTGCTACCAGGGCCGCCCAGAGGGGGGGGCAAGGGGGCAATTTGCCCCGGGCCCTGCAGGGGCCCTGCGAGCCCTGGCCTGGGGGCGGTCCAGGTCTTCGGCGGCATTTCGGTGGCGGGTCCTTCAGTGCTGCCGAAGCCGCGGAGCGACTGAAGGGCCCCCCACCCAGGGCCGGCTCCAGGCACCAGCGGGGCAAGCAGGTGCCTGGGGCGGCCAGTGAAGAGGGGGCGGCACGTCCGGGTCTTCCGTGGCAATTCAACGGCGGGTCCCTCAGTCTCTCTGCGAGGGAAGGACTTGCTGCCAAAGAATGAAGCGGCGGCGGTAGAGCTGCAGTGCCGGGATTGCGATCCCGGCTTTTTTTTTTTTTTTTTAACTCCTGCTTGGGGCGGCAAAAACCCTGGAGCCGGCCCTGCCCCCACCGCCAAAATGCCGCCGAAGACCCGGACTGCCGCCGGGTGAGTACAAGCGCCGCAGCTCCCCTGCTTTGCCCCAGGCCCCCTGAATCCTCTGGGCGGCTCTGGCTGCTACTCTTGAGGTCAAAGAGCAGCTATAGCATCTTCCTTACAGCGCAAACTTTAAAGGCTGCTCCAGAGTTGGGCTTTCTGAGTTTTCTAGTATATCCCAGTTGTAAACAGAACATTTACTTGCTTTGCAAACAATGGTTAACCCCAAAGTTTTAGCCAAATCTTACTTTGTGTAGTTATGTACAGTAACTCCTCACTTAAAGTTGTCCCGGTTAACGTTGTTTTGTTGTTACGTTGCTGATCAATTAGAGAACATGCTCATTTAAAGTTGCGCGATGCTCCCTTATAATGTTTTTTGGCAGCCGCCTGCTTTATCCACCGCTTGCAGAAAGAGTAGCCCGTTGGAGCTAGCTGGTGGGGGCTTGGAACCAGGGTGGGCTGGCAGCCCCCCATCAGCTTTCCTAAGTTCCCNCCCCCTCCCCCTCCCCCCCCGTCACTCGCCCTACGGCTGGTGGAGGAGCCATGGCCCCTTGGCTCCCACTGTTCCGGCACTCCTGCTTCTGACGTACCATCTTTTTGTTCCTTGTTTGTACAATGGGGTCCTCGTCCAGGACTGAGGCTCCTAGGTGCAACCACTACTCAAAAAAGAAATAAAATAATATTTGGAGACAGAATCAAGACTCCTTGTTTCATTTCCTGCTTTTGCCACTAACTCACTGAATGCATCCTGGCCTTGTCTAAGCTATTTGTTCCCCCATGCTTTTCACTGTTGCTATAACTGGTACAACTCTACTGGTGATAGCAATTGTAGGAAATTTTAGGGACAAAAGGCTAGGGTAGACTCAGGTGCTTGCTTCAATTGTTCAGTCTGTACAATGGGGTTAATAAATACCTATCTGTCTAAAATGCTTTGAGATCTCCAGTAGAAAAGCATTATGTGGTTCTATCCTGCAAAGTAACCAGCAACACATGATCAGGCCACACAAGAACAATGTTTTATTAAATTGGTGATTTACTGTACTGAAAAAGAATTGTCTTGGCTAATCAGAGTGCAGTAGAGTTACTAACCCACAGTTATATGCCTATTTCTCAATTTCCAGCTTGCACACTTCTGTTTCTCCATAATTGTACAGTAACCAAACCCCTGCTCTGTGATTGCTTCCTTCTTCAGAACACTGCATCATTATGCCTACAGCAAACATGGCCTCAATTCCACGCCTTGCTCTTCTTAGCTTTTAAATTGCTAGCCACACCTCCTCAATCCCTCTATTTCACTTCCCTTTCCTCTGTCGGCCACCTACTCTTTGCTTTCCTTTCGACTGAAGACTCTCCTTGAACATATTAATCAAATGTCTTCAAGGCAAACAAAAGAATAGATAAGTGTGAAGGGTTCGATCACAGAGACCCCCTTGAAGCTGTCGCCTGATGTGCTGGAATTACCTCTGAGCCTGTTTTCCACTGCCAGCTTNCCCCCTCCCCCTCCCCCCCCGTCACTCGCCCTACGGCTGGTGGAGGAGCCATGGCCCCTTGGCTCCCACTGTTCCGGCACTCCTGCTTCTGACGTACCATCTTTTTGTTCCTTGTTTGTACAATGGGGTCCTCGTCCAGGACTGAGGCTCCTAGGTGCAACCACTACTCAAAAAAGAAATAAAATAATATTTGGAGACAGAATCAAGACTCCTTGTTTCATTTCCTGCTTTTGCCACTAACTCACTGAATGCATCCTGGCCTTGTCTAAGCTATTTGTTCCCCCATGCTTTTCACTGTTGCTATAACTGGTACAACTCTACTGGTGATAGCAATTGTAGGAAATTTTAGGGACAAAAGGCTAGGGTAGACTCAGGTGCTTGCTTCAATTGTTCAGTCTGTACAATGGGGTTAATAAATACCTATCTGTCTAAAATGCTTTGAGATCTCCAGTAGAAAAGCATTATGTGGTTCTATCCTGCAAAGTAACCAGCAACACATGATCAGGCCACACAAGAACAATGTTTTATTAAATTGGTGATTTACTGTACTGAAAAAGAATTGTCTTGGCTAATCAGAGTGCAGTAGAGTTACTAACCCACAGTTATATGCCTATTTCTCAATTTCCAGCTTGCACACTTCTGTTTCTCCATAATTGTACAGTAACCAAACCCCTGCTCTGTGATTGCTTCCTTCTTCAGAACACTGCATCATTATGCCTACAGCAAACATGGCCTCAATTCCACGCCTTGCTCTTCTTAGCTTTTAAATTGCTAGCCACACCTCCTCAATCCCTCTATTTCACTTCCCTTTCCTCTGTCGGCCACCTACTCTTTGCTTTCCTTTCGACTGAAGACTCTCCTTGAACATATTAATCAAATGTCTTCAAGGCAAACAAAAGAATAGATAAGTGTGAAGGGTTCGATCACAGAGACCCCCTTGAAGCTGTCGCCTGATGTGCTGGAATTACCTCTGAGCCTGTTTTCCACTGCCAGCTTGGGACTCCAGAACCCTGCCTTGTTGAGCCAGACATGCTAGTCTGCTGCAACATAGGTCTGGTCCATGCCCCCAAAGCTGCAGACTTTAACCAAAAACTGCTCAGCAAGTCACCTATCTCCAGCACCCAGACACCCAGCTCCCAATGGGATCCAAACCCCAAATAAATCCGTTTTACTCTGTATAAAGCTTATACAGGGTAAACTCATAAATTGTCTGCCCTCTATAACACTGATAGAGAGATATGCACAGCTGTTTGCTCCCCCAGGTATTAATCACTTACTTTGGGTTAATTAATAAACAAAAGTGATTTTATTAAGTATAAAAGTAGGATTTAAGTGGTTCCAAGTAATAACAGACAGAACAAAGTAAGTTACCAAGCAAAATAAAACAGAACATCCTAATCCTAATACATTAAGAAACATTAAGAATACAGGTAAATCTCACCCTCAGAGATGTTCCAATAAGCTGCTTTCACAGACTAGACTCCTTTCTAGTCTGGGCCCAATCCTTTCCCCTGGTACAGTTCTTGTTAATTCCAGCACAGGTGTTAACTAGGGGATTTCTCATGACTGGCAGCCCCATTTGTTCTGTTCCACCCCCTTTTATATCTTTGGCACAAGATCTTTGGCACAGGAATCCTTTTTCTCTCTCTGGGTTCCCACCCTTCCTTCTAAATGGAAAAGCACCAGGTTTAAGATGGATTCCAGTATCATGTGACATGTTCACATGTCCTGTGAGACTTCATTACCCACTGGCTGGCACACACACGTATACAGGAAGGTTTACAAGTAAACAGAGCCATTTACCACCAATTGTTCTAGTTAATGGGAGCAATCAAGATTCCAAGTCACCATTAATGGCCCACACTTTGCATAGTTACAATAGGACTTCAGAGTAATACTTCATATTTCTAGCTTCAGATACAAGAATGATACATTCATACAAATAGGATGAACACACTCAGTAGATTATAAGCTTTGTAATGATACCTTACAAGAGACCTTTTGCATAAAGCATATTCCAGTTACATTACATTTATACTCATAAGCATATTTCCATAAACATATGGAGTGCAACGTCACACATCGGCCACCTACTCTTTGCTTTCCTTTTGACTGAAGACTCTCTTTGAACATATTAATCAAATGTCTCCAAGGCAAACAAAAGAATAGGTAAGGTTGGGGAAAAGAGGAGACCAGTTGAAGAGAAGAGCATTGCTATCAGTTATCACACTTCTGAGGATGTTTCTTGATTAAAGAGAACTCTGCATTGTGCAAACCTTATTCCACCATTGTATTAGTTAGCAAAGAAGTCTGTAGGCATCACCAAGTTTGTGGATTGTTTTCTGGGAATCTGTTCACCACTCATTTTCATTGCTAGCTGCTACCAGGGCCGCCCAGAGGGGGGGGCAAGGGGGCAATTTGCCCCGGGCCCTGCAGGGGCCCTGCGAGCCCTGGCCTGGGGGCGGTCCAGGTCTTCGGCGGCATTTCGGTGGCGGGTCCTTCAGTGCTGCCGAAGCCGCGGAGCGACTGAAGGGCCCCCCACCCAGGGCCGGCTCCAGGCACCAGCGGGGCAAGCAGGTGCCTGGGGCGGCCAGTGAAGAGGGGGCGGCACGTCCGGGTCTTCCGTGGCAATTCAACGGCGGGTCCCTCAGTCTCTCTGCGAGGGAAGGACTTGCTGCCAAAGAATGAAGCGGCGGCGGTAGAGCTGCAGTGCCGGGATTGCGATCCCGGCTTTTTTTTTTTTTTTTTAACTCCTGCTTGGGGCGGCAAAAACCCTGGAGCCGGCCCTGCCCCCACCGCCAAAATGCCGCCGAAGACCCGGACTGCCGCCGGGTGAGTACAAGCGCCGCAGCTCCCCTGCTTTGCCCCAGGCCCCCTGAATCCTCTGGGCGGCTCTGGCTGCTACTCTTGAGGTCAAAGAGCAGCTATAGCATCTTCCTTACAGCGCAAACTTTAAAGGCTGCTCCAGAGTTGGGCTTTCTGAGTTTTCTAGTATATCCCAGTTGTAAACAGAACATTTACTTGCTTTGCAAACAATGGTTAACCCCAAAGTTTTAGCCAAATCTTACTTTGTGTAGTTATGTACAGTAACTCCTCACTTAAAGTTGTCCCGGTTAACGTTGTTTTGTTGTTACGTTGCTGATCAATTAGAGAACATGCTCATTTAAAGTTGCGCGATGCTCCCTTATAATGTTTTTTGGCAGCCGCCTGCTTTATCCACCGCTTGCAGAAAGAGTAGCCCGTTGGAGCTAGCTGGTGGGGGCTTGGAACCAGGGTGGGCTGGCAGCCCCCCATCAGCTTTCCTAAGTTCCCTGTGCTGCAGCCGCCCAGCAGGCTATCAATTGCTGGGTAGTTCAGCTGTCCCTCCCCCAACTGCCTTGTGTTGCTCCTGCCCTCTGCTTTAGAGCTGCTCCCGGGAGCCTCCTGCTTGCTGTGCGGAGGGAGTGGGGGGTGGGGGGGGGAAGAGGGGTGCTAATGTCAGAGTGTCCCCCTCCCTCCCGCTCCTGCCCCCCATCTCCACAGAGCAGGAGAGACTGAACAGGGCTCAGGATGGAGAGAGCTTGCTGGCAGCAGCTGCTGTCTCAACTTGCTGATCTACTTAAAAAGGCAATGTACTTAGAGTGGGGTCAGCGTACTTAAAGGGGCAATGCACATCTCTCTCTCTAACGTTGTGTGTCTCTGTCTCTCTCTGCCGTGTTGTCTCCCCTCCCTCCACTCGTGCTGCCTTGTAGAGTGTGTTAACCCTTGAGGGCTCAGCTGAGATCTAGTTAATCATTTAGCAACAAGGCATTCCCTGGGAAATATCCCACCCTCTGACTCCACCACCTCAACCAAGCTTCACATCACTGCTGTGTACAGTATTACATTGTTTGTTTAAAACTTATACTGTGTGTGTGTGTGTGTGTGTGTGTATATATATATATGTATATATGTGTGTGTATATATATATATATATATATTCTTTTGTCTGGCGAAAAAAATTCCCCTGGAATCTAACCCCTCCATTTACATATGGGGAAATTGGATTTACTTAACATCGTTTTGCTTAAGGTAGCATTTTTCAGGAACATAACTACGTTAAGTGAGGAGTTACTGTACTTAAATTGCCCCGTAGTTTCAATTGGAAAAAGGATTCTTCTTCACTTCATGCCCCCTTCGTAGTGTTGTTTTGCACCTTTGAACAGATGCCCTGTTTTACCAGAGAAGTGGCTGCATTTTTCTGAGGGTGAAGTGATTCTTATAATTGCAAATCAGTTTGTTTAAATTTGCCAAGCATTTTAGGATCCTTCAGGATGAAAGATATGATAAATGTAACATAATTGTTACTACTCTGACAAACGACAACAGTGAGTAGGAAATGAACTCACTCTTCCCAGATGCTACTTTTGTTCTAGAAACAACAGGAAATCTCTAAAGATGAGTTTTGATTTTCTCACTTCTTAATTGTTTCGTTCTTTTATACAAAACTGAGCACTTGTAGAATTAAAATTACCCATACTGAGGACATTTCTGCTTAACCTGCCCCTTCAATCAAATTCAGCCCAGTTAGTCCCAGCCTGCAGAACCTCTTGCAAGGTAATTTTCCAAGGGAGATCATTCTATCAATCTTCTAAATTAGACACTTGGAAAAAAATGTTACATGATATGGTTAACTGAACTATCAGACCAACAGTTGCTAGAATTGGCAGTCCAGAGCAGACAGATTACTGAAGCATGTCAACAAATAGATGACAAAGTGCAGCAACTCTTCAATGAGGTCTTCTGATACATGAAAAAGATTAAGAAACAATGTACTGAAAGAATTAATGGAGTATAAACCATAGAAATTGAACTGTTTATGTAGGGATGTCCTCAGGGTCAGTCATTATAACACAATTTCTATCACTTTTGTAAGTTTTGGAAACATTTTATTGCTGCAGAAATGTACTGTTTTGTTCTAATGCTTTTACGTAGTACTGGTCTTGTAGCTCAAAGAAAGCATCTCAGCTAAAATCTAAAGCACCAGAATAATCACCAATGGGGCAGTGTGTTTACAGAAGCTATGCTGTTTTGGTTGCAGTTTTATCCAGCATGCTTTCTTGCACTGTGCTACGCCATTGCAGTTGCATTCCCCTCTGGGTACCTATCCCACAGGTCCTAGCACAGCTCTCTGAAGCTATGGCATCTGGGTGATTTCTAAAGGCCTTCTGGAAACCTTCACAGAGATGGGGATTGTAGGAGAATAGTTTAAACTCCCATTATTCCCTGGGCACCAGGACCATTTCCTAGTCCTTTTCTCAAAATATAGGCCAAGATTAATGTTCAAGCTCTCACTTAAAGGTTTTTGTGGGAAGTTTGTAAAAAGCAGCTATGAGGAACCGGATTTTAGTTTTACATTACTCATATGTTAAAGGGTAATATTAATAATCCTATTTTACAACTAATGAAACTGAGGTATGGAGATTAAATGATTTGCCCAAGATCACACAGGAAGTCCATAGGAGGGTCACTAAAAGAAACCATCTCTTCTGCCTCCCAAACATGTGCCTTAACAAGCCCATCTCCTCATCCTATACCTACTCAATATACAGAGAATTTCTGTCTTGCACTTTTCTCCATGCCTAAGATCTCTTCAGAGAGAGAGAATAAAACTTTGTTCAATTTTTCCCCATTATAGATAAGTAATTTCTTATAGAATATGTATTTTACTTATATTGTACTGATTGTGGTGGTGTTCTTAATAAGGCACGAGTGCCTATTTTACAAGTAAATTATTTTCATTTAAATATTACATAGCATAGACCCTGCCATAAGGTTCAGTCAGACACAGCCAGTTCTACCCCTGCAGTACAGAAGCCTGCCTTCCAATATGGAGAATGATCTGTGGTCTCTTCAGCCACACCCTCATCCTTACACAAAGACAGCTACAGTAGAACCTCAGAGTTACAAACTCAGGAATGGAGGTTGTTTGTAACTCTGAAATGTTTGTAACGCTGAACAAAACATTATGGTTGTTCTTTCAAAAGTTTACAACTAAACATTGACTTAATGCAGCTTTTAAACTTTACTATGCAGAAAAAAATGATGCTTTCCCTTTATTTTTTCAATAGTTTACGTTTAACACAGTTCTGTACTGTATTTGCCTTTTTTGGGGGGGAGAGAGGGGTCTCTGCTGCCTGATTGCATACTTCCGGTTCCAAATGAGGTGTGTGGTTGATTGGTTAGTCTGTAACTCTGGTGTTCGTAATTCTGAGGTTCTACTGTATTCCACACAGCCTTTCATTTTCAGTAAAATAAATAAATAAATAAATTTTAAACCTGGTTGTGAAGTTTCTGGATGTTCCACATACCTGTTGCCTGACATCTCTATGTTACTGCAACAATTACAACAAACAAAATAGTTAGAACCAGATACAATCATTTAAAATTAATAAAATGAAGGCCTGGCATGATGTTTAATTAAAGGCCTGGATTATGATCATCTTGAATTTGATTCACCATTTTGCCTAGTAATTCTTTATATCTTGTCCACTGTGTTGTCAACTAGCTTGTCTCCCTCATCAACAGAAGTTGGTCCAGTAAAAGATATTACCTCACCCACCTTGTCTCTCTAATATCCTGGGACCAATCCGGCTACAGCAACACTGCATACAATCAGTGTAAATAACATCATAATGTGGCCCCATGTCTCCTTGTATTTTGCTATTTAACAAATAGCAAGTGGTGTGAGCTACAGTATATATATGCAAACTCCCTTTTTGACTCTTCCACTGCATGTTTTAATTTCAGAGGAGCAGTTAATGTGTTACTCTGTGTTTCCCTTTGCTGGGGCAAGGATAATAGACTGAGGTCATTGGCTGTGCTGGCAAATGAGAAAGGATTGTTAGAAGTTGTTCTCAGGTTCTTTGCTGAGCTGCAGACAAGAATGGGTTATGATTAGGTGGTTATGAGCTCTCATTTCTATGCAGCATTTTGTTGTGACCTTCATTCTCCCTATTGCCTATACATCTGGAAAGAACTCATCTCTGTAACAGATGTTCTCACTGCCATGATCCATTGGGTGGGATCAGGGACTCTATTACTTGTTTTTTTAATGTCTGTTTACCCTGGCTTTGGGTTTGTCAGCTTCTGAGATGATTATGTGGCCAATAGTGATAATGTGTGTAGTTACAAGTTTGTCCACTGTTCCCTTGATCCTAGTCTGCTTCTGTGATGTCCTGATTAATCCCTTTCTAGTCCTTAAACAGGTTGATTTTACAAATATGGGGCATCACAACAGCCTGATGTTGCACCTCATGTCACAATGCATGACACAAATGCTGCTTTCTCTAAGGCTTTGTCAGGCAGATTGCTACTTAACAGGAGTGGAAAAATTAATCTTACTAAATTTAGAACCCACTCAAAAATTGTTCAGGTTCCATTTGGCTGGAGCAAAATATGCATTCTGGACTGCTGCATTTAAAAAAAAACATTATTCTCTGGGTGGTCTCAGAAGCAAGAGCAAGAACCAGTTTCAAGAAGGCAACTTTACTGGTTATATGGCACAGGCTTAAATTTAATTAGAAATACATTGGGCTATCCTCAGTTGGTGTAAATTAACATAAATGAATTTGTGACATCACCAGCTGACTATTTGGCCTAAGATTTTTAAACTAAATTACCCTTAAAAACCCCACAATGGATATATTAATGGAGAAAACATATTATGAAACTAGAAGTTGTTTAGGGAAACCCAATTCAAAAACTATTACATAATTTTCATGTAACTCAAAATACTACCAGGTTCCCCCATCGCTGCTATGTGTACTGACCCTGTTTGAGAGAGCTGCTTGGTTCCACAGCTTTTCTTTGTTACATTTTAGAGTTGTTACTTTGGACATTTAGTTGCAGAAATTTTTCTGTGGAACACTTTTTGTTGTTGTCTTGGGCTCCAGGATCCTTAGCAATGATGTGTCTAGGGTATAGGAGCTATATTGAAGGTTCTGATCTGTGCTGGATTGTTTTCCATAAACTCTGGCGTGTATTTTGCCATCTGGCAGTCTGATAGTGAGTAATCCAAGAAGGGCAGTTTGCTTACTTTCTTCTATTCCTAGGCCCAATAAACTGTAGTTTTGGATGAATTCTCTTTAGCTCTTTACTTAAAAGACCAAAGATTGTAGGAAATATACAAAATATAAAAGAACATTAAAAGGATCCAGTCTCATACTTCGTAATCCATTTGCTTTTTTATTTTGTTTTAACAATTGCTTTTCTTTCCTCTTCTTTCCATGCAGTAACACATATTTTTTACTTAACTAGGCAGCATCTTTTCTTCCTGTTGTTCTGATTTTAACAGTTGCGTCTTTAACACTTCAAAAGTAAGTATTCTATCAAATCACTATCCATCTTTTTTGAGAGGGGAGGAAGTCTGAGGAAATTCCTTTCAGCTTCAGCACACCATTGCTCTTCCTCCACTATGACTGCCTTCAACTGCAGGTGTCTTTAGATTGGATAGACAAGCCCCACATACAGACACTCTTCAGTGGAGCAAGGGAGCTTTCTATGGTCTTCCAGCATCTCTGATGTGCTTCCCCACTGGCTGAATTGGGGAATTCCTTTAGCTGCCATCCTTATCACTGTGGGCAGCAAAACCTTCTTCAATATTATGGTCCCATGTAGGGCCTGGTCCAATTCCCATTAAATATATAGGGGTCTCTCCCTTGACTTTAATTGAGTTGGATCAGGACCATAGGTAGCAGATGAAGGATTCCATCTCCTAACCTCCACCTGTTGTCATGGGAGGCCTTCTTTGGTACAGCCCTCATATGCATTGAGTACAGGGCCGGCTTTAGGAAGTGCGGGGCCCAATTCGAACATTTTTGGCGGGGCCCCGGCAGGGATGACTTAAAAAAAAAAACATGTAAAAAAAAGCCTTTCATTTCTTCCATGTATTATTTACTTTCCATAACTATATAAATAATAAATTATGTACATTGCATCATATATACTGTTGATTGATTATTAATGAGCTCCGTTTCACATGTGTGGGTCCCCGCCACTCCCTGGGGGTGTGCTAGGGTGGTCCCGATTTTATAGGGACAGTCCTGATTTTTGGGTCTTTTTCTTATATAGGATCCTATTACCCCCCACCCCCTGTCCCGATTTTTCACACTTGCTGTCTGGTCACCCTAGCTGGTGTGCACATGTGTGGGTCCCAGCTGCTCCCTGCCCCCCTCATTGAAGCAGGTGTGCAGGGTTACTGCCCTGGGAACTGCAGGGCACCAGTGGACATGGGGCTGGGTGGAGGCAGGGCAGGGGCTGACTGGAGGTAGGGTCTGGCTGCAGGCAGGGCAAGGGGTGCGGGGCTGGCTGGAGACAGGGGTGTGTGGGGCGGGCTGGCTTCAGGCAGGGCCGCAGGGGGGTGCGGCAGGGGTTGGTAGGGCTGGAGACAGAGGAGTGCGGGACTGGCTGGCTTCAGGCAGG
This sequence comes from Platysternon megacephalum, assembly GCA_003942145.1. NCBI lineage: Eukaryota > Metazoa > Chordata > Testudines > Platysternidae > Platysternon > Platysternon megacephalum. The sequence goes on from QXTE01000267.1 coordinate 245,050, forward strand.
GGGGTGCGGCAGGGGTTGGCTGGAGACAGGGCAGGGGGTGCGGGCCTGGGTGCGGGCAGGGCAGGGAGTGCAGGGCTGGTGCGGGCAGGGCAGGGAGTGCAGGGCTGGTGCAGGCAGGGGTGTGGGGGGGGCTGGCTGGCTTCGGGCAGGGCTGCAAAGGGGTGCGGCAGGGGTTGGCTGCAGGCAGGGCAGGAGGTGCGGGGCTGGCCGCAGGCAGGGCAGGGGGTGCGGCAGGGGCTGGCTGCGGGCAGGGGGTGCAGGGCTGGTGCGGGCAGGGGGTGTGGCAGAGGCAGCTGGAGCCCCGACCCTTTAAATAGCCCCTGGAGCGCCCCGCTATTCCAGGGCTCTGGGGGCTATTTAAAGGGCCCGGGGCTCCCCTGCTTCTACCTCCCCGGCCCTTTAAATAGCCGAGGGAGCCCTGGGGAAGTGGCAGGGCTCTGGCGGCTATTTAAAGGGCCGGGGCGGTAGAAGCAACGGGAGCCCCGGACTTTTTAAATAGCCCCCATAGCCCCGCAGCCCTGCCCCAGGGCTCCAGCAGTGGGGCTCTAGTGGCAAGTTAAAGGGCCTGGGGCTCCAGCCCCTGCTGGGAGCCCCAGGCACTTTAAATTGCCCCCTGGGGAAGCCGGGCCACCCCGGTACGGCGCATTGGCTCTTGCCGGTACACCGTACCGGGGCTTGGGCGCGGGGCCCTCTTAGGCGCGGGCCCCCATTCAGGGGAATTGGTCGAATAGGCCTAAAGCTGGCCCTGATTGAGTATCAACCAGGAGAGTTCAATGGCTTGACCTCAAAACAAATGTTGTTAGTATTGGAGCACCATACGAGCTCCCACCAGGAGGCAGAGCCGTAACAAGGAATTTTTGCGCCCGAGGCAAGGGCTGGCTCCAGGCTCTTCGGCGGCGGGTCCCTGAGCCCCTCTCGGAGGGAAGGACCTGCTGCCGAATTGCCGCCGCCTCTTCATTCATTCTTCGGCGGCAATTCGGCGGCGGGTCCCTCAGTCCCTATTGCCGCCGAAGAATGAATGAAGCGGCGGCGGCAATTCGGCGGCAGGTCCTTCCCTCCGAGAGGGACTCAGGGACCCGCTGCTGAAGAAGCGGCGGTGGTAGAGGTTGTTTTTTTTTCCCTCCGCCCCGCTTGGGTGGTAGAGCTGCGCCCCTCCGCTTTGCGCGCCCGAGGCAAGTGCCTCACTCGCCTCGCCCTTGTTACGGCACCACCAGGAGGTATATCTTGCAGTGGGAGCCCACTTTAAAAATATTGAAAAATTCTAAATCCTTCAAACCAAATTTTCACTGGTCAGTTGCTATGAGCGCATCCATTTTCTACATGAAGATGCCACTCTTTTTTTTTTTTTTACAAGTTATTTTTCTTCTGAGTTTCCCTATCACATTAGACCCATGTACAATACAGTTTTTAAAGCATGCACAAAATGGGTTATTGCATGCACAAAGAGGCATTTTCCATTGTTCATTATGAATGTGCAAATACATGTTTTGCATGCACAAAAGCAGACTCCCCTGCAAGTTTACTGGGTGATATTAAGAAGTCCCACTCAAAATTTGGTCCTACATATTTTTCAGTTTGTTTTGTTCGGAAATAATCAGTTTCTTGCTTTGGGCTGTGGAGTCTCACAGACTTCCCAGGAGCCAGAGTGTGAGTCAGATTCCAAAGTTCTCTAATTTATGTCTTTCTTATGGAACTTGGAATTCTGTTGTTGTTGTTTTTCTGCCCAGAACGGGGTAGGAAGCTACTACTCCCCTGATGTACATTTAGGGAATATTATTTCCAGTCTTGATTTACTAATGTGACTTAACTGAGCAGGTGAATGGGAATTCTGACACAGGAGGAAGGTTTCAGTCTGAAAATGTTCCCATAGTCAACTGAAATATTCCATACTTGCACACTTTCTGCTAACATTAATATACATTTCTGGATGGTGATGCTTGAAACTCTATTCCAAGGGCTGACTGAAACAAGATGATCTGTCTCCTATGCTCTTAACCTTTCCCAGTTTGACAAGGAGAACTGGTTCCTTTGGCAGAATCATCATATGCAAAGTTTCACAATAAAAGGGCATAAAACACCCTGCTCTTAATCTCTTTTCCTTTATGACCCTTAGGCTTCTTGCCAGCTTCTCAGGGTGAGCTTTGGACCCTTATTTTGGGCGTCATCTTGCCCTCAGTGCCATTGTAGTATTTAATTCACAGAGTGTGCTTGTAGGCTGTACTCTCATTGAACGTAAAGGTTTTTTTCCTGTAACCACAATGCAACTTTCATGCATAGCCAGGCAAGTGTGTATAAACCTCATGGATCCACTTGATACATACTATAGCCTCAAATATTAAGAGCTGTGTGGCAGCACTGGAAATCTCTAGAGGAGGTTGCATCAAACTGCCTTCAACCAGAAGGAGGGCTGCCTGAGTGCATGGTCAATAAGGACAATGGTGGGGGAAACTAGAAATCCCATAGGATATCTGTTCACCAAAAAAAAAAAAGTTGAGAGGTCCTATAATGACATTGGTACAGGAAAGACAGCTTCTTGCCTAAAATATGTTACTTGCAGCATTATGCTGGCTTTTACAGCTCTAATCCAATCTTTGGTTGGTGGCCATGCTCTAATGGCACTAGCATGCAATTTTGGTAGCAGGCACAGTGCTACCCTAACAGGTAGGGCATGCATGCAAAGAGCCAAGAGATCAATTAAGGGCCAAAACAGCAAAGTGATTGTATGACTAGTGTTTCTGTTAGTACAGCTAAAAGGAATGTATCACCTCTCTGCTCTGGCTCAGAGTTGGATTAACCTTAAAAAAAAATTTTTTTAAACCCTTCAAGGTTTTAGGTGCTGGGTAGATTAGGATTAGTGATTTGTTTGGCTGGCAGGAATAAGAGAAATGTGGAGCATTCTGCTCCATTTTGAGCTCAGCAAAAGGTTCCAAACAATAGCTAAATGATTGTCTTAGCAGATCAAAATGGCATGGAGCCCTGTTTTGCAAGGAAGAGGCTTTGTAAAGTTCTGGATGAATCAAGAGCCCTTTGATTTGTTGCAAATTAATGCTAAAATCTAGAGCTATAGAAAGTAAAAAAAAAAATTATCTAAAACCAGGATTGTGCATATATAGTATCTCTCTTGGAGAAGACAGGCATTATTTCTTATGTCAATTCAACTGTGATTACATGTTACACCCACAATGGTTCTAACTTTAACTTCCAATTTGTATCTTTTAAAGAAAATCTACATAGAAATAGAAAAATGAAAGCTGAAATCATTTACAAAACCATGTTCATTCTAAGATCAGCAGGAGAGCTGGGGAAGACAGAAGACAGGACTGAAGATCTGAGCATTTGAGGTATTTAGGCACCTAATTTCCATTCACATCACTGGGAGTTAAGTACCTAAATACTGTACCTTTGAGAATCTAGGACAAAGTGCTTAACAATTAGAAAAGCAGTATGGTAATAATTATAAAAAGATGACCATTTAATCCTATAGACAATATGCAAATATTCAGTGGAAGTATCACCAATATTTACTCTTCGGGCTGGTATACACTAGGAAAATTTGCACCAGTGTAACAGGGTGTACAAACCCTGCACCTGGTGTGATCCAGGGACCCCTTGGAGCCATCTGGGTACACAGGCTTTTACAGAGATCTGTAGGGTTGGATATCTGATTAATAGTTCACCAAATGGTGCCATGTGAGGTCTCTACTGAAAGCCTCCTGGCCAGGGTAGCATCTGCAGTGCCCTGCCCCTGTTTTCCCCTTCTTCAAGTCCATAGGAGGGTCACTAAAAGAAACCATCTCTTCTGCCTCCCAAACATGTGCCTTAACAAGCCCATCTCTTCATCCTGTACCTTCTGTATTCTTCAAGGCTCTTCCCATAAATGCCACACAGTCTCTTTCAATCACAACCCTTCTTAGTTCTCATGTAGGGATATTAAAGAAGGTACTAACAGTGATTCCCCCAAGTGACAGTGACCCCCCACAATTTGTCCCCCACACTTTAAAATCCAACAGTTTCACCTAGTACAAAAATCTCTTGGGTCTTCTGTTAAAACTTGTAAGCTACTGTCAGTAGAAAACATTGATTGTATCTGTCCTGGGCATTACTATGTAAAACTTACAAACAAGTTAATTTACTTTGTTCTTGAAGTGAACACTATGTTACCACCCCTGCTGTGAGCTATAAGCCGTTAAGTGACCTTCACTTCATTGTAACAGCAATGGATCCTAGGAACAGACCCCCACCCTCTGTGATTAAAGGGCCGGGAGTCTCAAATGAATTAGCACACACCCTGAAAGTGGTGGAGACAGCAAATTAAGATATGGAATGTATGCTGATGAATGCTTGATGTACATGAATGGTTAGGGAGGTGCCAGCCTAGAAAGGGAGTATCCATCGGCCGAAGAATGTGTCAAGTGGACCACCAGACAACCCCCGGAGGGTAAACTGGGATCCACCCCATCACCTGGAAGGATGAGAAACACAAACTTTGGACAGCCACCAGGAATGTGCCATCTGCTGATTGAGTCAGCAACAGCAGGATGAAACAGCTCCCATAGACTAACATAGGAATTAATTCCTATAAGAATGGTCTCTCAAGACTGAGGACTTTGAGTCTCTGGTTCTGCTGCCAGCCTCCAGGAGCATCAGGTGCATCTGACACAGACTCGGCTCCATCCTCATGACCAAGATACCTGGCCAGTAACTTGGCATGAGCAACTTCTAGGCTGGTAACTATAACACCTATACAGAACTTGAATGAATGATTGTGTGAATGAATCTATATATATATATATATATATATATATATGTGTGTGTATAAGGAATAAGTAGTGATAGGAATAAGTAGCCATACAACGTTGTTTACTTTTATCTTTTGCTTTATCATTATATTTACAATAAATGTGGCATCTTTGCCTCATCCCTCTTAATAAGATCCTGCTGGTTTTTATTCTATTGGTATAACACTCAAAACAGTCTCCCCTCCAGGCTTAAGTTAGGCCCAAGCCCTCTCTCCTGAGGAACCATCCCTTCCTCTGGGGAAGCAGTCCGTGTGACCCTCTCTCTGCAGTTTCCTCACTGCAAAAGCCTCTTCCCTGCATTTTCCTACTGCCATTTACCCTGGGAACTCCTGAGTCAAGCCAGGTATGGCTCAACATGTAATCAGGGCTGTCTTAGCCCCAGCTTTCCAGTCCAAGAGCAAGCCACCGTGTTACACGTATCCTATACAGAAAAATATGTTCTTAAGGTCTTGGAGTTAATGCAGGTCACCAGGAGGTGATATACCTCTGTAGTGTTCCTTTCAGGCAGGTGGTAACAGACACATATCTTCCTGTCTGGTCAGTTGTATATTGAATGCCTATTTGCATACTGAGCCACAGGCTAAATAAGAGACTTTGAAATCTACAAGAGAGGAAGTCTACAAGATGAAACAAACAGCAGGGGTTGTGTATTTATGAATAAAAACAAAAAATGGTACTGGTATATGTTGGAGTGTAAGGAAACACACTGAATACATCACCTAGGATGTAACCTGATAGGTGCCTGTCTCATGAAAGAAGGGGCACAGCCAAATTTGGCTGTAAAGTGCTGCAAGGATTTTGGGCGAGCATTGCTCTACAAGACATGAGAGTATCTAGTTATTAAGTCTAGCTCTAGAATGTGTGTTATAATTTTATTTTATATGTAACAGTTTGTTTCCAATACTTCTACTTGCTATCACTTATGGGAAATCATCATCGAGCAGGTATGTTTCAAGTGGGGTCCTGCAGGGACAGGTTCTTGTTCCTACACTGTTTAACATTTCTATTAATGACCTGGCGGAAAACATAAAATCATCGATGATAAAGTTTGCAGCGGTAAAAAATGAAAAGGACAGATCACTGTTTTAGAGTGATCTGGATTGCTTGATAAACTGGGCTCAAGCAAACAATATGCATTTTAATATGGCTAAATGTAAATGTATACATTTGGGGGGGGGGGGGAATGTAGGCCAGGGATAGGGCAAACTATGGCTACCCCACCCAAGATGACTGCTGGAAACAACTAAGGGCTTGGCTACACTGGCAGATGTACAGCGCTGTGAGTTAAACCTGTCTTCGTACAGCTGAATAGGGAGAGCGCTGCAGTCTGTCCACACTGACAGCTGCCAGCGCACTGTCGTGGCCACATTGGCAGCACTTCCAGCGGCATTGGGAGCAGCGCACTATGGACAGCTATCCCACAGAGCACCTCTTCCCATTTTCGCGCCACTTTGGCGCGGTGGCTTGTGGGAAGGGGGCGGTGGGCGCGGGGCATTCTGGGTCCTGTCCCAACGCCCGTGATGCATCGCTTCACATCCCAGCAATCCCTGTGTTTCCGTCCACATTTGGCGCCATCTTTTAACGGCTTTTGTGCAGCGCGATCTGTGTGCTCCGTTTCGGTCTGCGAGAAATGGAGCCCGAACTGCTGAGGAGTATGCTGACGAGTCTCGCCTTCACATCACGTTTAGCAGTCGAGCTGTTCCTTAAGATCCAAAATGACAGTGAGGAGTCCGACGAGGATTCCGACGAGGATAGCGAGTCACGTAACGCGTATGACACGAAATTGCTTGTGGCATTCACGGACATGCTCAGCACCGTGGAACGCCGCTTCTGGGCTCGGGAAACAAGCACTGAGTGGTGGGATCACATCGTCCTGCAAGTCTGGGATGACGAGCAGTGGCTGCAGAACTTTCGGATGAGAAAAGCCACTTTCATGGGACTGTGTGAGGAGCTCGCCCCCACCCTGCGGCGCAAGGACACGAGATTGAGAGCCGCCATGCCGGTGGAGAAGCGGGTGGCTATTGCAATCTGGAAGCTGGCAACTCCAGACAGCTACCGATCGGTCGCGAACCAGTTTGGAGTGGGAAAGTCGACCGTTGGAATCGTGCTGATGCAAGTTTGCAGGGCCATTAATAAAATCCTGCTCAGAAGAACCGTGACTCCGGGTAACGTGCAGGACATTGTGGATGGCTTTGCACAAATGGGTTTCCCTAACTGTGGAGGGGCAATAGATGGGACGCATATTCCTATTCTGGCCCCGGAGCACCTAGCCTCCGAGTACGTTAATCGGAAGGGGTATTTCTCTATGGTACTCCAGGCGGTAGTGGATCACCGTGGGCGTTTCATTGACATTAATACAGGGTGGCCCGGAAAGGTGCATGATGCACGCATCTTTCGGAACACTGGCGTGTTCAGGAAGCTGGAGGCCGGGACTTTTTTCCCCGATAGGAAGATCACAGTAGGGGAAGTCGAAATGCCCATTGTGATCCTTGGAGACCCCGCTTACCCGCTAATGCCGTGGCTCATGAAACCCTACACAGGGTGCCTTGACAGTAGCAAGGAACGGTTCAACTACAGGCTGAGCCGGTGCCGAATGACTGTGGAGTGTGCTTTTGGCCGTTTAAAGGGCCGCTGGCGATCTCTGTATGGGAAGCTGGACTTGGCAGAAAACAGCATCCCCGCGGTTATATCCGCGTGCTGTACCCTCCATAATATTTGTGAAGGGAGGGGTGAAATATTCAGGCAGGCATGGACCTCCGATGTTCAACACCTGGAGGCTGAATTTGCACAGCCAGAGAGCAGGGCTACTAGACGGGACCAGCACGGGGCTGCTAGGATTAGGGATGCCTTGAGGGAGCAATTTGAGGCTGAAAGCCAGCAGTAATGTCTGGTGCCCTGTGGTTACAATGTTGGTAGGAATCTGTGTTTGCTTCACTGATTTGCAGTGCCTGGTTCCTGGCCTAATGGATCTTTTACTTTATGCAATAATAAAGAATGTTTTCAAAACCAAAATATCCATTTATTGAAAAGAAAATAAATTTATTGAAAGAAACAACTGTTTGGGAATCAAGAAAGGGCAATGGGGTGGGGTGGGGTTGGGATGGGGAATGGTACAATCAGAGATCTGCGTATGTCCTGTCTCCACTGCTTTGCATTGAGTGCTGCACTTCATGATGTCTATACTGCATGGTGATGGGGGTTGAGTGCAGGGGGTAAGGCTCGTAGTTTTCAGAGCTGGGTGGTGAAGATACCGGTGTTGGAGGCAGCAGTTGGCGGTAAGAACCCGCACGTTGGGGAAAGTGGGTTGGAGGGGACATGGGGGCACAAGGTAACGAGTTTTGGGGCAAGGGCTGCATGGGGGTGCGGGCGCGGTAGTGCTCCGCCTGCATGGCTACGAGCTCCTGGATAGAGTCTGCTTGGCGCTCCATGATGGTTATCAGCCTATCCGTGCTTTGCTGCCGGTGCTGCGTGGCCTGCCGCCGGTGCGATGAGTTTTCCTGGCGGATCCTGCTTTCTGTCTCCCTCCACTCCTGCGCTCTCTCCCTCCACTCCTGGGCTTTTTGATTTTCTTTAACAGACTGCTGCATGACTTGGTGCAGCATGTCTTCCTTGCTTTTCCGCGGTCTCCTCCGGAGTCTTTGCAGTCTTTGAGCAGGTGTAAACACGGACGGCTGAGGTCTCAAGGTTGCATCTGCAAAGGCAAAATGCAACACTTAACAGAGGCAGCATTGTTTAAACCAGACAGAGTAATCATTCCCCCGCACTTGAGGAGGGCACACACAGTGTACACAATAGCATAATTTTCCTGTCCCAAAGAGAGCGGACATAACCCACGGGAGCCCCAAAATGGTGAGTAAGGGGGACTGATTGTTTCTGGGCTGTACTGTCTTCTGGGTTTCTGTGCCTTGGGGAGAGCCAACAGCTGCAGGGGGCACCTACACTGAACACTGTCCCAAAATTTTCCACAGGAGTTCGTCCTGGAAGATATCTCACTGCTGAGGGTGACCTGGGAAGCAAGGGAGGGTCTTCTATTGCAATGCGGCTTCCGCCCTGGCCCATATGCAGCTTCACTGTGTGCAGCAATGGTCCCCCCGCCCCTCGCGGCACAGTGGCGCGGACACGTTAGCCTGACTGGGACAAGGACCACGGTGGCTCTCCCAAGAAACCTGCGCAAGCGCATTGCCCACATTCTGGATGAGACTTTCGAAGAGATTACCGCGGCCGATTACCGCGAAGTGATAGACCACATCAATGCGCTATTCCACATCTAGGCATGCATGCAGCCCTAACCCTCCTCTCCCGAAAATCTTCCTTCCCAAAAAATAAAGCGCTTACCGGGAACACGCTCTTCAGTTTGTCCTCCACCAGTTTGTCCTCCACCAAGTACCGGCTGCTGCGACTGGCTAGCTTCCTCCGGGCTCGAGAAGAGCTCCTGGCTGCATGGACCCAGGTAGTCCGGGGTGTCTCCAACCGCCCCAGCACCCTGACTCCCGGTTTCCTCCTCGTCCTCCTCCTCCACCACCCGCTCTGAAGTGTCCATGGTGGTGCTCGGCATGGAGGAGGGGTCACCCCCAAGTATCTCATCCAGCTCTTTATAGAATCTGCAGGTCGTGGGGGGAGCACCCGAGCGGCTGTTTGCCTCGCGGGCTTTGCGGTAGGCATTCCGCAGCTCCTTCACCTTAATCCTGCACTGCAGAGCGTCCCGGTCATGGCCCCTTTCAATCATGGCCCTTGATATCTGCCCGTAGGTATCGTAATTCCTACGGCTGGAGCGCAGCTGGGACTGGACAGCTTCCTCCCCCCAAACACTGATGAGGTCCAGCAACTCGCCATTGCTCCATGCTGGGGCTCGCCTGGCGCGTGGAGGCATGGTCACCTGGAAAGATTCGCTGATAGCACTCCACACCTGGCTGGCTGAGCAAACAGGAAGGGGATTTTTAAAATTCCCGGGGAATTTAAAGGGTGGGTCTGACGGTTGGTCACCTGAGGCCAGGGCAGTAGAGTTCGAACTGATGACCAGAGTGGCTAGAACAGGCATTGTGGGATACTGCCGAATACTTCTGGAGGCCAATCAGCGCGCATTGGGCGGCTACACTGGCGCCGCAGCGCTGCAGCAGCAGCGCAATTCTCCTTATTCCTCTGGCGGAGGAGGAGTACAAGCAGCGCTGTATCTCCGGAGATACAGCGCTGTACGTGCCTTGCCAGTGTGGACGGGTAGTGAGTTACAGCGCTGTGCGCAGCTTTAGTGCGCTGTAACTCGCCAGTGTAGCCAAGCCCCAAGACTGAACAGGGGGAAAGAACTGGGCCCAGGCTAGAAGGGCATCTGGCCTGTGAAGAAGCTTATTAGAACCACATTTAGGGTGAGAGCTCACATGTAACTAATTTCTTTAGTGTATTAAACTTAATTTGTGTGCTCTGTTTTATTTTCTTAGTAATCTGCCTTGTTCTGTCAGATACCTCCTTAACTACTTAAAATACATCTGTTGTTATAGTTAATAAATTTATTTCTGGTTTATAATACAACCCAGTTTATGTGATTTCTAACTGGGTGTGTGTGTGAGAAATTGTGCATACCCTCTTCCACATTGAGGGAAGAGGCGAATTTCATATAATTTTGGGTTTGTACTCCAAGGGGGGGGGGTGGACATCTGGGTGCTGTGGCAATCCCCTTAAGCTGAGCCTTCCCAGAGCGGATCTCTGTGCAGCTGGGTGTGGCCTTGCCTGTGAGCTTGGCTGGAAAAGGCTGGGGAGCCTAACCCGGCAAGGCCAGGTAAAGGGGACCCAGGCTGGCAGAATAGTCTGACTCAGTGGCATCCCAGCACACCAGGTGACACTCCCAAGGCATCCCAAATAGTCATTTTGGTATAAAACTAGGAAGCTGAGACCAGCGGGGGCTGCAGTCAGCGCCGGCTCCAGGGTTTTTGCTGCCCCAGGCAGCAAAAAAAAAAAAAAAAAAAAA
>QXTE01000267.1:258188-327595 GCA_003942145.1 Platysternon megacephalum
GTGTGTGTGTGTGTGTGTGTGTGTGTGTGTGTGTGTGTGTGTGTGTGTGTGTGTGTGTGTGTGTGTGTGTGTGTGTGTGTGTGTGTGTGTGAAAAATCCACACCCCCGAGCAATGCAATTAAATTGACCTAACCCTCAGCGCAGATGGTGCTGGGTTGACCAGATAATTCTCCCATCAACCTAGCTACTGCCTCTCAGAGAGGTGGATTACGAACACTGATGGGAGAACCCTTCCCATCGGTGTAGGTAGTGCCTTCACTGAAATGTTACAACTGCACTGCTGCAGCATTTTAAGTTTAGATGAGTCCTTAGAGAGGGAAAGGAGGAAACTAGGGGGAGAATAGAAACCCTGGATCCTGGCCCTGAGGGAAGGGTGTACCCAGAGGAGAGTGCAGAAAGAGTCTGATAGAGGCAACGTAGGAGCAGCCCAGAGAAACAATAACCAGATTTGGGACAGTGCAGTCCTTGGCTGCTGGGTGTAGGATTCCTGGGATGGAACCTGGACTAGGGGATGGGCCTGGGTTCCCCTACTAGCCACTAAGGAAGTAGCATAAACCTGGTAGTGGAGCAGAAGACTGCCTTGGACAGTTGGATAGTAGGACTTTGGTACCCTGGAAGGGGAGGACTATAGTGACCTAACTGGAAGGCCAAGCCATGAAGAGAGAGCACCCTGAGTTGCAGAGAGAGAGAGAGGCAGCAGGGTGTGCAAATAGGTGGCAGAAGGGGGCATTAGACCTGGAAAGAGCAGCCAAGAGGAGGCCCCCTAGCAGTGAGTGGACCCATTACACTACATTAGACTACATCAGATGTGGGCAAACTACGGCCTGCGGGACCGTCCTGCCCGGCCCCTAAGCTCCCGGCCAGGGAGCCTAGTCCCTGGCCCCTCCCCCGCTGTTCCCCCTGCCCCGCAGCCACGCCGCCACGTGGGCCGCACTCTGGCCCGCCGCTCCCGCTGGGCAACATGGCTGGCTCTGGCAGGGTGTCGCGGCTGCGAGCTCCTGCTGCTGGTAAGGGGGCGAGGAGCAAGGGGGTTGGGTAAGGGAGCGGGGGGTCCTGGGGGCAGTCAGGGAGGAGGGGGTGGTTGGATGGGGCGGAGGTTCTGGGGTGGTANGGGTCGGGGCAGTCAGGGAGCAGGGGAGTTGGATAGGGGATGGGGGTCCCGGGAGGGGGCGGTCAGGAGACAAGGAGCAGGGGGGGTTGGATGGGATGAGGGTTCTGAGGGGGGCAGTCAGGGGGCAGGAAGTGGGAGGGGGTGGATAGGGGCGGGGGCCAGGCTGTTTGGGGAGGCACAGCCTTCCCTACCCGGCCCTCCATACAGTTGCGCAACCCCGATGTGGCCCTTGGGCCAAAAAGCTTGCCCACCTCTGGACTACATGATTCTCTGAGCACAATTAGAGTACATGATTGATTCCCTGTTTGCCAACATTTTTATTACACTAGGACTCCTATCATAACTACCACCAGTGGACCCTATACATGTGTGAGGGCTTGTCTACACAGGGACATCCAGGAAATTAAATCCAAATTAACTGAAGATGTGAATTTGAAGTGGAGTGGTTAAACCTCATTACATATCTGTGTGGATGCTGTTAATCAGAATTAAAGTGGTTTTACTTTGGATTAGTTTAATTCAATTTGGAATTCACTTTAGTTAATTAGGGACATTCAGGAAAATTAATCCAATGTATATAAGCCTTTAGCTACAGAGAGAATTTTGCCAAGAAACCCTCGTGCAGACATAGCCTACATTTCTGAAGTTTATAGCAAGGGACAGGCAAAAAGGTATGGATGAAGTAAGAACAGAATTAACCTTTTTTGCAAGGGTTCAAAATTGTTTAGCTAACTTATTCTTCATTTTTGCACAGCTCCTGGCTTCTGAAGTGCCAAATGTATCTAGGTACGTATATGGCTCTCATCACTCTGGTATCTCAACACCTCAGTCATTAATGCATTTTATCCTTGCAACACACTATGAGGTAAGGAAGTATCATCCCCATTTTACAGAAGCACAGGGAAGATTTAGCGTAAAGTCACACAGAAAGTTTGTGGCTGAGCTAAGAATTGCTTCCAGATCTCCTGATTCCCAGTCTAGTACCTTATTCATTAGATGATCCTTTCTATCTTCTGAAGGAAAAGCTATTCACATCATATTTCCAGCCTTACTGGAAACTAGAGATTTCATATGAAAGCCTCTTAGTAAGCTTTTTTCAGATATGCACAGGGATGAGTTAGATGAAAGTGTCCAGAGGTGGTAGGGTAGCAACCTTTCCCCTGACTGTAGATGGTAAAAACATCCCACTTCTACTGTTATACCACAGTGAAAAATAAAATTCATGCCCCTTTGTAGAAATAAATCTAAAACATGTAGGATATATTATTTCTTGATCAGTGGCAACTAATAAATCTTAAAAGCTCATATTTCTGTATGACACACCATACACAGATTTATTATAACAATGTAATTGCTGTGAATCCTACTATAACACATCACAATGTTTAAGAAAAATAACTTTGATACATCCATTGACTTCAATGGTGGCAGGATTTCTCACAAAGGGTCTTTTAAAAGGGTATCATTATGTGAAGTTTTGGAAAGTAATTTTAATTAGTATAGCTCTCCCCTCCCCCTCCCCCAGAGTAGTGATGGGTGCTATAATCAGTCTGGGGTTTGGGAGGGTTGTGTGCTAGTGGTGTTGAAGAAGAAGAAAAATCAGTTTTGAACCAAAGATCCAGCCTACATTAGAGGGCACTGTGTATTATCCCTATTTTGTTTGTTTTACAAATGAGTAGCCCAATTGTACAAAGGTTAAGTGACTTGCACAAGAACACACAGGAAGTCAGTGGAAGAGCTGGCAATACTGGTAGAACCGAAGTCTCCAGATTCCTAGAGCTTGCATCTTAGCCACAAAACCATTCTTTCTACAATAAAATAGAGACTCTGACAGCCCGTGGTCATTAAAGACCACTTGAGACTTTTGCATGTGTACTGCTGTTAACCCTGGTGTACTGTCCAAATCTCAGAGGGCCAGGTCATGCCCGGAGAGCTGTGGGTGGGTGGGATCTCTGTCCCATGGGACCCCTCTGCCCTGCACGGAAGGAGGTTAGCAGTCTGTGCAGTACTATTTTTCTTTTCCTTTCATGGGGCCCTATAGAGGGTGCTTCTTGGGACTGGGATCCACCCAAGGTAAGTAGGCAGGGAATCACACTGTGTCCTCTGCCTCCCGCAGATTCCCCTTAGTTCATTCCATGCTCATGAGAATGTTCTTGCTTGGTCATTTATAGGCTGTTTTCTAAAATGCCTCTATGGTAATTCTCACAGACTGCTTTTATGTCAGTTGACAAGGCAATAAACTGCCGGCTTCTTTGATAGTGAAGATAGTAACCCACAGTTGTTAATGCCTGAACATTTCTGGTAATCCTGTGTAGTGTCCTTTCTACTTATGAATGATGACAAGTAAGATCTGAAAGCCAGATTTGGGGAGCGGGGGGGGGGAAGGGAATGGAGAGGAGGAAGTAGCTTGACCAGTTGGAAACCGAGCTGCAGAAGCCTGTATTCTTAGCTCTCTGTCTGCCCTGTTTGCTGCCTCCTGTAGTCTGTGTGCTGCAGGGTCAAGAGACTACAGTGGTAGCCAGGTATACTCCAGATTCCAGGGCCTGGAGCAACTTCAGTTACCCAGAAGTCCTCTGGTGATGGCAGGTGGTACTGAACTTTGTAGTTCATCATGCACAGAACACACTGTCTACAACATAGGTGATTTCTGTGGTAGTATTGGTGGGTCTAAGTCACATTAGCTTTTAATGACCAGCACCTCTGCTTGTCATTAAAGATTCTGTGACACTCTTTTCTAAGAGTCTCTTGCCTAAATTCTAGTTCAGGTATTTACATTCTGGCCACTCAATTCCCCCTGCAATTTCAGAAAAGCACCTGTTTCACAATCCGAAGCACCATAGGTATAAACAGGGCTTTGTTTCCTGGAAAAGACTATCATTAATATATTGGTTTTTCTAGCTCTTTAAAAGAGCAGAAATTACTGGTGCTCCTGAGAGGCATTATACCGAGAACTTTGGAGACTGAAGTCCACAAGATAGGTAACTGCAGTGCAAGTTTTGTCATACTGCCTCATCAATGGGCCTCAACTCTGACTGAGGAACCACTATTAGAAGTGCGAGAGGTGCATTCTCTCTCTAATGCCATTTAGTCCTTTACCTCTCAAATGAAGATACCAACAATTTGCCATGGTGTAGGTTTGTGATATGGAAACTGCTCTACTGGGGGGATCTACTCATTTCACATAGTTCACTAATAGCAATCATGAAGAAGTGACTGTTAGGACTAACTTAGAACCTAACTAGACATGGAAGGCACCATATCCAATTACTAAGCGACCAGCTCCACCCCATCCACATCTCACTTTATTGTTCTCTTTTGAAATGACAAAGCAAGTTATTTGGAGACAAGCTGAATTATTATATTTTTAAAACTTAGATGGCATAGCTTGCATTGCTTTCCTGAAGAATTAACATCTTGGTCCAAATCCATCCCTGAAGTAACTGCATTGATTTTGATGGAGTTTTATCAGGAATAAATATAGCCCATTGTCATCACAAAGATTACAGCTTTTTCCAGCCTCATGAGTCAAGCACACAAGTTCTCTCTCTTTAAAATATATATTTTAAAAGAGCCAGTGGAAAGTTAAAGTATTTTTCCTGTTAAACACTAATGAGAGAAAAACAGAAATAGAAGGTTTGCCCAGGAAACTGCAATTGGCTCAGTTGAGTTTTCCAGACTAAGAAGGATGTGTCAAATTTTTAAATTCCAAAACCTACACTTTGATTGCTGAACAAAGAAAAAATATTAGGGTTGGCCAAATGGAGGCATTAAAAGTGACTCATTGTCAAGCCTGCATGGTGAGCTGTAGTTTGTTCTTGATAGCACTAATTAGGAATTCTACCATTTTGGAGGTAAGTTAAAGACTGCTAGGTTAAATTAATGGTGGTGTAACATCATTGACTTCAGTAGAGTTAGACCAGGGTTGCATTTGACCTGCTGGCCTTGTCTAGACTTGTTTTTCCCATTACAATATTCCTCTGGTGCACCTCCTATGGGTGCTAGCAGTGGTGGAAGGATTAATTCTGATTGGCAGGTGATGTTATTGTAACAAACATGCTGAGCGGAGTTAGGCAACAAAGTTGTTAAAATACTGGTGACTGGTTTACTTCATGTTCTCACCATTACTAACACAAAGTGGAAGTGAACTAATGGTAGCAACGGTGTGGAAATCTCAGGAAAAGAAGTCTAGGCTAGACACTCTGAAGCAGAGGGGAAGGTGGGCAGGTAGTGTGAATACACAGGAGTGACTCTTGAAGAGTGACAGTTACTGATAAGTAACCTCTTTTTTCTTCAAGGGCCTCTGTGCATTTCCACTTACGGGAGATTAGCAAGCAGTGCACCACCAGTTCTTTGCCATGGTCACTGAGGCCTCAATACGTGTTGATGGTTTGTTTTCAGATTCTTTTGATTTAGCCTGTGCTGGTGGTACCAGATAAAGAATTCACTCCCAGTATAAGGTAGAAGAGATTCCAGTCTCCGGGCTATAATAGAATGCAGCACTGAGGCCTAAACAGTAGAATGCATCTTGAATCCTGTGTCAGAGTACAGTACCTTGGTATGGAGGCTGGTCTCAGTACCCTCAATGGACCAGCAGGATCTTATTAAGAGGGATAAGGCAAAGATGCCACATTTATTGTAAATATAATAATAATATAAAAGATAACAGTAAACAACGTTGTTTGGCTACTTATTCCTATGATTACTTATATATATATATATATATTCATTCACACAATCATTCATTCAAGTTTTGTATAGGTGTTATAGTTACCAGCCTAGAAGTTGCTTGTGACAGAATACTGGCCAGGTATCCTGAACACAAGAGTAGAGCGAAGTCTGGGTCAGGTGCACCTGATGCTCCTGGAGGCTGGCAGCAGAACCATAGACTCCAAAATCATCAGTCTTGAGAGTCCATTCTTATAGGAATTAATTCCTATGTTAGTCTATGGGAGCTGTTTCATCCTGCTGTTGCTGACTCAATCAGCAGATGGCACATTCCCGGACACATTCCTGGGCACATTCCTGGTGGCTCCAAACTGTCCAAAGTTTGTGTTTCTCATCCTTGCAGGTGATGGGGTGGATCCCAGTTTACCCTCCGGGGGTTGTCTGGTGGTCCACTTGACACATTCTTCGGCCGATGGATACTCCCTTTCTAGGCTGGCACCTCCCTAACCATTCATGTATATCAAGCATTCATCAGCATACATTCCATATCTTAACCATATTTTAATTTACTGTCTCCACCACTTTCGGGGTGTGTGCTAATTCATTTGAGACTCCCGGCCCTTTAATCACAGAGGGAGGGGGTCTGTCCTAGGAGCCATTGCTATTACAATGAAGTGAAAGTCACTTAATGGCTTATAGTGTTTGTTTACATTGTATCAATTACTTCAAGAACAAAGTCAATTAACTTGTTTGTAAGTTTTACATAGTAATCTTTCACATAGTATCTTTCACAGGATAGATACAATCAAAGGTTTCTACAGACAGTTGGATTTTAAAGTGTGGGGGACAAATTATGAGGGGGTCACTGTCACTTGGGGGAATCACTGTTAGTACCTTCTGAGACTCCCTACACTGTTGGAGCATCAGAGTGTAGGAATTGAGAACCCAGCTGAGCCTGGAACCTCATGTGTCTCCTTTCTATTGTGGGGAACAAAGGCATGGCAAACTACACACTGGGCTACTGAATGAGTCTTGCCCAGACATAGAAGGCATTGTCCATGGATCTTGGACTGCCCCACATGGCATACTTCTTGAAACCCTTTTGGGGCTCAGGGTCTGACATGGTCCTGGTGAAGAACCAAAGGATCCTGGAAGAAAATAAGGTTTACCACTCTAAACTATTTGCAGGAAAATACTAAGCTAGTAGAAGGAAAAAATCTAGCTTGAGGGTGGAAGAGGTAACTTCTGTTCAATCTCTGCAATGGTGATGAAGGAACTAAGGCAGTTAGGGGTGTGCTCTCCTATAAAGAACAGAGCAATGATACCACCCTTGTGTGAAATCTCATACACAGCTCATCAAACTGTGCTTTTCAAGGCAGTTCCACAACTTGATACCAGGGGCACCTTATCCCACAAGTGGGAATGCACAAAGGCCCCCTAAAACGAACTGCATGTTAACTTCAATGGAATTCACAGCTGCTGTGAAACTGAAAACAGAATTTGAACTAAGGAGCCTGTTAGAGAAAGTGATGGAAGTGGTGCAGTTAGTGAAGGAATAGCATCAGTATTATCTTTGCTCTACTCTGGTCTGAAACTACTGGGCTCAGATTCTAGCCCACATTGTGTCACCTATGCACCAGTGCAAATTAGCCACAAAGCAGATTTAGCTGGCTACCTAAATTCTGTAGAGATTCTCCCCCCCCCCCCTTTAATCTTTCAGTTATAGTAATTGTTAGTTATAACAATAACAATGAAAGACATTCAGACAGAGGTATGATATTAAATGTTATGGTGTCCTTTTGTATTTGTGTAGTTAAATGTTCAGAAATTACACTTAAACATGTCAGAATCCCTGATGGCTAATAATATTGACTGAATTATGTGCTACATAAATTCCTATGGCTAGCTATGTACTTTTATGGTGCCCCATCACCATACTATCTGAGTGTCTCCAAGTATTTATGGATTCATGGATTAAAGTGGTACATTTTACATATTAGGAGGCTGAGACTCAGAATGATTGTGATTTGCCTATGGTCACACAGGAAGTCTGTGGCAGAGCTGGGAAATTAGTCCGTTTCCTTAGTTACAGTCCAGAGCCTCAACTCCAAGGCTATTCTTCCTTTTGAGAGCCAAGAACTTCTGACTTCTTCTCATAGAGCTAACTCTGTGGCTGCAGGAAAGTCACTATACTGCCTTGCATGGCTTCCCACATGCAAATTGGGCATACACATACTAATCTACCTCAAAAAGGCATTGTGAGGATTAATTAGTAAAGGTTTATAAAGCACTTTGAAGATTAAAAACTTTATAAGTGCTAGGTATTGTATGGGAAAGGGGTTTCCATTGGTTCAATTTAGATTTGCATAATCACAGGACCTGGATAACTAAAATTAGCACACATATTTGTACTCATTGTCTGAAAGGCTTTCATTCTGCTTTATGATTTGTGGAAACAGTATGGATACTTTTGACTGTCATGTTCAAATTCAAGTGCAAAACAGCATGCAACTAATTTTGAATCTTTTAATGACTCAAACTTCCAAATCCTATTACAGATTCATGCATTTCACACACTTACATAAACTTCAATGAGTGAGCAATATTTAGTAAAGAGTTGTGACAGACACATGAAGACACAAAGGCTGAGGCACCCGCATACATGAAAAATCTCCCTATAAAATTTAATTCAAAGCTTTTCTCTTCTACATTTGAAGTCTGACAGAAAGCTAGTGAGAATGCTAGAAGAAACTGATGCAATTTTTTTATGATGGTTTGTTCTAAAGGAAGGATCAGTGGATCTGATTCATACAGTCATCAAATTGTGTAATTATTCATTTCAGTTAGCATGACAGACTCTGGGCTTTCAGCCAAACTTATGGGGCGAGTCTACCTATGCGCGCACACATAGATGGGAGTTCGCACATACCGAATCTCTCTCTCTTTCTCTCTCTATATATAGATAGATTAAATAGCCACTCCTCTCTCTCTCTCTCTCTCTCTCTCTCTTTATAGTTTGTTTGGCCCATGGGTCCAATCCTGCAAATAATCACACGTGTAAGTCTTTGCAGGATCAGACCCCATGCCTGCCTTTTAAAAGCAGTGCTGCTTAGCAACCTGGTTTTTTTGTTTTGTGTTTTGTCTGTAAAACTGGAAGCCTTGCAAATTGTAAACAAATATTTTGGTCTGTTAGGAGGTCTGAGTTAAATTAAGTGAGGTCTCCTACCCCAACAGTATACACCCTTTTTTTCAACATGGTAAAAATTTCCATCCAGGGTTTGGGGGAGGAGAGGATGCAGGAATACAGGACACAGCATTTAAAATGGGAATCTCTCTCTCTCTCTCTCTCTTTCTCTTTAAATAAAGGAAGTAAACACTGACTCACAGGAAGATTTAAACCACCATAGAAAAAGACATCCTGAAAGGATAAAAATAAATTCATTTGAAATTTTTAAGCTGATGTATACTGTTTTAAAGTGAAAATATTTTCATTTTATTCCAGGAAAAATGGTTACAGTACATATCCCTGCATTCCACACTGTGTTTCAAGGGGGAAAATAGGATAGGGTAGGTAATGTGACATTCTAACTTTCAAAAATTTTTAATCATGTTCTGCTAGACATTTTCATGCAATCAAATTTCATTCATCTTTCCAAACTGGCTGCATAAGCTTGACAAAGGGAGGCAGTGTGTCTAGTGATTTCAGCAAGGGCCTGAGACTCAGTACTCCTGGGTTCTATTATTGATTTGCCTATGGGCAAGTCCTTTAGAGCCAAATTTCCAAATGTATTTTGGCACCTAATGATGTAGTAAGTACCTAGTGGGATTTTCAAAAATGGCTAAGCAAGTAAGCAGGTTAGGTGCCTAAGTCCCATGGAATGTAGGCACTTGTAAAAAGCCCACTAGGCATTTATCAGCATCTTTAGGTACCCAAATACTTTTGAAAATCAGGCCCTTTAAAGTCTGTATGCCTCAGTTATCTCTTCTCTAAAATGGGAATAATAATCATACTGTTTGTTGCCCCTTTTCTCAAATGGAGAAAGCTTCCAGGGCCTTACAGGTCAGTTCCAATTAGAAGAGAAATAAGTGATGCCACATCATGTAATTTCTTAGTGTTATTTATTTACAAAATGTACACAAATTCTGATTACTTGAACAGAGGGGGTCAAACTGCACATGGATAACCCCCTCTTACAGAGACTTTGGCTAAGTCCCTGCCTTTTCCCTAATGGTAAGTCTAAACTACAATTACAAGGAGTGTTTGTGGCTCGACTAGATGTTCCTGGAGCAGTAAAACCACAGTAACGGGTTCTTCAGCGAGGGGGTTGTACAAGTCCACCCTGAACCCTGGGAAATTACTCACAGGGCTAGCCTGTGCTGAACTAGTCTGAGCTCATTTTAAATTTAGCTAGCTTAGTTCTTGGGAGTAGTGAAGCTGCAGCAGCACATGATCCGATACACGCAGGCGACCCCTGCACCTGCCACCCTGTGGAGATTGACCCGACCTAGCAGCATTATCATATAGACTTTGTCTTTAGCCAGGCAACCTGGTGGCTCCAGGACATAGCAAAGCAGACCCCTCCCGGGCCGCAGATGGAATGGGAGTTGGTCCATCCCCTCCCATTGGCAGGAATACCACACCAGCCTCTTACCGTTTTGTTTGTAAAATGTCTCTCTAATATTGTGTGGGACAGGGTGGGTGAGGTAATATCTTTTATTGGACCAACTTCTGTTGGTGAAAGAGACAAGCTTTTGAGCTCACACAGAGTTGCTTCTTCTACAGTATTAGCTACCAGACAAATATAGGCTAATTTGGCTAATAAATTTAAATTACATCCCTTCTCACACATTGATGCTGCACTTTGGGGCAAGCAGTGCTCATTGGTTAGATCAGTGGTCCCCAACCTTTTTCGTCTGGCGGGCGCCAAAAAAAACCCAAAAAACCGAGCGCTGCCGGCGGGCGCCAAAAAAAAACCAAAACAACCCGAGCGCTGCCGGCGGAGCAAAAAAACCAACACCCTGAGTGCTGCCGGTGGGCGCCAAGTGCTGCCGGTGGGCGCCAAGCGCTGCCGGCGGAGCAAAAAAAAAAACAAAAAAACACACCCCAGCGCAAAAAAAAAAAAACCCGAGGGCTCCGCGGGCGCACTTACACCCCCCGGCGGGCGCAATGGCGCCCGCGGGCACCGCGTTGGGGACCCCTGGGTTAGATCATGGAAGAGCAGAGTTCCTCCAGAGGGAGAAACTTGGCACAGGGACTTGGCCAACCTGGCAGTTAGAGTGGTTAATGTTTTTGGTGGAAAGGGACCTCAGACAAATTTGAGAAGACTTTTTAGAAATCTTTGATTAATTTCTAGTGGGTGGAGACAAAGATGTCACTCTCCTTTTCCCTCTCTGCCCCCCTTCCTTCCCTTCCTTTCTTTCCTTCCCTTTCTATTCCTTTAGTTTTTTGTTATTTTTTCTCCCTTTATTTCTGGGGAAAATGTAAATAAAAATATAAATTTAAAAACTGCAGGATTGGGACCATAAGATACTAAGCAAAAGGCAGCTGCATTGGTTCTTGCAACACTGGTAACAGAAAAAATAGAGGATGCTGTTTGTTAAATGGATGAGCAAAAGGTGTCAGGGAAAGATTTTATGTTTGAGCCTCTAAAATGGCTAAAACATATTAACAATTACTTTAAAATATGCAGCCAATGTTCCATTAAAACAAAAGATGGTTGAAAACATTTAGAAAGTGTAAAGTTAAAGAGATCTTTTAATTTGTGTTAAGATTAAAGTGACACTTTGTATGTTTAATATTCTTTTGGTATGGGATTTTAAACCTCACACACTTAACATTTTGACACTGGAGGCTGCCTTTGTATAAGCTGATGTTGCCATGATCACTAATCCTAGAAGAGCTTGTGGTAGGGAAATAATATTATCTGAACTGGAGAGGAAAAGAGGTATTTTATGTATAGATGACATTTGCATTGGTTAGAGCCATGATAAATATATGTTTTTAACACAAGCAAATGTTATAATATTTAGTGACTTTTTTCTGAAAAAGAGTTTATATTGTGTGTAAGAAATCTATCTTTCTCTTATGTAGTCTTAGTCACAAGATGATGTATTCAGCTTCAGTAATGTTACTTTGCAGCATTAGTGCCGATTATTTTTTAAAGGAATCAAGTCATTATTAAGATTACATATTTGGTGGAGTCTGATTAGAGATTGACAGCTACCATGGATTTGTAAGGGGCCAGGGAGAACGTTAATGAAATTCATGGAGCTCTTCAGTACAACTGTATCTAACAGAAGAATGAAGCAATAAATACAGAACATATTCAAAAACATTTTATAAGGTTGAATACTGCTAATGATTATTAGCTAAAATACCAAGCATCAGATCATGTCCTCTTAAAAATCCCACAGAAAGAGACGTTCAGAAATCTGCATTTATTGGGCACTTTTGTCAGTGAGGCTGAGCCTAAGCAGCAGTGGCTACAGCAGGGCTCTGTGAAGGCAGGGGGATGGATGGGGTCTCCTTGTAAACACCCCTCCCTTCATGCCCTTGAGGACTTTCCAGGACAAGATAATACTGCCTCTGGGCACAGGCATGATTGGCAAGAGAAAATTTTTGGAGAATTAAAGGAGTTTGTCACAGTGGAACCTGTAGTGAACTACTGTAACTGATCCATGTCATGTGACTGGGACCAGGTAATAAGTCAGTCTTTATCAGTATTCCCATGTGTCATAACTCTGTTGCAATGGTTAGCTCAGTGTATTGTTTGTGCTTAAAGACAACTCTGTAGGTTGAATATAATTAAGATATTAAAAGTCTATGAGCCAATTACAATCTGAAAGCAATCAGGCATGCCTCTTTTGTTCCAAACATAGAGAGATGTAAGATCTTGTGCCACTACTTTCTGATAATACACAGATGGTGAGAAACAAGAAAATCTTATAAAGCTTTTTTTGTAAATCAGATTGGCAGGACTACTATCTGCAGAGTGGATTACTGACAGGAACTGAGAACAGATGGCTGTGACAGCCAAACTCAGTGTGGTAGGAAAAAAATTGAAGGGAGACAGTCTCCTTCATAAGAGTACATTATTCAGGACAAAGGCTAAAAATCACATAGACTTTTGTGCTATTATTCCTTCTAGCACCAGCTTATCCTAGACCAGGGGTGCCCAAACTATGTCCCATGGGCCATACATGGCCCACCAGAGCATTTCATAAGGCCTGCGGCCTGCTTCAATACAATATACTAATGGACGATTCATTTGTGTTTTGTCATCATGTTTACATCATTTTAGTTTACACAAGTATGTAAATAGACAATACTGTACATAGAAACAATCTATCTAAATACATATGAAACTAACTGAACTTAAATATAAATCAATGCAGGTGACTAAATCTGTTTGGCCCACACAAGGTTGTGCTTATGTAACACTGACAGACACTGATCATCGACAGGCAGGATCAAACTGGGGACCTCTGGAGCTTAGTGCATGAGCCTCAACTGCATGAGCTAAAAGTCAGCTGGCTTTTAGCTAAGGCTGTAGAGCAGACTCATTTATATCTCTCTCCAAGTGGTCTCGGCACCACTAGATGGAACAGAACACCACACCCAGGAGGTGTGTGGGTTACACTTAGATTTATGTGCCTCTCCTATGTAATAAAGTTGGGCACCAGTGTCCTAAACAGTAGTACAGGCTTTGTTAAGTTCTGGGCCAAATCCTGCTTATTTTACATGACTATCCCAGTGAAGTCAAGGGGACTACTCCTGGGCTAGATTCTGATAACCCTTAACCTGAATGATTACACTACTATGCAAGTAATTCCAGTGATTGGGTCAGAATGCTCAGTACATTGTAGGATTGAGCCTATGGTGCCTTTCACCTGACATGCCATAAAAAGAGCTTATGAGCCCTGCATCCCTTCTGAGAGCTAGATAAATATTATCAGTCTCATTTTATGGATGTTGAAGTGGAGGCACACATGTTAAGTGACTGGGCAAGCAAGTCATTTCCAGAGCTGGGAAGAGAGAACCTAGTGAATTTTTACACCCAATCCCCTGCTCTAACCACTAGACCACACCCCCAACATAAAATGATGTTATGTTTATTATGTATCTGCAAAATAAAAAATAATAAAAATAAACAATAAAATAAAAAACTCATTAAAAACCAAGAATGTACAATTAGTTTCTTTGAATTGCAAAACGAACCCTGATCTTAGGTACAGCATATGCCAGAAGAGTAAATATTCAAAACATTGCCCATTTGTAAGCCTATGTTTCTTGATGTCCAAAACGGTTGAACAATTGGCAAGAACAATACTGTGTTGTCAGTGTCTCAGTTGTATCCACAAGATACTGTATATGCAGAGTCAGTTATATATTTAAGTGGGTCAAGGTGGAGTTGTTTTTGTTTTTTTGGCCATTTACCAGACTTCCATTGTGGAGCTACAGAAAGTGGAATTTGTTTAATTTTATACCAAATATATGGACAAAATTAACTTTACTCTTTCCAGACAACATACATTTAGGAGTGAGGTGCTGGAACGAAGCTCCCCTTGTTAAATTCTGCCTCCAAATGCATAAGTATGCAATGGGAGTGAGGGGACTCTGAGCCTTCTCTCATACATAATGTGAGAACAGTCACAACACAGCTTAGAGTTTGTGAAATGCTTGAAGATGAAAGGCAGTGTAAAAATGTCATTATTCCTGTATTATAATGCGCTCTGCATGTACATTCCTCAAGAGGATAACATACTCCCTTGCTCGCGTTCCTTTCATCTCCATACAAATGTTTTTCATTTCTTTACAGTCCATCAGTGAGAGTAGCAATTTAATTGTTTCTTCTCTGGTGAGTTAGTTTTGTTTGACATTAACATCTTTTCTCTAGGTGTGTGGGTGGGGAAGAGGGATTTAGTTCAGTAATATCTGAGAACTAAATTTTTATTTTTATGTGAAAATAGGTGGCACAGACAGAGTGATGCATTAAAGTAGGGACATAACATTTTAATTCTTATGAGTAGTGTCCTCTGGAAAGGAATAACTCACTTGTTTGGTTATTTAAAACAACAGGCAATTAAATTGCCGACACTGGGATTTAATCAACTCTGTTGTGGTTTAGATAGTTACCAGTTTTTTGTCTGAAAGACTTTCATAGGAATAGATTTAGAAACAGTGCATACAATCACTTTTATAAACTGCAGTGATCACCTTCCTGTCACAGAATTTTCAGTCAACAAAGTTTATGAAATGGGAGGGCCTGAGCCCTGGAGTGGAAGATCAGAAATCTCATATTCTAATCCTAACTCTGACATTGTCTCCCTTTGTGGCCTTTTGCAAATCATTTAGGGCCACATTCCCTAGTCAACTGACAGCATTAAGTGGCTAGAGCTAGCTGGTGGAGAGTTCCTGTTGCAGAGAGGCACACCAGGGCTTTGTGCCAGATGCACCTCATCCCAGCATAAGGGAAAGAAGTGTAGCATAGGTGGAGCAAAACAAACCCCCCCCCCCCCACACACACACACACAAATTACAGCAGACTCCATGCTGCTCTAGCATTTGCTGGGACCAGGCTTCCAAGGATCAGGGAGCCACAACTAGCTCCTTGCTGCTGCCACTCTCCACTACATGCAGTGTATACTAAGATGTAGCAGATCATTAGGACCTTAGCACTATTTCTCAATTGTCTCATGTACAAAATGGGGTAATGATATTTTGAATAGGGTTGCCGTGGAGCATAATTGTATAGTGCTTTGAAAATGAGGAACACTTTATACTGTAAGGGCTCAAACCAAAGCCTGTGATGTCAGTGGAATGACTCTGACTTCATTGGGCTATATAGATCAGGCCTTAAATACTTAGTTTTACTGGGATTGAGAATTCTGTGGAAATTATTATCTGCTTCACTGCTGCTCAATGTGCTAGATATGTTGGGCAAATTGTATCTGTGTTGGCCCAGGTATCAAGTGTGTCATGATATTTTGTATTGGGATTTAAAAAAAAAGTTAGAACAAATATGTTTACTCAGTGTAACTCAAGTCACAAGGCAATGTTTCTTTCTTTTTTTTCTCTTTTACTTAATAGTCCTGAGGAATTGCTCTGCAGTGCAGTGGGTGGCCAATACACTTTTTCCACTTGCAGAGGCCGGTCAAATTTAGTCACCAGTAAAACTTACAGTAAGCCTTATAACCCAACTGTGGATTTGGCAACTTCATTTTCTTTCCTGTTAGCTAACACTCAGATGTTCCTATTTTTAAACATGATTTCCCCAAAACTCCAGATTTCGGAATAAATCGACTGCTCTTTTATGTGTGCATATGAGAGTACTTTAAGCTTTAACAGACTCCACTTCAGGAGTTCACTGATCATGATTATTAGTCACATTTTAAGCCATAGCCTACAGTAAAGTCATAATTGGTGAACATGGTTACAGTGTAGTTGTCCCATTTGCAGTGGGGACCATCACCTAAATGTGTCTCCATTACTGGGTTAATACCCTTAACAAGGAATTGACATAGGAATTTGAGACAAGTATGCCAGTTTTGGTGGTGGTTTTTGGGATGGGGAACTGGAGTGAGATAATACTCATTTCATGTGCACCAAATGTAACAACTTCAGTCTGGCCTGCACTGTACGTAGACTGGCAGCCTGGATGATTTCATAGCTCATTACTGATAGCCTGAAGTATCCAGTCACATAATGGCAGACAGAATGGTCCAAGAGTCTCAGCTGATGCACTGGACTCCTCCATGGAGGCTTCAGAGAACCAGTGGGAGTGGGAAGCAGGCACTGTTCTCTTCTCCAGTGCACTATGTCCAGGCCACAAAAAAAGGGCTTATGGATCTCTGTGGAAGTTGCTAGGGCAGTGGTCCCCAACCTTTTTCGTCTGGCGGGCGCCAAAAAAAAACAAAACCCCGAGCGCTGCTAGCGGAGCAAAAAAAAACACACCCCGAGCGCTGCCGGCGGGCGCCAAGTGCTGCCGGCGCAGCAAAAAAAAACAAAAAAACCACACCCCAGCACAAAAAAAACCACCAAAAAACAAAAACCCGAGAGCTCCGCGGGCGCACTTACACCCTCCGGCGGGCGCAATGGTGCCCACGGGCACCGCATTGGGGACCCCTGTGCTAGGGTTTCTCAGGGAACTCTGTATTTCTAGGTGCCATAGTGTTTATAGACCTTCAAGGCTATAGCACTTCCATTAAACAGGCCATCTTCATATGTTAGTGGTTGATGATCATGCATTGGACAAGGTTAAAAATATGCTCTCACTCATATGCATAGTAGCTTAAAGAGTTCCACCAGGAACATCCTTATGCAAAGAATGTATCAAGTTCACAGGTAAGGAAGGTGCTAAGAAAACAAAGTTAAAGGAACGGCACAACTGAAATAAAAGATTTAAAAAATGCAAATAAGAAGGAAGAACATGAGAAATACTAAACTAAACTCAGGAAGTTGTTTACAAATGCAATAAAATCCCTTTTATCCAAGATAAGCACACAAAGCAAAAGAGCTAACATATTACCTGAATTAGGTAATGTCCGATTCTGAGAACACTTGCGTTGTTGTAAAACTTATGCAACTCCACTGACTTCAGTAGAGTTACTTATGATTTATACCGGATTGTCTTCTAAAATTTGAACCCCTGTTTAAAGAAATTCCATGTCCTCTATTCCCCCAGTCCTCAACCTGGGGTCTGGGGTTCCCTGGGGTGTGTGTGTTCGAGCAGGTTTCAGGGCATCTGCCAACCAGAGCTGGTGTTAGACTTGCTGGAGCCCAGGTCAGAAAGCTGAAGCCCTGGCACACAGGGCTGAAGCCCGCGGCCCCGAACCCTGCCATCCAGGGCTAAAGCCGAAGCCTGAGTAACTTAACTTCACGGGGTCCCCTGTGGTGTGGGGCTCTGGGCAGTTGCCCTGCTTGTTACCCCCTAACGCCAGCCCTGGCTTTGATATGCAGAAAAACAGTTGTGGCATAGGTGGGCCATAGAGTTTTTATAGCATGTTAGGCGGAGTGAGGGGCTCGGAAAGTAAAAGGTTGAGAACCCTCTTCCATTCAATAAACAGAGTCCTACTCTTTTATGGTATGATCCAGTACCAAGTGAGGTCAGTGAAATAGATCTCACTTATTTCAATAGGAATAGGATCAGGACTTTACTGTATAAACAAAACTAAATGGCAAATCAAAATATATTCCTTGCAAAAGTCTCAGAGTGCTTTATGCTTTGAGGTTGTTTAAAAGCTGCAGCCAACATAAAACTTTTAATTTTTTTCTTTGAAAACTAAAACACTGCAGTGACCAGGCCTCAGCTAGACTATGGTTATTGGGAGGAGAGGCAAAGGCAACCAATAAAATGGAGATAACCTTAAATTTTAAACTTTATAAAGGAAAAAAGCCAGAAATTTGGCAGGAATAAAAAAATAATAGAATAATATAAAGAAACATCAAATACTGGCTTAGAAAAATAATAAACTGAAAATTACCATCACAATAAAAGACGTCTTTTCAAAAACACATTGTGTCACATTAAGAGGGAAACAACTCTTCTTTTCTCAGGCTGCAAAGGCCAGCTTCACCCTTCCTGTCCCACCTTCACCTTTCTCCAACTTGCGATGCTCCTTTGCTTTGATGCTGTGATGATGGCAACCCTTTCCAGCAGGTCCACCTGCAAATGACAGCTCCTCACCCGGAGGGCCACACCTGTTCACAGGCAACTAACCTGTATTCCCTCTGTCAGTGTCCCAACAGTCACTCCCACTGGTCTTACGCTTTGTGGCTGGGCTCCTTGCACACTGCCCTTCACAGTCCAGCTTCCTCAACAAATTCCCTTTTTACCCCAGGCAGTCTCTTTTCACCTCCTCCTTCTCTATCCACTTTTTAATTGCCCCCTATAGGCACATTCTGAGCCCCCTCCCGAGCTTGAGCTGCCCTTTTGTTGGCTGTCTTTCTCCTCAGGACAGCATTCTATCCTGGTGCCCCACAGCTGCAGCAGGTGCTAGTGTCAGGGCCAGGGTCACTACACTTTTCATATTTTCATAGATTTTAAGTTGGAAATGGATTTCACACTGAAGGAGCCTGTTTCTGAGTTATTTCTGGAACATTTAAAAAAGATAACTATCCTCCATGTGGTGCATTTAAAAGCAAGTTACAAATATTGGCTGGACTATAATAACTCAAGACTTTACAAACAGCTCTTTAAGATCAATAGGAAGTGTTATCTGTAAATAGCAAGTGAATATTTTCTAAATGTACTTGCATTAGATAATTCAAGTTCTAACATGCATATCTACTCGGTATCCTGGATGGCTTCAGAATCAGTGAAGCAAAAATAATTAATTGGAGATGCTCAAAACCAAGAAATCCCTGGAGCAAGTTAAGGTTTATCCAAGTTTTAAAGGAGGACTTGGTAGATTCTGCATCACTGTAGGGGGTGATGACAATTATTCAGGACACTAAGGGTATGTCTACACTACGAAATGAGGTCGATTTTATAGAAGTCAATCTTTAGAAATCGATTTTATACAATCGATTGTGTATGTCCCCACTAAGCGCATTAAGTCGGCGGAGTGCGTCCTCAGTACCGTGGCTTGCATCGACTCTCGGAGTGGTGCACTGTGGGCAGCTATCCCACAGTTCCCGCAGTCTCCGCTGCCCATTGGAATTCTGGGTTAAGCTCCCAATGCCTGATGGGGCAAAAACATTGTCGTGGGTGGTTTTGGGTATATGTCATCTGTCTCCCCTCCCTCCCTCTTCCCTCCATGAAAGCAACTGCAGACAATAATTTTGTGCCTTTTTTCCTGGAGCTCGCTCAGCTTTTCATGGAGCCCGGTCAGCTCACCGCTGCTGTTGTGAGCATTGTAAACACCTCGCGCATTATACTGCAGTATGTGCAGAACCTGGCTAAGAGACGGCAGCACAAGGATGATAGTGAGGAGGACATGGACACAGACGTTCCTGAAAGCACGGGATGTGGCAATTGGGACATCATGGCGGCAGTGGTGCTGGTTGATTCAGTGAAACGCCGATTCTGGGCCCGGCAAACAAGCAGAGACTGGTGGGACCGCATAGTGTTGCAGGTAGGGATGATTCCAAATGGCTGCGAAACTTTCGCATGCGTAAGGCCATTTTCCTGGAACTCTGTGAGTTGCTTTCCCCCACCTGAAGCGCAGGAATACCAAGATGAGAGCTGCCTGACAGTTGAGAAGTGAGTGGCGATAGCCCTGTGGAAGCTTGTGATGCCTGACTGCTACCGGTCAGTCGAGAATCAATTTGGAGTGCGCAAATCTGCTGTGGGGACTGCTGTGATTCAAGTAGCCAATGCAATCACTGACATTCTACTATCAAGGGTAGTGACTCTGGGAAATGTGCAGGTCATAGCGGATGGCTTTGCTGCAATGGGGTTCCCTAACTGTGGTGGGGCGATAGACGGAACGCATATCCCTATCTTGGCACCGGACCACCTTGCCAACCAGTATGTAAACCACAAGCGGTACTTCTCAATGGTGCTGCAAGCACTGGTGGATCACAAGGGACGTTTCACTGACATCAGCATGGGATGGCCGGAAAAGGTGCATGACGCTCGCATCTTTAGGAACTCCAGGCTGTTTGAACAGCTGCAAGAAGGGACTTACTTCCCAGACCAAAACATTACTGTGGGGGATGTTGAAATGCCAATAGTTATCCTTGGAGACCCAGCCTACCCCTTGCTCCCATGGCTCATGAAGCCGTACATAGGCAGCCTGGACAGTAGTAAGGAGCAGTTCAACTATAGGCTGAGCAAGTGCAGAATGGTGGTAGAATATGCCTTTGGACGGTTAAAAGCTTGCTGGCGCTGTTTGCTGACTAGGTTAGACCTCAGCGCAACCAACATTCCCATTGTTATTGCTGCTTGCTGTGTGCTCCATAATATCTGTGAGAGTAAGGGGGAGATGTTTATGGCGGGGTGGGAGGTTAAGGCAAATCGCCTGGTGGCCAATTTTGAGCAGCCAGACACCAGGGCGATTAGTAGAGCACAGCTAGGCACACTGTGCATCAGAGAGGCTTTGAAAAGCAGTTTCATGACTGGCCAGGCTACCGTGTGAGAGTTGTGTGCGTTTCTCCTTGATGCAAACCCGCCCCCTTTGTTGATTTTAATTCCCTGTAAGCCAACCACCCTCCCCCCTTCAATCACAGCTGGCAAAGGAAATAAAGTCACTATTGTTTTGAAACCATGCATTGAAACCAACTGTTTGAATGACAGCCTTCTGTTGCTTGGGCCATCCTCTGGAGTGGAGTGGCTGGGTCCCCGGGGCCCCACCCCGCATTCTTGGGTGTCTGGGTGAGGAGGATATGGAACTTGGGGAGGAGGGCAAGGGATTATACAGTGGATGCAGTGGCGGTCTGTGCTCTTGTTGGCTTTCCTGCAGCTCCACCAGATGCCTGAGCATGTCCGTTTGCTCCCCCATTAGCCTCAGCATCGCATCCTGCCTCTTCTCATCGCACTCACTTAATGCTTTCCTGGACTCTGCCACTGAATGCCTGCACGCATTCAGCTGTGCCCTATCAGTGCGGGAGGACTGCGTGAGTTTGGAAAACATGTCATCGTGAGTGCGTTTTTTTTGCCTTCTAATCTGCAATAACCTCAGGGATGGAGATGATAGGGGGAGCATAGAAACGTGCATCTGCGGGGGGATAAAAAGGGAGAGTAAAATTTAAGAAGATACATTTCTGAGAACAAAAGGGAGACTCTTTCACAGTGAATCACGCAATTCACAGCAGACAGCACATGTGTTTTAGGTACAAGGTCGCATTTTGCCTTTTATATTGAGCTCCTGACGGTATAGTAAAACATCACACACGGCTGGGCAACAGAATTCAGTTTCCAGGCAGCCATGGTAAGCCAAAGGATACGCGGGGTTGGCTTCTAACGCCTTCATAACATGTGGGAATGTTTTGAAACTGCAGCACCCTCCTTTCCCATAGTAAGCAATGCCGGTTGGGTTTGCCATTTAAAAGGAGGGGCTGTGGTTTTCGGGTGGATGTGCAGCAGGGCCGGCGCAACCCATTAGGCGACCTAGGCGGTCGCCTAGGGCGCTGCTATTTTGGGGGCGCCGGCGCCGCAGCCGCCCGTAGAAATTTGGGGGCGGGACCTTCCGCCACCACTGTTGGGGGCAGGATTTCGGGGGCGGGACCTTCCGCCGCCTAGGGCGCCGGCAAAGGTGGCGCCGCTACTGATGTGCAGCACACACCTCCCCCCACCCCACAACATGGCTATTCTCTGGGATGATCCCTTCACCCCTCCCCCCGCCGCATGGCTATTCTCATGGATGATCCCTTTTAGCCAAGCACAAACAGCCCAGTATGACAGGGGTCCTTTTACAGTTCCCTTACAAAAATTCCCCTATTTCAACCAAGTGACCATGAATGAGATCACTCTCCTGAGGCTAACACAGAAAGATATAGACCGCATGTTGCTTGAATGCGACCAAAATCCAGGACCATTCACTACCATGCTTTGTGCTGCAATGATTCCAGACTACTTGCTACTGGTTTGGCGTGGGAAAGTGTCCTACCATGGAGGACCAAATAAGGCAGCCCTCCCCAGAAACCTTCTGCAAAGGCTTTAAGAGTACCTCCAGGAGAGCTTCATGGAGATGTCCCTGGAGGATTCCCGCTCCATCCCCGGACACGTTAACAGACTTTTTCAGTAGCTGTACTGGCCGCAAATGCATCCCAAGTCTTCAGGGCAAATCAAACATTAAACACAATTGCTTTTAACCCCTGTATTGTAGTTACAAATGTGCACTCACCAGAGGTGCCTCCTCCGCCTTCAGGGTCCGGGAACCCGCCTTGGGAGGGTATTGGCTCCAGGGTGATGAAAAGGTCCTGGCTGCCAGGGAGAACGGAGTCTCCACTTGCCTGCTAGGCATTCTCCTCCTCCTCCTCATCCACAAAATCCTCCTCCGTGTTGCATGATACTCCCCCCGTGCAGGTGTCAACGGACAGTGGTGGGATACTGGTAGGGTCCCCCCCTAGAATGCCATGCAGCTGATCATAGAAGCGGCATGTATGGGGCTCTGACCCAGAGCGACCGTTTGCCTCCTTTGTCTTTTGGTAGGCTTGCCTGAGCTCCTTAACTTTTACACGGCACTGGTGTGTGTCCCTGTTGCAGGGCCGGCTCCAGGCACCAGCGGAGCAAGCAGGTGCCTGGGGCGGCCAGTGAAGAGGGGGCGGCACGTCCGGGTCTTCCGTGGCAATTCGGCGGTGGGTCCCTCAGTCCCTCTGGGAGGGAAGGACTTGCCGCCGAATTGCCGCCGAAGAATGAAGCGGCGGCAATAAAGCTGCAGCCGAAGTGCTGCGATTGCGATCGCGGCTTTTTTTTTTTTCCCCTCCTGCTTGGGGCGGCAAAAACCCTGGAGCCGGCCCTGCCCTGTTGTAGCCTCTGTCCATCATGCCCTGTGCGATTTTGGCATATATATTAGCATTTCTTCTTTTTGTTCGGAGTTCTGCCTGCACAGATNGGGATTATACAGTGGATGCAGTGGCGGTCTGTGCTCTTGTTGGCTTTCCTGCAGCTCCACCAGATGCCTGAGCATGTCCGTTTGCTCCCCCATTAGCCTCAGCATCGCATCCTGCCTCTTCTCATCGCACTCACTTAATGCTTTCCTGGACTCTGCCACTGAATGCCTGCACGCATTCAGCTGTGCCCTATCAGTGCGGGAGGACTGCGTGAGTTTGGAAAACATGTCATCGTGAGTGCGTTTTTTTTGCCTTCTAATCTGCAATAACCTCAGGGATGGAGATGATAGGGGGAGCATAGAAACGTGCATCTGCGGGGGGATAAAAAGGGAGAGTAAAATTTAAGAAGATACATTTCTGAGAACAAAAGGGAGACTCTTTCACAGTGAATCACGCAATTCACAGCAGACAGCACATGTGTTTTAGGTACAAGGTCGCATTTTGCCTTTTATATTGAGCTCCTGACGGTATAGTAAAACATCACACACGGCTGGGCAACAGAATTCAGTTTCCAGGCAGCCATGGTAAGCCAAAGGATACGCGGGGTTGGCTTCTAACGCCTTCATAACATGTGGGAATGTTTTGAAACTGCAGCACCCTCCTTTCCCATAGTAAGCAATGCCGGTTGGGTTTGCCATTTAAAAGGAGGGGCTGTGGTTTTCGGGTGGATGTGCAGCAGGGCCGGCGCAACCCATTAGGCGACCTAGGCGGTCGCCTAGGGCGCTGCTATTTTGGGGGCGCCGGCGCCGCAGCCGCCCGTAGAAATTTGGGGGCGGGACCTTCCGCCACCACTGTTGGGGGCAGGATTTCGGGGGCGGGACCTTCCGCCGCCTAGGGCGCCGGCAAAGGTGGCGCCGCTACTGATGTGCAGCACACACCTCCCCCCACCCCACAACATGGCTATTCTCTGGGATGATCCCTTCACCCCTCCCCCCGCCGCATGGCTATTCTCATGGATGATCCCTTTTAGCCAAGCACAAACAGCCCAGTATGACAGGGGTCCTTTTACAGTTCCCTTACAAAAATTCCCCTATTTCAACCAAGTGACCATGAATGAGATCACTCTCCTGAGGCTAACACAGAAAGATATAGACCGCATGTTGCTTGAATGCGACCAAAATCCAGGACCATTCACTACCATGCTTTGTGCTGCAATGATTCCAGACTACTTGCTACTGGTTTGGCGTGGGAAAGTGTCCTACCATGGAGGACCAAATAAGGCAGCCCTCCCCAGAAACCTTCTGCAAAGGCTTTAAGAGTACCTCCAGGAGAGCTTCATGGAGATGTCCCTGGAGGATTCCCGCTCCATCCCCGGACACGTTAACAGACTTTTTCAGTAGCTGTACTGGCCGCAAATGCATCCCAAGTCTTCAGGGCAAATCAAACATTAAACACAATTGCTTTTAACCCCTGTATTGTAGTTACAAATGTGCACTCACCAGAGGTGCCTCCTCCGCCTTCAGGGTCCGGGAACCCGCCTTGGGAGGGTATTGGCTCCAGGGTGATGAAAAGGTCCTGGCTGCCAGGGAGCACGGCGTCTCCACTTGCCTGCTAGGCATTCTCCTCCTCCTCCTCATCCACAAAATCCTCCTCCGTGTTGCATGCTACTCCCCCCGTGCAGGTGTCAACGGACAGTGGTGGGATACTGGTAGGGTCCCCCCCTAGAATGCCATGCAGCTGATCATAGAAGCGGCATGTATGGGGCTCTGACCCAGAGCGACCGTTTGCCTCCTTTGTCTTTTGGTAGGCTTGCCTGAGCTCCTTAACTTTTACACGGCACTGGTGTGTGTCCCTGTTGCAGGGCCGGCTCCAGGCACCAGCGGAGCAAGCAGGTGCCTGGGGCGGCCAGTGAAGAGGGGGCGGCACGTCCGGGTCTTCCGTGGCAATTCGGCGGTGGGTCCCTCAGTCCCTCTGGGAGGGAAGGACTTGCCGCCGAATTGCCGCCGAAGAATGAAGCGGCGGCAATAAAGCTGCAGCCGAAGTGCTGCGATTGCGATCGCGGCTTTTTTTTTTTTCCCCTCCTGCTTGGGGCGGCAAAAACCCTGGAGCCGGCCCTGCCCTGTTGTAGCCTCTGTCCATCATGCCCTGTGCGATTTTGGCATATATATTAGCATTTCTTCTTTTTGTTCGGAGTTCTGCCTGCACAGATTCTTCTCCCCATACAGCAATCAGATCCAGTGTCTCCCATTCGGTCCATGCTGGAGCTCGTTTGCGATTCTGGGGGGACTGCATGGTCACCTGTGCTGCTGAGCTCACCATGCTGACCAAACAGGAAATGAAATTCAAAATTTCCTGGGGTTTTTCCTGCGTACCTGGCTAGTGCATCAGAGTTGAAAGTGCTGTCCAGAGCGGTCACATTGGAGCACTGTGGGATAGCTTCCGGAGGCCAATAACGTCAAATTGCGTCTGCTCTACCCCAAATTCGACCCAGCAAGGTCGATTTTAGCACTACTCCCCTCGCCGGGGAGGAGTACAGAAGTCGATTTTAAGACCCCTTTAGATCGACGGAATTGGGTTGGTTGTGTAGACGCATTCATTACAAAATTGACCTAACCCAGCTAATTTTGACCTAACCCCGTAGTGTAGACCAGGGCTTAGTTTAAAAATGTTTGTTTCCCAGGAACTAACAGCATGTAAACATTTGAAAGTACCACTAGCCTCCTGGGACCAACCTATTAATTACAAATTGCAAATTTAACTAGTGCATAGGTATGAAAAATTAGAAGAGTGAATACACAGAAATATTTTCTGAAAGAAGATGACTAGCTCAAAAGTATTTAAAGAGATTGTAACTGACCCAAATCCCCATCTGAAATAAATCATTGTAGCTCTGTTGACTTCAATGAAGTGATGTAGACTGACCCTAGCTGAGTATCTCACCCTTTTACTAGAGGGCAGCCTTCCAATCTAAATTATGGAATGAGATCTCACAGGGTGTTCTGTACTCGTTTTAGGCCAGACCTGCTTTTCATCTATAGATATATTTTATTGTGACCGAGATTTACTGGGATATGAAGTGAAATAACCAACATAGAGATAGAGCAGCATTTGGATCTTCACAGTAGGTAGGTTGACATGTAGCACATGACATTTCATGTTCATTAATACAGAATAATAAAGGGTTCTAAAATATTTAGCGCACTCCACACAAAAAATAATTGGAGGAAGACCTGAAAGGGCCAGATGCCAGAGTGGATATTGGATTATAACCTAGAGTGGAGATTACAGAGGTTAAGGCCCAGTATTTTAGCCATGCTGAAGCTGTTTTACACTGGTAGACCAGTGTGCACCTGGTGGATCCAGGTAGCAAAATATCCTCCCTTCCTTGCTACAGCCTGATTGACCTACCTCATCCCTCCAACTTAGGGGACATGACCATAGAGTCTCTACTCCCCAGCTGCACAAAATGGCCATTTGAGGCAGCTGGCATTGTGGAGCAAACCTGATGCTGCTCTACTTTTTCAGCAAGGACTGGACTAGGGTCTGGATGGTCTCAGGACAGCAGGGAAATAAAGGTAGCTTAAATCAACCTTTGCCTCCCGCTTCCATCCCTGCACTGAGCTGCACAGAGTACTTCTTGAACAAAGCCAAGGATCCTGTGCTATATTTTTTTAAGGAAAAAATAACAAGGCAAGATGTGCAGTATATATTTGATGCAAAAAAATAATTCATTTAAGCAACATAAAGGTTCAGATTTTAAACAAAGAGTCCAGATAACACTGTGTTCTATACCCTTGCACTTAGGAATTTTCATTCCTGGGGCTTTTTGTTACAAGATCACACATACTAACTGGACAATGAGTCACATTTTTGGCAGATATGGGCTTACTATGTATGGTAGTATACCTTAAGAGAAACATTTTAACTTGGAAAGGAGCAATGAGTCATTATCTAGAAACATAACTTTCTCAAATGTTTAAGAAATGATGTAGATGATACAGCAGAGCAAAAGGATCCAGAAAAAGGTTAAAAGAGAGAAATATTGGTAAATAGTATATAGTGCATAAGTCCTGAAGTAAAGCTTAGCGATTTATTTTCAGACATTGATCCTGTGATAGTGTTATATGAAGATGGCTTCATTCCATTTATACTAAATGACTGTAGATGTAATCTTTTTATCTGGTGGATTTTGGTGTATTGGGAAGACTTGTACCCCCTGATAAATATACTCTATTTGCATTTCTGTAGGTATATATTTGTTCAGTCTGTGTTACTATATTTTACATGGTTAATTCCAATTAAGTGTTTTGTGTCCCCTCTCATCCATGAACCTATTATTCTTGCTATCTCACCAGGGCCACTTTTTGGAGGTACTTCTGTATTCTGATATTAAAAATGCCAAGCCATGTTATCCTGGTTTAACAAAGTCTGAGTTATCACAGTTACAACATGAAATCAAGATAATTTGACAATTCAGAAATCTGATTAGCCAACAATTATTCTATTTTGTATAGTCATGATCAAAACTAAATAGAAAATTTTATTACCAGAAAAATAAAATAAGCCAAATCGGAAAAGGTTTTTCCAAAGTTTTGTCTGTGCAGTTGCAACCAGTATCACAAAACAATTTTGCATGACTATTTGGGTTTATAGGGAAACAAGATGTAATTGGGATAACCCAAACTTGGTTAAACTAGGATAATATGGTCTGGAATTTACATCATCACAGGACACAGAAGGGTGCATTAAAAAACAAGATAGATTAAGCAGACTGACTTTATGGATGAAGGGCCATGCTATTTCTAAAGAAAGAGGAAAGAAAAAAAACAGCAGACTTGGAGGCCATCACATATAATACAGCAAATCAGTTTGAACAG
Organism: Platysternon megacephalum; assembly: GCA_003942145.1. Lineage (NCBI taxonomy): Eukaryota > Metazoa > Chordata > Testudines > Platysternidae > Platysternon > Platysternon megacephalum. Next base: position 286,279 of record QXTE01000267.1, read on the forward strand.
TGTTGATGCAGACAAAAGCCCTAAGGAAATGTAAAAGCAAAGTTTATGGAAGACTTCTATTACTTTGACCTGCAAAGCAGTGCTTAATTATCAAGGATGGGATTTCTGCCTTGAAGTCAGATACCAGTATAAGTATTTTTAACCTGAAATATCAGTGGGCATGCATTTTCAAAAAGCAATACTATGGATTTATTCAACAATAAAATCAAATAGCGGCAACTGTTTGGTTCAAGGGATAGATTCTTTTTGCCCATTATTTTCTCCACAGGTCACCAGTTCATATCTGACTCAGGTTTGCAATTGCTAGAAACTGTTAAAATCTGAAGGCTGTTTGGTGGCCTGCATGAAGTGAACTGGTGGTCTAAGTCCAGCTCCTGATGGGCAGATGGCAATAGCAATAGTGTAACTGGCACCCTTGTTAACAGTCTCAGCAAAGAGGTCAAGCACCGAATGGGTTTGAAGACTGAATTCTTCCCCCTTAATAGAGGCCCCTTCTCATCAATGTTGAGGAAAACTGACAGGTTCGTGTAGTGAAGCTTGCTTGGTTGCTGCCTGTGCTATCTCTCTTTTGTGGATAAAAAGAGAATATTTCAGTTTACAGGGCTATTAATACCATTAAGAAACACAAACCTTTAAAAAATAAAAACACAAGAGAAACTGGAAAAGGGTTAAAGAAGAATTAAGATGTGGAAAATATATTGTAGGAGGCATTTTAGGAACTTGAAAAGACACAAATTATATGTATCAATATAAATCATAACACCCACTACTGTGGCTTGGCAGAAGCATACGCAAACATGCCATCGAAAATAAACAAAGTAAAAAAGAATAAAACAGTAAGAAAATCTGGCTGAATAAAGAAGGGATTAGATTAATGTAGATATATGGTCTAACAAGAACACACTGTCGCTCCAAAAAGAGATTTAAAAACGGACTCCCTCCCCTACCCCCCTTTCTTATATGCAGAGAGTGAAGTTGCAAGTGGTAATGAAGAATGCAGACCGCATTGCAAGGCCTGTTGTTCATTTTTATTCCACTGACATGTTTTCAGGGAAGGGAACATCTTGCACTTCCCTGGTTGGCTCTAGTTCAGCATCTGTGACATGTTTTAAGGTGCCCTTCTTAAAACTACCAGAGATCATAGTGGTTTGAAAGTTAAATTACTAAAATGAATGTCTGCAATATTTTAGAGTCGGGAAACTACCACTGGAAAATACAGGCTATGTTCCATTCCATGAAAAGATTACTGTTCTGTAATCTGGGCATTCTTTTAACAGTTGATTTTATAGGTGGTACTGACTGTATTAAAGTAGGTTTCAGAGTAGCAGCCGTGTTAGTCTGTATCAGCAAAAAGATGCCTCTCCAGCGCATCATCAAAGATCTACAACCTATCCTGAAAGATGATCCCTCACTCTCACAGATCTTGGGAGACAGACCTGTCCTCGCTTACAGACAGCCCCCCAACCTGAAGCAAATACTCACCAGCAACCACACACCATACAACAAAAACACTAACACAGGAACCTACCCTTGCAACAAACCCCGCTGCCAACTCTGTCCACATATCTATTCAAGTAACACCATCATAGGACCTAATCACATCAGCCATGCCATCAGGGGCTCGTTCACCTGCACATCTACCAATGTGATATATGCCATCATGTGCCAGCAATGCCCCTCTGCCATGTACATTGGCCAAACCGGACAGTCTCTTCGCAAAAGAATAAACGGACACAAATCTGACATCAGGAATCATAACATTCAAAAACCAGTAGGAGAACACTTCAACCTCTCTAATCACTCAGTGACAGACGTTAAGGTGACAATTTTACAACAGAAAAGCTTCAAAAACAGACTCCAACGAGAAGCTGCTGAACTTGAATTAATATGCAAACTAGATACCATTAACTTAGGTTTGAACAGAGACTGGGAATGGCTCGGTCATTACACTAATTGAATCTATTTCCCCATGTTGAAATAGCCTCACACTTTCATGTCAACTGTCCGAAATGGGCCATCTTGATTATCACTTCAAAAGTTTTTCTCCCCTGCTGTTAATAGCTTCTCTTAATTAATTATCCTCTTACAGTTGGTATGGCTACTTCCACCTTCTCATGTTCTCTGTATGTATAAATACCTTCTTACTGTATGTTCCATTCTATGCATCCGAAGAAGTGGGCTGTAGCCCACGAAAGCTTATGCTCAAATTTGTTAGTCTCTAAGGTGCCACAAGTACTCCTGTTCTTTTTGTATTAAAGTAAGTAGCAAAATACACCAGCAGCAGAAGTAAAATGTAGGAGTTGAACAGCAAAATATTATATGAAGTAAGAGTCATTTTACATACTTAGTACACAAATGCTAAAGGAAAGTTCAAGTGTGGCCACATCAGCCCTGACATTCATTAACTTCAAGATCCAATTTAGCACAGCCATCCGTGGGCCAAATTCTGTGTTGTTTTACTTCCTTTGCAACTCTGTTGATTGGGTAACTAGACTCAGAACAGTTATGCTTTGGGGTTTACATAGAACTTCTTGTCAGAGGACCTCCAAGTTCTACACTATAGTGGGCTAGAAAGTTATCTCAATTTTACTGCGAGGAGCTTATCAATTTACCCAACAGCAAAGAAATGGCAGAGCTGGGAATATTTAGATACACATTAAAAAAAGAGGGTAATTCAATATGTTAGGCAAACACATAATTCAATTTTCCTAATTACCCCAAATGCTGTGATTACTCAGATATGAAGGGTAAGTATTCATACCCTAACAAGTGTCTATGATTTCTGCTTGCTAATACATTATTGTATGACTTTACATGTACCAAAGTTAATGACTAAGCAGCCCTGCGAGAAAGACTGTGGATACCTGTAATTCACAAACTCCTTTTCAACTCCATGACTAGCACAACAATGCCCTGGTTTCCATATTCTTCTGTGCGCACTTTTCTCCAATCTACAACTGGCTTCCTTACCTTTGATAATATTCCTATCAGGGACTCTTGGGGCTGCAATCTCTAAGCCCAGCTAGCTGCTTTGTTGAGATCTTCACATTTTGGGGCATGCCTAGTCATAGATGTTCCTGCGTATGCTGTGCATATCCAACCACAGGGAGATCTCTGAAGCTTTTGAGACTGAAATAGAATAACCAAACTAGGAAAGAGGTTGACAGATCTGCTGAACTTGTGAGGAACACGTTCTTAAAGGGAGACATGGTAGGCTCCTTAGGGAAGGGTCATACATTTGAGAGAGAGGCTTAGGATCAGAAGTGAGAACTTCTTCCTTTATCTGACCAACAAATCCTCTCCTGCCCCCCTAATAAAGTTATTATTTGAACTGACTGAATACTTCAACATTTGGATTCAGCTTGAGAAGAAGGTTGATGTTTAGGATCTTTTCCAAACTAGTTTGTTCATCGGAACTGAAGAAGTGAAGCAAGTTTTCATCATTAAGCTAACATGGAAGTTGAGGAAGTGCTTAGAGAACTACTTTAGGGTGAATGGAAGTATATCCAACAGCACAGTTGCCTTTGTGGCCAGGCCCTGGTTCCAGTACTCTGCAAGTCAGTGAAGCCTTAGTCAAAGAAACTGAAAACCCTCTTCAAGAGTCTTTCCTAGTTAGATCCTCTCTGGGAAGGCTCATCTTAAAGGGATTAACTAGCACCCTGTCAGGAGGAGAAAGGGACAATCCTCACCACCACTGAAATACCTATCTACCTCCTTTTCTCTGCAGGAAGTTCTGTCCCTATGCTGGTTTCCCTTCCTCCCAAAGGGAGGGCAGTGTGGTAAAGGCTGCTGTCTTCAGCTCTCCCTCCCAATCACTACACAAGGAGACCCTGCACTTCACTTTTTCTTTCCTAGCCAGAATCCAGGGGAAAATAGAATAGCCCTTGCAAGGTCCCTCTCCCCTCACTCCTCCTAGCACAGTGTCTGAACAGAGTGGTGGCTGGCAGAACAAGGAATGTTCCATTCATTTTGCAGGCATAAGTAATCACAGAGAAGTTAGGCTGCCTCTGAGGACATGGACTCCTTTCAGATACATTTATTCCCTGGTCCCTGTTCCCTTCACTATGCCATGTCTGATCACCTAATGATGCAACTTCAGCACATCAACAATCATGACTATATATAAGCAGTAGTAGGATGAGCTGCCCCTCCTATTTGAACTACTTTAACCACTTCCTGTGAATGCAATAGAAAAACTAAACAGATGTAACAGTTCAAGCCAACATGCTGTGAAGTGCAGTGATAAAAATAGCTTACTGCCAGGATTATGAATCTCAAACATATGCAGTGCTATTTGATCTGTTTCTTTGGATTGCCTGTAGCTTTGCATAATATAGAATACATCTGGATTTAACTTGAATTAGAAATTGTCGTAACCATACTACTACCAAATGTATACTTTAGGAGCTATATTCAATTAAAAACTGAATAAAAGAAAATTAGACCCTTATCCAGGTGGACCAGCCCAGCCTCCTTGAAATACTGTTAACTGTGGGAGACAGGTTGATAAAAGATGTTGTCTTGAGTCATAGTACAAGTGATTATGATAGCTTGTGGAATATTATAGTGTTAATAGGCAGGTTTTTATGGGTTGTCTTCAAGGGATAAGAACCATGCTCATGGCTTTGAAGGTGTCTACAGGTTAACATACCAACAGTTCTTTAAAAAAAATAGAAATCTAGTAATAAAGGAGAGATAAACTAAGATGGCTTTTATTGCCTTTAGTGAAAAATCCAATCCTATCACCATCTCCAGTTGTTCTGATCCAATGTCTGACTTGTATTAAATACACCTAATACCACTGAGAACTAAAATTTACACTCTATCAGCACAGACCTGTGGTGTGTCCTGCAAGTATCATATCAAATGTGTTCCAGAGCAGTGAATTCTCAGGATTATTCACAACAGCTTGGCTAGTGTTTGGTTTGCAGTGTGGGAAAAACTTGCTCTGTCAGTCCCTATGCTGTACCTGGTCTGTGGCTGTACAGGCAACTTCAGTCTCTGAGGCTAAGATGAAACTTTTCATCGATTGCAGAAGGTGGGTGAGGTAATAGTTTTTATTGGACCAACTTTTGTTGGTAAAGGAGACAAACTACACTGAGATTTTCTTCAGGTCTGGGATACCTTTCATTAGCACATAACACACACCAAAAAATGTAAAGGAAAACATAGTATTAATGAAAACCAAACTAACAGCTGAAGCTTGCTGTACACCTATTCTCTTCTGAATGCCAGTATGAATTGCATAAAATCTCTCAAAAATAGAGTCCTACAAATGTTTCCACAGGGCTTTCCCCTTAGTGTCTGGGAATGATGCATTATGCATTATGTATTCAAATAGTAAGCAAATACATACAAAATAAGGACCTCAGAATTCTTCTTTTTGCCTATAGAAGACTGGAATCTATGCTGAAGGCTAAGCCATGGATGGGCTGTTGTCATGAAAATATTGGTAACTAGGGGGAAACCAAAATATTGGAACAGAAAATAATCAAACATAATCTGGCATTCAGTTGTATCCCCTACTCTTCTCCCAGTGGGAATATGTGTCTGTTTAAAGTTTGAACTAAAAATACAGCTTGTGGGTTTTTTAAGACGGAGAGAAGGTTTAAAATAGACAGTGCTAGCGATATGAAACTTTTGTCATAACTAGTAGAATTAATGTCTATGGGGAACTTTACCCCACCCCGCCCTCCCGACAAAAATAGTATTTGCATTATTTCCACAAACCAAAAAATACGCCAACACAACACATACTGAGACACTTGTTCAAAAAGTCCATGTGAAATAAGATGAATGGTATTTTGGCAGTAACACTAAATTGGGGGCCCCCTTGAGCTGCTGGGGGACCTAACCAATTGTTTAGCCTGTTCCTGCCTAGCGCCACTATTGCCAATCCCCCTTTCTCCCTCATGAAAAATGGGAGGCACCTCCATGTTCCTCCCTCTGGCTCTCCTGCATTACCCTACCTGCGAAGGGGAAGAAGAAGAGATCTACTGCAGTTGTCCTTCAGTGTGTGAAGGGGTGAAAAACCCCTGGACCTGCCCGCCCCAGCCTGTGTGTGTGTGTGTAAAGAACTTTTACAGCTGCAGGAGGAGTTGCGGTGCGCTGGGGCAAGAGACAGATAGGTGAGGATGGGTGACAGCACTGATGGGTGGCTGGTAGTAAAATTGATGTGGGGCTGGGGCTAATGTGAGGGAGGGAGACAACTTACTGATGAAGGGACACCCAACTGATGTGGGGCTGTGGAGTGCCTAATTAACTGATAGGTTGGGAGGTTGGCAGGTATGGGTCAGGGGAGCAACGCATTAATGAATGAGACTGTTTGGGTGTTGGGAGAAGTTGAGTGTTCCCTGCACTATCAGCAGCATGTTATGCAAATTTGAGTAAATTGATTGGGCTGGGTCTTGTAACAAGAGTTACTGCAGTACAGGCTAAAATCACATTTACTATACATTTGTGAGCATTGATAACACCGTAATTGTCACACACACTGGGGTATGCATAGGGAGTTAAAAAATCAGAAGGCAGACCAGAAAACAAACTATAACCCTTTTAAGGAGTTCTGACTCATGATTTTAACTATTGGGGTTGCAGTACTACTCCTGAAGCTGGGGCCAGGCCTGTCCTTAACAGGATGTTTCAACCTGTGACAACATGCTTAACTCTAAGCACGTGAATAATCACATTGACATAATTGGAACTACTTGGATATTTAAAATTAATCATGCTAAACTGAAGCAAGGCCTAGGTAAGTACACTGCATGCTTGTTCTCATAAACACCCGGCACTTGAACCGAGATGTTGAAAGGGAGGATAGTTGATTCCTGAATTTATGTAATCTTTATTTTGTGTTGGAAAGCCTCAAAAGGCATGTGATAGAATGGCTGCAGGACTCAGAGATTTTGCAGTTAAGGTCTGATCCAAAGCCTATTGAAGTTAATGAAAAGACTCCCATTGATTTCAGTTGGCTATTTACTCCAGAGGGAATTCAGTGCCAAAAAAATTAAAAATTCTGCGCACACTGTTTAAAAATTCTGCATATTTTATTTGTCAAAATAACACAATATAATTACACCAGTTTCAATTATTTTGGTAATTTATTTCAAAATACATGTTGGCAAGTATGTCTGTAACAATACAGATAACAAAAAAGATTCAGGAAATGTTTTTGACAAATAGATTCCTTACTAGGCATATTAAATACATAACTTTGGGTAATAATTCATTTAAACTACAATACAGGAACTTATTTCCTGCACCTCTCAGAAGCAGTGCAAAGGCTTGGGGGAGTCAGGGATAGCGGAGGAGCTGAGGGAGAGTGAAATAATTGCTGGGAGTGAACCTGGAAGGTTGTGTGTGTGTGGGTGGGAGAAGTATGGAACAGGTGTTTGTTTTTTTGCTTTTTTGGGGGGGATTGTTAGGGAGTTGGAGAGCCTCTCCCTGGCTGACTCTTAGCTTCTCCCGTTCAGTCAGGCATCCCTCTTCCATGTCCCCATGTGGCCCTGCACCCCTCTCCAGCCTGTCCCCATGTGGCCCTTTCCCCACCACTAGCCCTTCTTAACTTCAGTCTATGTAACCCCCCAGCAGTTCCATGTCCCCCCCACTCTGTCTGTCCCCCTACATATCCTATGCCTTCTCACCTGTCCCTGCGGGTAGGACTTTATGAGGAACGCAGCTTCTCCTCCTCCCTATTGGCTATGGCTGGCTGAGCTGCCTGCCCTCTGTTCTGACAGCACAGCAGCCCCTGGTAGGCAAAAGGCATAACTGCAGTGCTTGTCTTGCAGAATGTATTTTCAGCAGAGAAAAAAAATCTGTGAGGTCATGAATTCTGCACGTGCACAGTGGTGCAGATTTCCCTCAGGAGTAGCTTTAGGATGGGATCTTTAGAACATTTGGACTAGTGTTTGACAGAAGTGCAGGGAAAAAACAGACAGTGAACACAGAGCACATAACCAACTTTTTGGTGCTATAAAAGTTGTTCTAGAGCATGTTCAAGAATATCTACATACAAATAAATAAGACTGGGATATAAACTAACACAATATTCTCTCTCCACAAGGATATAATTCACTTTTCAAGTCCAAATCTTCACTGACACTTCAGCATACAGGAAAAAAATAGCTGAGCTATAGGGTACGTCTACATTGCAGTTAAAAACCTGTGGCTGGCCCATGTCACTGACTCAGGGTCACGGGGCTTGGGCTGCAGGGCTGTTTTAACTACAGGGTAGACTTCTGGGCTTGGGCTGGAGCCTAGGCTCTAGAACCCTGCAAGGTGGGTGGGTCCCAGAACTGGCGCTGCAGCCCAAACCCAAAAGTCTACACTGCAATTAAACAGTCTTGCAGCCCGAGTCAGTTGGCACAGGTTAGCCACGGGTTTTTAATTGCAGTGTAGATGTACCCTGTGAGATCATGTGGGAAAGAGTGAGTGGTGAGACCTTTAAAATTCTAAAGAATTATAGAAACTATAAAACTTTTATACTATGGGTTGGCCAACCTACAGCACAATTGCTGAACAGTTTTCATTAAACCTCTTGTAAATTCTTTGTCTCCCTTGCATACCCCTCCCGCTCCCTCCTCCATGACTACATCCCTTCATATTTTCTCTGACAGGCCCAGGGCTACTGCTGTTTAGTTGCTGTGGGCACAGTTTACATAAGGGAGATTACACGTTTCTCATCAAAATATTCAGTATAATATTAAAGCCAAACAAAACTGCTTTAACATTGTGATCAGGAGAGGGAAAAAATGTGCTTCTCTTTCTGTTACAAAGATATAGCTGTCATAATATAAACAGCACTGAAGCTGGTTAGCTAAATCCTGCAGAAAACAATCTCAAACCAAACAATGGTCCAGATCATTCCTTTGATCTGTGTGTTGAAGGGACTCTTGGGGTGTGTTGATCTTCCTCTTTCCACGTGGATAGAGGAAGAGCCACAGAACCATCCTGGCTCCACGCAGAGCCTACCGCTACAGAACCATCCTGACTCCATGTAGAAGCTCCCAGATTGTTCTCTTTGTAATGGAAACGGTGCACTTTGCAGAATGGACCAAAGCATTTCTGGAGACAAGGCTAGTCACAGAGGGGGACAGGCAATGACAACCAGACTCCTGCTGTATGATATTTCAGAGTTGTAATATTTGCTCGTGGTCAAGGTGAGGGGCTGAGTCTCATACTCTTCCAATGGTAGAAAGGCAGATTGATAAATGCCCACTGTGTGATTGCACTCATACTTACTAGTATAAAAATTGGAGTGGGATTATCATATTGGAAGTATTCCGCTTCCCTTTTGAGCTGTGTTCCTGTTAGAGGGATGATGGGAAGTGAAAGATTCTTAATTTGTGGTAATGAAGCAAATCAGGTAAAAAAGCATTAGAATGTTACATGAATTGCAAATAAAATGGATGAAAATCCTATGTAAAATGAGCATATAAATTGAGTTCACAGTTTACAGTTAGAATACCTCTAATCCCTGGCAATCTAACATCCCTAATTCTAAGGGTTAATTTTAGTACATGCAGAGATTTTACAGGTATATTAGATTTTGTTTTTCTTCAGCATGCAGTGATAAATATATATAGGCTTGAGAAGGGGGGAGAGGTTTGTTTTTTTTAAGAGATTCTCGTAAATTTACTACAAAGCTACAAAGAAATTTTATATATTAAAAACAGAGGGGTGGAAAAACAGGATGAGCATGAAAGAGAAAGCAACCCAGAGTCAGAAAGATCCAAGCGTAGGAAGCTGAACACAGAACAGCAAAATATTTACATGCATCAGATTCCACTGCATACAGTCATTTTAATTCCGCTTTCATCCTATGGTATGGAAAGAGCTTTCCCAGTCGTTCGTATTTATCCTTTAAAAATACTTAGCTGTGTCATTCCAGCTAGAAGCCTGTTGTTTAATTGGTGTGATGGGCTGAACCCCCTGGGGTGTCACCTGGTGTGCTGGGATGCCACTGAGTCAGACTATTCTGCCAGCCTGGGTCCCCTTTACCTGGCCTTGCTGGGTTAGGCTCCCCAGCCTTTTCCAGCCAAGCACAGAGGCAGGGCCACACCCACCTGCACAGAGAGACAGAGATCCGCTCTGGGAAGGCTCAGCTTAAGGGACTCGCCACGGCACCCAGATGTCCACCCCCGCTTGTAGTACAAACCCAAAATTATATGAAATTTGCCTCTTCCCTCAATGTGGAGGAGGGTGTGCACAACTTCTCGCCCCCCAGTTAGAAATCACATAAACTGGGTTATATTGTAAACCAGAAATACATTTATTAACTATAACGGGTGTATTTTAAGTAGTTAAGGAGGTAGACAGAACAAGGCAGATTACTAAAGAAATAAAACAGAGCACGCAAACTCAGCTGAATACACTAAAGAAACTGGTTACATGTGAGTTCTCACCCTAAATGTGGTTCTAATAATCTTCTTCACAGGCCAGACGTCCTTCCAGCCTGGGTTCAGTTCTTTCCCCCAGTTCAGTCTTAGTTGTTTCCAGCAGTCATCTTGGGTGGGGTAGCCGGGGAGAACTGATGACCAAGATTACCTCACTTCCCACCCTTAAATAGGAGTTGCATAAGGCGGGAGTCCTTTGTTTCCCTAATTTGACCCCCTTTCCCTTACAGTGGAAAGTTACAAGAAGTCCCAGTTAATGTTTTAGTATCAGGTGACAAGACCACCTGACTCTGTAGGATTACAGCGTCCATGAGTCAGGGCCAGTCTGGAGCATCCACAGGAAGGCCAAGGTTTTCACAGTCCATTGTCCTTGTTGATGGGTCATCTGCCCTGTCTGACTTTTCCATTGTTGTACCTGAAGTGTTAGCAGTGGGCATCACCCGACATAGCATAGTTGAGATACAGATACATAGTCAATATTCCTAATTTCAGATACAGAAATGATACATGCATACAAATAGAATAATCGCATTCAGTAAATCATAACCTTTCCGATGATTTCTCACATGAGCCAGCTTGCTTAAAGTATATCTCAGTTTTGTCATATTCATATCAAACAGATTTTCATAAAGAATATGGAATGACACGTCACAATTGGGTCCAGTCAGTTCTCTACTTTCTACCAAGAAAAAGATTATAAATGTAAAACTAAACACAAAAGCCTGGGGCACGGGGAAGGGATGGGGAAAGAAGGGGAGGAACGGGAAAAAAATCCCACAGGATTTGATCAGTGTCAGATTGTTAACACTTAGTTGATGACAACTCTAGGGATTAATCCCTAATCTGGTTAAATCGTTTTTAGCCAGAATAAAAAACTAGCAAACCATCTGGTAGAAAGAGCAGTATATGACTAAAAGGAAATACTGTCTGAGTAAACAGGGAAGTATAAACCTATTTGCAGTAATTTGGGTATCTGCGCAGTTTCCTAAATCTCCAGCCCCTGTAAGGTGCAATATAATAGAAATGGAATATTTATCTCACAATTATGTAACTAATTGCTATGGTAAAGCATTATATATCTGGCCTGGAGTTGGTGAGTGACTATATTCCTGCACTGTGCATAATTCTAACACATTGTAGACATAACCAAATAATTTAAAAGAATATGCCCTATAGAAGGGAACAATTCTGCACTGGCAGGGAGATGGACTATATGGTCTAACAGGTTTGTGTCATTTTCAAATTATATAATTCTATTACTTTAGGATTGGTGGCAGTTTCAGATTTGCTCTGCTCTAAATTTTCTCCATTTCCAAATTCATTCATCTGGGAGAATCACTATTCATCTCCATGAACACTTTTACTCTTTGATAGATGCAGAGCTGTGCTGAGCATGTGTGATCACAAAAGCAAAATACAACCGATTTAAATTCAGGATCACAACCCATGGGTTGGTGGCTTACAAATGCAAGATGATTGACTAGCTTCATAAACTACTCTCCTGGAAGTGCAATGTCTGTCTGTGGAGAAGGGTAGACCACTGTAATTGGATCATTCCCAACGTGATGTGTATACTTGAGAATAAGGCTGTGTCCATCCTGGAGTGTTTTGCCACTGGGATAGCAACACTGATGTGGTTTGCTGTGCTGGTGCAAGTCACAGTTGACACTGGTGCCTCATGGCTATACTAGGAGATTGCATCAGTGTACCTAAGCCAGTGTAACTACACCAGTGCAAAATGTCCCAGTGCAGATGACCCTGAGATATACTCTAGTTCTGGCAGTGGGCAATATCAGAGCGTGTTAGAAAATTACTTAAATGCAATTAAAAATATGGGGCCATAATTATATGTTTGGTTTTGTGCAGGTGGGCTGGAAATGGTGATGGAGGTTGCACGAGTCTTTTCCTACCCCAACCCACCAGTGCCAGAGGCAGGCAGAATTCTGCCATTTATGCTCCCTATGCACATGGTAGAGCCAGGATAGGATGTCTGGCAGTACTCATTAGTCTCAAGGGGACATAGCTGACTGAGTTAGGACTATTTGACCATCCACTTGATCTTCCTGCAAATGGAAAGAGAAATCTCACTAGGCCCCTGTGAGAATTGAATACACAGCCCCTGGTTTACAAGATGCGTGCTTTAACCTCTGAACTATGCAACCATTATAATTTGCTTACTCTGTCTCTTCAAAAGTATTGGTAGTGACTGTTCATATAGTCCATCAAGGAAGAAGGTTCCAACTACTGGCACTATATATACGTATTTATTCCCTTCTATTCCAGTCTTTCTTTCCCTTTTTAAAACTAGAACCTCTCACTTTTTTTATGACTGATATTTTATTATGTTTTGTGATATTGTATATGTTTGTAACAGGGTAGCTGGTTCATTAAATAAAACTGGGCTCAGCATTCCTGTTCCACTCCAGGTGCTCACAGTTGGGCCAATTAAGGGGGCGGGGTAGCACCTGTGGGAGTCAGAAGTCAGAGTAGACTGAGTTGGGAGAAGCCAGGGGATGAGAGCTGCTTGAGACAGTGGTTTCTGGGGAAGGCTGAAAGTAGGAGAGCAGCAAGAGGGATTTGCTGGCTGGCATCTCCAAACCAGAGGGCTGGAGACAGAAGGAGCAGTGGAGGGGGATTCCTGTTGGCTCTAAACTAGAGCAAAGGGCCAGAGAGAGATGAAATAAGGGGGAGCAGTGGAGGGGACTACCTGCTGATGTCTCTTTGTTGGAGAACTGGACCATGAGGAACATTAAGAGGGCCAGGAGGAATGAGGGATGCTCCCAAGAGAGAGGCTATGGGAGTTCCCACTGGGAAGAGCAGGTTTGTACCCCAGAAGGGACAGCTGGGCTGGCTGCCCTGACAGAGGGACAAAAGTGGACAAAGAGTGTCTGGGTGTGGTAGAAGATGCTGGAATGTGTTATGTCAGTGCCCAAGATGATGTGTAACTTTTAAGGACTACTTGTATGGAGGTGATATGCACTATATTCTGGGATTCTTGTTATGGGACTACTTTCACTATCTAAATAGACAAGAAGATAAGCTGGCATGGAGTTACTGGTTTCCCAAGAGGGAAAATGAGGTGAGGGGCCACTTGCAGGGTAGCCCCAAGGCTATGAGAGGTCACCAAGGGTATGAGGGGGGAAGCTATGCATTCACAAGGTTGCTGTTCTGTTGCATAGTAATACTAGCTTCCTGATTATGACTATGAACATGCCTTTTATATGCTCAGAAACTTTCACCTTAATGATTCCCAAATGTAGCAAAATAAGGACTTTACAAATGTAGCAAATAGATGTATATAATTTGTAAAGCAATTTGCTATGATGGTCTATACAAGTACCTTGTTAGATGTTGCCCCATTGCTATATCCTGTCACTACATGATGAAACTTTCACATCCCCTTTTCTCTGAATGTGCAAAAAATTCTTTGGAAAGTCTCTCAGGGCCAAATCATATTATAAATTATAGTGGGAGAGTTCTCTGTCCTTTAGGTCTTGCCTAGTAGTAGCATTGAACCTGCTCTGAGCAGGGTTAGGTGGCACAGTGGTAAAAAACCCCTGCCTTACAGACCTGAACCAATGGTAGTGTAATGGGTTAGAGACTTCCTGAAAAATGCTAGTGTAGACACAGCTTTATACCTACACAACTGGCTTCTGAGTATTGTCTTGTATGAATAAATAGACCTGAGCTGCAAAGTTTGGACCCAGGTGCAAACTTTCTCAAAGTTCAAGTGGGCTAGTTATCATCCAGTGATTTCAGCAAGTCCTTTATGGAAATAAGGGTAAATCATGATGTTTACATGCAGATCTGAGCTTTCTGACAGTTTGGAAACAGGGGTATCCAGCTCTCCTATCACTGGATAGGTGTAGAGGTAGGCTGGCGGGCAGTATGTTTTACAACGGGTAATAAATTATCATCTTCTTCCTCAGAGATAGCAAGGCAGTGAGTGAGTACTTGTATTATAGAAAAGCTGTAGAATATTCAACACTAAATTAAAATTGTCTGATAATGGCTTCCTAAATGATCAGAGTCACTAAAAAAATATTTTCTCCCTAAATTTAGTCTGTATTTTGACCACTGTCTTAATGTTCAAAACATTTTTTTCTTGAAACAAAGATGTTGAAATTAAGGGAGGATGAAACCTGCAATTTCTTCCACGTTGGTTTGAACAGGATGACAGTGATGTGTCAGTCTGAGGACATGCTATGCCTAATAAATCATCCTGGCAGAAAAGCTGTGGTCTGAGTGTGGTCTGAGTGTGCAGAATGAGTAATAAGGATGAATCATCACACTGAATCATTACAGTGAGTCCAGAAAGAAGAAAAAAATAACTGGAAAACTGAATGATGAGAAAGCGCAATAATGGTTATCATATGGTAAATAATAGCCTACAGAAAGATCCACAATAATATTAAAAAATGATCATTCATAAATTAATTGTCATGCTTCAAGCACCTCAGCAAGAGGTGGGAGAGTACAGTAACTCCTCAGTTAAAGTCATCCCAGTTAACGTTGTTACATTGCTGATCAATTAGAGAAAATGCTTGTTTAAAGTTGCACAATGCTCCCTTATAACGTTGTTTGGCAGCTGCCTGCTTTGTGCACTGCTTGCAGAAAGAGCAGCCCATTAGAGCTAGTTGGTGGTGGCTTGGAACCAGGATGGACCGGCAACCCCCCTATCAGCTCCCCGCTCCCCCAAGTTCCCTGTGCGGCAGATGCCCAGCAGGCTATCAATTGCCAGGCAGTTCAGCTGTCCCTCCCCCCACTGCCATGTGCTGCTCCTGCCCTCTGCCTTGGAGCTGCTCCCGGGAGCCTCCTGCTTGCTGTGCGGGCGGGGGGGGGGCCGGAAAAAGGAGTGCTAATATCAGGGTGTCCCCCTTGCTCCTGCCCCCCACTCATTTACCCCATCTCCACAGAGCAGGGGGAGGACAAGACAGGGCTCAGGATGGAGGGAGCTTGCTAGCAGCAGCTGCTGTCTCAACTTGCTGATCTACTTAAAAAGGCAATGTACTTAGAGTGGGGTCAGCGTACTTAAGGGGACAATGCGCGTGTCTCTCTCACACACACACACGGTGTGTGTCTCTGTCTCTCCCTGCCATGCTGTCTCTACTCCCTCCATTTGTGCTGCCTTGTAGAGTGTGAGGCTACATTAACAGCAATGTGTTAACCCTTGAGGGCTCAGCTGAGTGCTAGTTCATCATTTAGCAGTAAGGCATTCCCTGGGAAATATCCCACCCTCTTCTACCCTCTGACTTCACCATCTCAACCAAGCTTCACAATCATCATTGCTGTGTACAGTATTAAATTGTTTGTTTAAAACTTGTACTGAGTGTGTGTGTGTATATATGTGTGTGTGTATATATATATATATATATATATTAGTCTTTTGTCTGGCGAAAAAAATTTCCCTGGAACCTAAGGCCCCTCCCCCATTTACATTAATTCTTATGGGGAAATTGGATTCGCTTAACATCGTTTCGCTTAAAGTAGCATTTTTCAGGAACATAACTACAACGTTAAGCGAGGAATTACTGTAGATATAAATAAAATGTTGCTGACTATTGTGTGGAAATGCTTGAATGGACTTTAACATTATTTCACATTATTAGATTTGAAGCTGTCCATTATCCTGTATCTGTTAAGTACTTTTAAGAGTTTATTCTAAAGCTAAAGACCAGTCTGTACTATTTTTTTTTAATTTAAACCCTGATCCTGCATATGTGTGGTAGTAAAGCTCAGCACATGCATGAATAGTCCCATCGATCCAAATCAGTATATTTAGGTGCGTAAATACCTCTACAAATCTGGCCCACAACTACAGCCTTAAGTTTGTTCTTGTTATTTGGGGTTATCCTAACAATATTATATCTATATCTAATCTGCAAATGTGCATGCTTTTTAATAGGATAGTTTTAAAAAAGTTAATGAAAATGTGGTCATGTGGATGTGATCATGGAACTTAGTCCACCTAATATAACTTGTCTTTTCTATTCATCTGCCAATGCGGGATTGATCCCAACATCATAGGTTTCCTCCCCCTCCTTGTACAAATGTAAACCCAGTCTTGCAAAGATTTATGAATGTGTTGTGCTTAATTTACACATTTTGTTCATGGAAGTACTTGCAGTGCATAAAACTGTGCAAATTCAGGGCTATACTGGCTTGCACAGGTTGTCTTTAGAGGCAAAATAAAAGGAAAAATAGCTTTATATTATAGCCTCCCCACCTCCTTCCATTTATTTCTCATATTAGAAAGCAGTAACAATTGCATAAACTGACCCTAGTTTTTATTTCCTAAAGAAGTGGACCTGTGCAAGTCACTAATGCCCCAACCTGCAAAACTTTACACATGTGCTTATTGTGAGTAATCCCATTGGGCCTGATCCTGAAAGGTGCTGCAAAATTAAGCATGTGCATAAATCTTTAGAGACTTGCAGCCATAGTGTGATCCATTGGGATGGGCAGTAAAGTTGTAGTCGGGAAACCTGGGTTTTTTCTTAGCTCTGCCAGTGGTTCATTAGTTTTTCTACAGTTTTGTCTACTTCCTCCTTTACATCACTGCTACTTCATTTATTTCAAATAGAGCTATCCCTTTATTCCTTGTAGTTTTGCTTCTGTTAATATGTGATATATACATGGTACTGTAAACCCAGGGTGTCCTTTATTTAGCAGCTAGGTATTTTCTGTTAAACCCAATGACAAGACTTCTTGAGATGCTGGCAGGAAATTAGGGCAAGCTAATTCAAATTAATTTCACTGTCTGGAGTACAGAGTTCCTAAAAATATAAACAATCCAGAGCTAGAAAAATCTTTGAAAATATCATGTATAGTTTGTCAGTCTTAATTAAGACAGACTTGTGGAAAAGTCCCCTAGAATTCAATAGGAATGAAACAATAGAAATCCATAGAAATTAATCTAAACAC
Source organism: Platysternon megacephalum (assembly GCA_003942145.1). Classification (NCBI taxonomy): domain Eukaryota; kingdom Metazoa; phylum Chordata; order Testudines; family Platysternidae; genus Platysternon; species Platysternon megacephalum. Next base: position 303,597 of record QXTE01000267.1, read on the forward strand.
ATAGAGGATGCTATACTTTCTCCTGGGTTTTTGAATCACTCCTTATACTTCCGTAGCAGGAATATAATTCTCAATAGGATGGCTCAAAAACTGATAACATTTTAATTTTCTATCAGGTCTGCACAGTCCTGCAAAGACTTATGCACATAGTTTTAAACATGCAAATTGTCCCACTGAAATCAGTGGGTGCAGGAGTCTGTGGAGGATATAATCTAAAAGGCAGAAGAAAGAAATGCTGTAGAAATCAACGTGCACTCCAGAAATAGAGTACTTGCAAGATTGGGCCCCATTTACTAAACCTCCAAATTAGATCATCCAAAGACTTGTGCACATCCTGAATTCAATAGGACCTTTCCTTATTGTGATTCTACTTATCCTTGAAAGCAGAGAGTATAATCACAAAAACCCATACTTGTGGTGATCTTGGTTTGGGTCCTAACTCCAGAATAGCATTTAACATGTTTTTACTTTAGAGCCTTACTTTTCTGGGCATGAGTCAAATTATAACACCTTCGTGGTCCTATGAGCATGTCTGGTTGTAATTACCTACAGACCATGTAATCAGAGTCCCCTAAAATTCCCAGGGACCTCAGAATAGAAATGGGATTAGAACAGAAAGATGTTGTCCCTATATTGACACTTGCAGTGGGCCCTCATGTCAGCCTGAAATATATGCTCAACAACTGAATAACAGCTGTCGTTCCACAACATGCCACATGTAAGATTGTCCCAGGAGAAGAGCTGGAAGTTAAGGTCCATCAGCAGAGCAGTGTGGGGGGAGTTTGCACAGGGGCTTCCTGCTTAGGCTGGTGATTAGCATTTCACTGTGATTAGTATCAAAACTTTCTTGCCCTGCTGTCTCCCACTTTTCTGTTGTGGTATCTTGTTTTTTCTCCTCTGACCCCCTGCAAAACTGGACACAAGGGATTCTGTTACCATGATTACTTATGTACAATAAAACAAAGATGGTGAGTAAAGAGAAGAAAGCAGTTTTATTTCCCATTGGCAATGTGGTCTGGTAATTTGAGCAAAAGGCTGGAAGCTAGAAACTGAGGTCTAATCCCAGCTGTGATGTTGACTTGCTGTGTGACTTTGCATTTATTGGTGACATCATTTAAAACAGATTCTCTTCTATACTGCAAGATTGAGCCATATCATGGGACAACAATGTTCTATCAGGTTCCCTCAATACAGTAGCTACTATAATATAGGTGGGCCTGGACTACAGTTGCCTTAAACATCCCTGTAACAGTGTGAGACTCACCCCTGCGGCGCCTCCTGCTGGTCTCTCAGGGAATTAGCATCCAGCCTCCAGAGCACCCTCTGTCGGCCGGTGTCTCGCTACCGCTGGGCCCCCGTGTCCCTCCCAGACCCCGGTGCCCCTTTCCACTGGGGTGCTGCCCCCTGGCAGTAACCCCACAGTCTCTGGGTCTCCCCCTTCCAGGGGAACCCCCACCCCCTATCCCCCCCTCGCCTCAGTATATGGCTACTGCCCAGTCCCTATCTCGCCCCCATTCACTGGGGCAGACTGCAGTATCTAAGCCACTCATCACAGGCAAGGGGGGTTTGGACCTGCTGCCTCTGCCTACCCTTGGGCTGCCCCCTGTAACCCCAGTACCTATTCGGCCTTATACTAGACCTGCAGCCTCAGGGGTTTCCAGGCCAGAGCTCCCCAGCTCCTCTGGCCTTCCCCCAGCCCTGCTCCACTTCAAGTACTCAGGTACACTCCCCAGCAGCCAGGCCCCTCCCTCTCAAAGGTGAGAGAGTGTCTGTCTGCTCCTAGCCCACTGCCCTCTTATAAGGGCCAGCTGGGCCCTGATTGGGGCGTGGCCACAGCTGAAGCTGCTTCCCCAATCAGCCTGGGCTGCTTGCCTCCAGCCACAGCCCTCTCCTGGGCTGTTTTAAGCCCTTTATGACAGGAGCGGCTGACCACCCCGCTACAATCCCCATCTGTAATATAGGTGCAATAATGCTAACCATATCATAGGGCTACTGTGAGGGTTATTTAATGCTTGTAAAGCACTCTGATGATGCAAACTACTACCTTATGTGATACATTTAATATTCTGAAATATATTACCATAAAAATTCTAAACTATTTGTACTATAGGTGCCTGATTCTGATATAATGCATGTAAATCAGGGGTAACTACATTGAATTCAATGACATTGAAGAGGTGTTAAAACTAGCGTGCATAATATCAGAATTGGGGGCACCATGTGTCTTTTGTGTATACATAATTAATGACGTTCGTACTCCTGGACTTACAACTTTTCTTGAAAGTGCTGATGTCACCAAGAGATTAATGATTTACTTTACACTCGTTAAGCAGCCTGCGTATCAAGGAGTACAGTATCACTTTCCCTGTTTTTTAAGGTAAAACTCCCTGACAGATGCTGTAGAAGTAAAAGTATCTTCAAAGAAGTGCTAATTCCCACAGATTTAAAATACCCCAGATTGACGGAGATAAATGGAGTCCTTCCTATACTAAAGGGGTGGTGGTGAGAGTAAAGCATATAGAAACGAACAGATCAATTGCTCTATTAATGGTGTGCCATTCCTTAGTTTAATTTATAGGCCTTATAATATGGTCTCTTGTTTGCCAATTAGCAAAGTGATAGTTTATTTTTATAATTCTCATTTCTTCCTAATGCTCACTTTATTTTGGAATATGACACTTTGATTTATATATCAAATGAACGTTTTATAGTATGGGGCCAAACTTGGTGTAAACTTGCACAGCCCTGAAGCCTGTGCAGTTGCACAAATTTATACCAGAGTTTTAAAGCCCACTTTTATAGACCACTACTACCACTTGCCAGTTAAACAAACAGGAGACTGATACTTGCTCATCCTGTTTTCTAGCTGCATTGGTTCAGCTAGCACATGGCAAGTGTCCAGAGCTATGAAACTCATCTGATTTGATCGCTATTATTGCTGCTGTAAGCAGCCTGAAACCTGTGTGAGTGAGTTTGGGATGCAGATTAACTTAAAATTCTGGAGAACAGATAACATCTCTCAAAGTTGTTTCAGACTAGCACATGGTTAAAATGAACATAAATGTGCCTTAGACCAGTGCTTCTCAAAGTTGGGCCGCCACTTGTTCAGGGAAAGCCCCTGGCGGTCCGGGCCGGTTTGTTTGCCTGCCGCGTCCGCAGGTTCGGCCGATCGCGGCTCCCACTGGCTGCAGTTTGCCGCTCCAGGCCAATGGGGGCTGCGGGAAGTGGCGCGTGCCGAGGGATGTGCAGGCCGCCCTTCCCGCAGCCCCCATTGGCCTGGAGCAGCGAACCGCGGCCAGTGGGAGCCACAATCGGCCGAACCTGCGGACGCGGCAGGTAAACAAACTGGCCCGGACCGCCAGGGGCTTTCCTGAACAAGTGGCGGACGGGCTTTGAGAAGCACTGCCTTAGACTCTAGTATGTGCTTCGTATATTTTGAGGTGAAGACTATAGAGCACACTTACAATACAGTATGCATCTATCATAGTTTCTTCCCAATGTATACCTGCAAGCTGCTGTCCAGTGGCCAAATTAGCTCCTGCAGGAGATATAGGTGTTTGCTTGGTCTTTGATGGCATAAGCGGACTGTGTATGGATAAAAATGGGAAGTTGTGATTGGTTGTATATTAATCAGGAGGCTGCACTTTTTGTCAAATTTCAGGAAAAAAGTCAAAGCAATCATGAAAACAACACTACAAATTGTAAAAACAACAAGGAGTCCTTGTGGCACCATAGAGACTAACAAATTTATTTGGGCATAAGCTTTCGTGGGCTAAAACCCACTTCATCAGTTGCAAAAACATGTTTCCATGTTTTCTGGGAACAACTGCAGAACCAGGACTCTGAATATGCCTATATATGTAAGGTTTTTTTGGGTACTTCATTTGCTCTTGGTTACAATACTTCTCTTTTATCTCTTGCATAAGCCTCATTGTTGGCCCAGCTTTTTTAGTCTCCTTCATCAGCACTACACACAGCCCCAGGTTTTAAGTTTAGGGAACCCTGTTACTTTTCTGCATTGAATTTTACTATATTGCTGCAGTAGTGTAGTTCTTGCCCCTTCCAGCTGTCTGCTTCAGACTATAAGTACACTAAGGATGTGTCTGATAGTGTTGGATCTCTTGTTGATTGTGTGAGGGTATGTCTACACTACGAAATTAGGTCGAATTTATAGAAGTCGGTTTTATAGAAATCGTTTTTATACAGTCGATTGTGTGTGTCCCCACACAAAATGCTCTAAGTGCATTAAGTCGGCGGACTTCGTCCACAGTACCGAGGCTAGCGTCGACTTCTGGAGCGTTGCACTGTGGGTAGCTATCCCACAGTTCCCGCAGTCTCCGCCGCCCATTGGAATTCTGGGTTGAGATCCCAATGCCTGATGGGGCAAAAACAGTGTCGCGGGTGATTCTGGGTACATGTCGTCAGGCCCCCACTCCCTCCCTCCCTCCCTCCCTCCCTCCGTGAAAGCAACAGCAGACAATCGTTTCGCGCCTTTTTTCTGCCCAGACGCCATAGCACTGGGATCATGGAGCCCGCTCAGATCACCGCGGCAATTATGAGCACTATGACAACCACGCGCATTATCCTGGAGTATATGCATAGCCGGAACCTGTCAAAGCAAAACCAGGAGGAGGAGGAGGAGGAGGCAACAGCAGCGCAGAGGCAACAGCAGCGCGGTGACGAGAGTGATGAGGAAATAGACATAGACTTCTCACAAAGTACGGGCCACAGCAATGTGAAAATCATGGTGGTAATGGGGCAGGTTCATGCCGTGGAACGCCGATTCTGGGCCCGGGAAACAAGCACAGACTGGTGGGACCGCATAGTGCTGCAGGTGTGGGACGATTCCCAGTGGCTGCGAAACTTTCGCATGCGTAAGGGCACTTTCATGGAACTTTGTGACTTGCTTTCCCCTGCCCTGAAGCGCCAGAATACCAAGATGAGAGCAGCCCTGACAGTTGAGAAGCGAGTGGCCATAGCCCTGTGGAAGCTTGCAACGCCAGACAGCTACCGGTCAGTCGGACATCAATTTGGAGTGGGCAAATCTACTGTGGGGGCTGCTGTGATTCAAGTAGCCAGGGCAATCAAAGAGCTGCTGATATCAAGGGTAGTGACTCTGGGAAATGTGCAGGTCATAGTGGATGGCTTTGCTGCAATGGGATTCCCTAACTGTGGTGGGGCGATAGATGGAACCCATATCCCTATCTTGGCACCGGAGCACCAAGCCAGCGAGTACATAAACCGAAAGGGGTACTTTTCAATGCTGCTGCAAGCACTGGTGGATCACAAGGGACGTTTTACCAACATCAACGTGGGATGGCCAGGAAAGGTACATGACGCTCGCGTCTTCAGGAACTCTGGTCTGTTTCAAAAGCTGCAGGAAGGGACTTTCTTCCCAGACCAGAAAATAACCGTTGGGGATGTTGAAATGCCTATAGTTATCCTTGGGGACCCAGCCTACCCCTTAATGCCATGGCTCATGAAGCCATACACAGGCAGCCTGGACAGTAGTCAGGACCTGTTCAACTACAGGCTGAGCAAGTGCAGAATGGTGGTAGAATGTGCATTTGGACGTTTAAAAGCGCGCTGGCGCAGTTTACTGACTCGGTTAGACCTCAGCGAAAACAATATTCCCATTGTTATTACTGCTTGTTGTGCGCTCCACAATATCTGTGAGAGTAAGGGGGAGACGTTTATGGCGGGGTGGGAGGCTGAGGCAAATCGCCTGGCCGCTAATTACGCGCAGCCAGACACCAGGGCGATTAGAAGAGTACAGCAGGGTGCGGTGCGCATCAGAGAAGCTTTGAAAACCAGTTTCATGACTGGCCAGGCTACGGTGTGAAAGTTCTGTTTGTTTCTCCTTGATGAACCTCCCCCCCGCCCCCGCCCGGTTCACTCTACTTCACTGTAAGCTAGACACCCTCCCCTCCCCCCTTCGATCACCGCTTGCAGAGGCAATAAAGTCATTGTTACTTCAAATTCATGCATTCTTTATTAATTCACACAAATAGGAGGATAACTGCCAAGGTAGCCCAGGAGGGATGGGGGAGGAGGGAAGCGCTGGGTGGGGTGGGGGAGGAGGGAAGGACAAGGACACCGTGCACTATAAAACTTTAAAACTTTAAAAATTAGAAACTTCAAAACTTATTGAAGGCCAGCCTTCTGCTGCTTGAGCAATCCTCTGGGGTGGAGTGGCTGGGTGGCCGGAGGCCCCCCCACCGCGTTCTTGGGCGTCTGGGTGAGGACGCCATGGAACTTGGGGAGGAGGGCTGTTGGTTACACAGGGGCTGTAGTGGCGGTCTGTGCTCCTGCTGCCTTTCTTGCAGCTCAACCATACGCTGGAGCATCTCACTTTGATGCTCCAGCAGTCGGAGCATGGACTCCTGCCTTCTGTTCTCAATCTGACGCCACCTCTCAGATTCAGCCCGCGATTCAGCACGCAACCTCTCCGATTCAGCACGCGATTCAGCCCGCCACCTCTCCTCGCGTTCAAACTGTGCTTTTCTGCAGTCAGACATTGTCTGCCTCCAAGCATTCTGCTGAACCCTGTCAGCGTGGGAGGCCGTCTGGAGCTCCGAGAACATTTCATCCCGAGTTCTCTTCTTCCTCCTTCTAATCTTCACTAGCCTCTGCGAAGGAGAAACATTTGCAGCTGGTGGGGGAAAAGGGAGATAGGTAGTTAAAAAGACACATTTTAGAGAACAATAGGATCACTCTTTCCCGTTAAACCTTGCTGTTCACATTACATAGCACAAATGCTTTCGTTACAAGGTCGTATTTTGCCTCTATTTATATTGAGGGTCTGCCGATTTGGTGTGAGAGATCACTCACGCAGGGCCAGGCAACAGAATTCGGCTTGCAGGCAGCCATGGTAAGCCACAGTCTTTTGGCTTCTTTAACCTTAATAACATGTGGGAATGGTTTCAAACAGCAGCACCCTCATTTTCCATACCAAGCAGCCGTTGGGTTGGCCATTTAAAATGGTATGGCAATTTAAAAGGAGGGAGGGATGCGGTTGCCGGGTTAACGTGCAGCACAAACCCAACTAACCCCCCCCCCCCCCCCCACACACACCCAATTCCCTGGGATGATCACTTCACCCCTCCCCCCACCGCGTGGCTAACAGTGGGGAACATTTCTGTTCAGCCGAGCAGGAACGGGCACTCTGAATGTCCCCTTAATAAAAGCACCCTATTTCAACCAGGTGACCATGAATGATATCACTCTCCTGAGGATAACACAGAGAGATAAGGAATGGATGTTGTCTGAATGCCAGCAAACACCGGGACCATACGCTGCCATGCTTTGCTATGCAATGATTCCAGACTACGTGCTACTGGCCTGGCGTGGTAAAGTGTCCTACCATGGCGGACGGAATAAGGCAGCCCTCCCCAGAAACCTTTTGCAAAGGCTTTGGGAGTACATCCAGGAGAGCTTTCTGGAGATGTCCCTGGAGGATTTCCGCTCCATCCCCATACACGTTAACAGACTTTTCCAGTAGCTGTCCTGGCCGTGAATGCCAGGGCAAATTAATCATTAAACACGCTTGCTTTTAAACCATGTGTAATATTTACAAAGGTACACTCACCAGAGGTCCCTTCTCCGGGGTCTGCGAGCACGCTTTGGGATTCGGTGGGTTCGGGGTTTACTGGCTCCAGGTCCAGGGTGATAAACAGATCCTGGCTGTTGGGGAAAACGGTTTCTCTGCCTCCTTGCTGTGAGCCATCTCCCGTCTGTTCATCATCATCGTCTTCCTCGTCCCCAGAACCCGCTTCTGTGTTGCGTGAGTCTCCATTGACGGAGTCATAGCACAGGGTTGGGATAGTGGTGGCTGCACCCCCTAGCATGGCATGCAGCTCGGCGTAGAAGCGGCATGTCTGCGGCTGTGCCCCGGACCTTCCGTTTGCCTCTCTGGTTTTCTGGTAGGCTTGCCTTAGCTCCTTAATTTTCACGCGGCACTGCTGTGCATCCCTGTTATGGCCTCTGTCCTTCATGCCCTTTGAGACTTTTTCAAATGTTTTTGCATTTCTTTTACTGCTACGGAGTTCCGCTAGCACGGATTCGTCTCCCCATATGGCGATCAGATCCCGTACCTCCCGTTCGGTCCATGCTGGAGCTCTTCTGCGATCCTGGGACTCCATCATGGTTACCTGTGCTGATGAGCTCTGCGTGGTCACCTGTGCTCTCCACGCTGGGCAAACAGGAAATGAAATTCAAACGTTCGCGGGGCTTTTCCTGTCTACCTGGCCAGTGCATCCAAGTTCAGATTGATGTCCAGAGCGGTCACAATGGTGCACTGTGGGATAGTTCCCAGAGGCCAATACCATCGAATTGCGGCCACACTAACCCTAATTCGAAATGGCAAAACCGATTTCAGCGCTAGTCCCGTCGTCGGAGGTGGTGTAAAGAAATCGATTTAAAGAGCCCTTTAAGTCGAATAAAAGGGCTTAATTGTGTGGACGAGTCCAGGCTTAAATCGAGGTAACGCTACTAAATTCAACCTAAAGTCGTAGTGTAGACCAGCCCTGAGTTACACTTCAGGTGCAAGTGGCATAGTGCATGTTTTGCTGCTGATTTGGCATTAGTGGGTAAATAAAATGAGCATGCTTTCCAGAATATCATCCCTCTTGGCAAACCAGTGCAAGTGCCACCACTGTAACAGCTACACATGCAATCTATGTGACCACCTAACTTGGCCCAGAGGCTGCTACAGAGTTGCACTCATTCACTCCAGGTGAATTTGGCACAGAATATTTCTTGTTGTTTAGTTATGGGATGACTTGAGTTAGGCTTTGATAAATGACTGAGTTCTAAGAGTATATTTTTAAAGCTCTTGTGCTGGAAAGCACTCAGAGTTGATGTTGTAGGTCACAACTTCTGGCTGTAGTGAGCAGACTCTCTTACTTCCAAACTATTACTCAGGCTTGTCTACACTGGCACTTTACAGCACTGCAACTTTCTCGCTCGGGGTTGTGCCAGTGTAGACAGTGCACCAGCACTGGGAGCCATGCTCCCAGCGCTGGTAGCTACCCCCCTCGTGGAGATGGCTGTTTTTGTTTTTGTTTTTAAGAGCGCTGGGAGAGCTCTCTCCCAGTGCTCTGCCAGGACTACACAAGCCACGTTAAAGCCCTGCCGCTTTAACGTTGCCAATGTAGACTAGCCCTAACAAAGAACTGAGATAACCACATGCTTCTGCCTGCACCACAACATGATGTAGCTGGCTGGATCCCATTGCCGGAGGCAGAAGAAAGATGTAAAAGACATGTGAATTGATTCCTCTGCAGTGAGAGGAGAGTTTGTTTTCCTCTTCCCTCCTTCAGCACTGGAAGGTTTGCTGGGCGGTAAGCAGAGTGGAGCCTTTATTGAAGGCAGTGGAACTGTACCTACTTAAGTAGGATGGGAAAGAATACTTCACACAGCAGGTAAACTTGTTCTTAACTAAATAATTAATTAAAGTTCAAGATAAGACTAATCATATAGATTTTAGGGTACTTAAGAGCTGACCTTGAAACAAAGTGCTGCTAAACCTTAACTGTAGCAGAGCTACAAATACAATACAAGTAGAGTACAAACCCAGCAGATCCACACAGCTGAGGTAAACACGTGGGATCTTCCCAAAATAACTTCTAGAAAAGGGGGATCCATAATCCTCTGTCTAGATCTGAAAGGGGTAAAACATTGTCTCCTCTCTAAAAGTTTTGCCTCTCTAACAAATGGACACAGAGGTGAAAGCTAATAATGTACTCAGGCTCCACAAGCCCATCACAAACTAACTTCTGCACAAATCAAAAATTGGGTGGATTTTCCACCCAAACAAATAACCACCCAGCCACTGTGCTTCTCTCTCATGATCTAGACTGTTTTGTGAATGTCTGCCCTGTGTTAGCTTTAGGTGATTTAAATAGGACTTCAGGCTGTAATTTACTTGCATGGCTGATCAAACTAATTGTATGGCAATTATTGTGTTCCTGCTAATTTCGTTACCAGTGGATGGATAATGTGCAGCTATGTTGTAGCTCATTGAATGTGCTTTTCATTCAATATGTATTTCAATCATCCTATCTAGCTTCATCAACACACTGGCTTAGAGTTGATTGCTTTGCTATAGCTGATGGTTTTTATTATAGCTTTTACTCCATGGAGCACTCACTGACTCTTAACTTTAATTGTTGGCCTAGGTGTTTAGCATTTATTTTGAATAGCAATTCAAATCTCAGCTCTCTCTCTCTAGTAACTTTCCTCACCTCTTTGCTCTTGCCTTTTTCAGTGGTAGTAGACTGCATTAATATCTTAATGACAACCTATCATGCTTGATGTGTGCTTGTTAATTATTGAACATTCCATCACAGATCATATGATTTGATGTTCCTGGTATCAAGGTCACCACCACAGTTTGATTTGTTCTTTCTAATAGTCCAACATATATAGCCCCTTCTGTTATCAGCCATTACGGTTTATTTGAGCTTTTTGTTTTCCCTTCTATTTTGATGTTTCCTTCCACACCCTCTTTAAGTATGCATAGAACAGTCGTGTCCCGTCTCCCCACCCCCCCATCCCCTTAGTTTGCTGTTTGGTCACCCTCTTTTCAAACAGGTTTCTATTCTTTAAACACACTCTTTCTTTGAAGCTTTTCATGAGTCTCCTACTGAGAAAACATCTCTTATCCACAGTATAGGGCCACTTTAATAATATTTCAAAAATTGCTCAGCTCTATGACTGGACTGTCGTCTGATCACTTGCTGTATTTTGTTTGTATTATTTCTGTGTGTCGTAAGTACTCTGAGGTCTGTTTCTGCAGTCTGCTCAGCGTTGTATAGATTATAAGCACTTAATAGCCCTGATCCTGCACTCAGATCCCTGAGAACACTCCCTTCCCTATGCCAATGTGGAATCTCACTCAAGTCAATGAGACTTGGTGACCCAAAAGGGTTCATAAGCATACAGGGATGTTCATACACACATCTGACTTTGTGGAGCTGGTTGCAATTTGAGGCCAATAAAGATCATATCTAGCGAACCATGTGCTTTTGGTTGTTTCACTTCTGATTTGGTCCATAATCTTACATCAGACATGTTACATCCATTTTTAGTAGTAAACAGTCGAGTCTGTCCACTAATTCATCTAAAATCAATAGCAGTCCATTGGTATTATAGTAGGATAGTCCCACTAAATGTCAGATGCTGCCTCTTACAAACCTTATTTGGCCAATTCAGTTCATATTTGAAGATTACGTTTCAGCCAAATATTTGTGTGGCATAACTATTGGAAAATTCCCATTACATTTAAACAGCCTAGTTAAATAAGCAAAGTCTAGCTTCTAGTATGGATCTCCAGATGTCACAAGTTGGCTCGTGTGTGTGTGGTGGTGGGGGGGAGGGGGGTTCAACAACTTCTGCTTAACCTCAAGCAAAGGTGCTGGAACAATTTTTATAGGGGGGGTGCTGAGAGACATTGAACCAAACTGTAAACCCTGTATATAATGGAAACCACTTCAAGCCAGGGGGTGTGGCAGCACCCCTAGTTCCAGCACCTATGATCTGAAGAGTAGAGAGTCTCTGCTTTAATTTTCCCCAAGTGTTAGGTTGAAGGTCACATGCAAGTAGCAAAGACTCAGCCATCCATTTAAAGGTTTATTCCCCACAAAAACAGATATATTATTATACTACAAATGGTCAACTTTACTAAGAAAATGTTTTTCTTGTTACTGTTTATATTCAGAATGGTCAGAGCCGTCCCATCCATAGGACGGACTGGGGCAACCGCCCTGTGCTTTGGGGGGCCCCGTGCCTTGGAATGTGGGGTCCAGGGCGTCCTGGGGAGCTAGCAGGGGGCCTGGTGCTGGCAGCAGCGAGCAACCTGGTCCCAGCCCGCCCTGCTCCACCAGCTCCTGGCATTGCTCGGGGGAGGGGGCGGAAGCCGGAAATGGGCGGGGGCTTGGGAGACGGGGTGGAATGGGGGCAGGGAAGGGGTGGGGGCTTGGGGTAAGGGGTGGAATGGGGCGGGGCCTGGGCCGGAGGGCGGAGTTGTCCTGGGCCATGCACCCCGCCCTAGGGACAGCCCTGAGAATGGTGAAATTGTTTTATCTACCTTGACCCTCCTGAACTAAAAAATTGCTTTGTTTAAAGCCTATATTTTGCAAGACCTTAGTCTTGATGTGTATGTGTAATGATGAATTGCAACAATCCATATATCATAGTTCCTACAGAGTTATATTCAGTGCTTAATTTTGTGTCAGGGCTTGCCAGGGCTGAGCCCCAACATCTCTAGGTCTGGCAGTTCATAGCCCTGGCAGCTCTGGGCTTGCTGCATCAATGATGAAAGTAAAAAAATTGCTTGTGCCCCAGCACCTAGTTGCTTGAGCCCCGGCACCTCTTTCATTACAAATTAAGCACTGGTTATATTGTAACAAACCTGTGATGAAGTCTTTGGGACAGTCGTTACAGCAGTGCAAATTTTGAACTAACTACATTGTCTCAAATGCAGTTAGAGACTCTAGAGTAGACAAATACAGATTCTGATGTCATTTACACTGGTGTAAATTCAAAGAAACTCCATTGACTTTAATGGAATTCCTTTAAATTTGTATGAATGGGATCAGAATCTATATTTGTGTACCTCTAGAGTCTATCATCTTTTGTTTGACATCTAGGTGTAAGTATACTTCAGAGGCTAATTAAGTCACTAAATGGGCCAGTGATTCTGCAACTGGGCCTCATGGAAAAGTGTCTTTTGGCCCAGGTTATAAACTTATTTTCGAGTTAGTGCCTATAATGCTTAATGAACTGATCAGTCTTCAGCTGCTTCTCCTTTAGGTGGTAATGGTACAACTGTTTGTTCAAACAAAGCTGACACTTGCAAGATACCACACAGCTTCTGTTGCAAAAATATGCCATCAATAACCTCTATAAATTGCCAGACTTGAATTCTTGAAATTTTTGTGTGTAAATTGATCTCTTCCTACTCAAAATGCATAGTCTTTCTGGGAGTAAATATTTCAAACATGGATAACATGGAAGGATCATGTCAATAGCACACATTTGATATAAAATGTTTTTGAGGCAAGCTCTGAACCTGATAGGAACATAACTCTTGTAAATGTGTTTTCAACACAGCATAAATATATAAGGGAAGGGAAATCTATTATTGCCTGACTGGAAAAGCTAATCTTTGCCCATGTTTCCAGGGCAAGAGAGATATGGAGGTAGCAATTTGCTACATTAAAATGTGGGTTTCAGAAAATTTATGGGAAAACTTCTCTGGCAAAGTAAAGAGAGATGCTGAATATTTTAAATACCATTAGAGCTACCCATGTGAAAAACTACTACTACTTAGCATATTTTCAATGTGCCTCAGGTGGCACGTGACCAGGATTCATCACCAAATTTGGTCCGCTGGTTTGATCATTAGCTTCCCCGGCCCAGGCTGGGTACGAACAGGGAATGCAATGTGAACGCTGATCCATGCCACCCAAGAACTACTTATTGTAAGCAAACTAAAGCTCATAATGCATTAGTTCTATCAATTGAATTTATCCTTTTAACTTATTGGAAGGCCTACAAAAAAAATACTTGTTTGCTTGCTTGTTACCTGTATTGTTAATATATTGTGGGACTAAATTAGAGTAGACCTCATTGTAAAGCTAGGGAAATAGATTTGTTTTCATTAAACTATAGTACAATCTTCAACTCCTAAAAGTGTCAGAAAAGTTACAGGTACGTAGCAGTGCAAAAAGGCACTAATCAATATTGTGTGGCCCATTGTTCTGTGACAAATACTGGTACACACAGAATCTAGCCAACTCTTTTTGTACACTGCTAATCTCCAAAATACATAACAATGTATTGTGATGTTGCACTCCATATGATTCTATGACAATATGCTAATGAGTGTGAATATAATGTAATTGGAATATGCTTCATGCAAATGATCTCTTGTAAGGTATCATTACAAAGCTTATAATCTACTGAGTGTGGTCATCCTATTTGTATAAATGTATCATTCTTGTATCTGAAACTAGAAATATGAAATATAACTTTGAGGTCCTATTGTAATTATGCAAAGTGTGGGCCATTAATGGTGGTTTGGAATCTTGATGGCTCCCATCAACTAGGACAATTGGTTGTAAACGGCTCTGTTTACTTGCAAGCCTTCCTGTGAGTCAGACCAGGAAGAATGAAGGCTTGGGGTCTCCCGGGACATGTGACCATGTCACCTGGTACTGGAATGCATCTTAAACCTGGTGCTTTTCCAGTTAGAAGGAGGGGTAGGGAACCGGAGAGACAAAAGATTCCCACCTTGTGCCAAAGCTATGTAAGGGGGTGGAACAGAACAAAGGGGCTGCAGTCATGAGAAATCCCCTAGCTACCACCTGAACTGGAACAAAGACTGTACCGGCGAAAGGATTGGGCCCAGATTAAGAAGGAGTCTAGTCTGTGAAAGAAGCTTATTGGAACATCTCTGAGGGTGAGATTTTATCTGTAATCAGTTTCTTAATGTATTCAGCTTAGATTGCTTGGTAACTTGCTTTGTTCTGTCTGTTATTACTTGGAACCACTTAAATCCTACTTTTTATATTTAATAAAATCACTTTTGCTTATAAATTAACCCAGAGTAAGTAATTAATTCCTGGGGGAGCAAACAGCCTTGCATATCTCTCTATCAGTGTTATAGAGGGCGGACAATTTATAAGTTTACCCTGTATAAGCTTTCTACAGAGTAAAACGGATTTATTTGGGGTTTGGGTCCCATTGGGAGCTGGGTATCTGGGTGCTGGAGACAGGAGCACTTTTTTTGCTGTTTTCTGTTAAGTCTGTAGCTTTGGGAGACGTGGTTCAGACCTGGGTCTGTTTTTGCAGCAGACTGGCTTGTCTGGATCAACAAGGCAGGGTTCTGAAATCCCAAGCTGGCAGGGAAAACAGGCTCAGAGGTAGTTTCAGCACATCAGGTGGCAGTCCCAAGGTGGTCTCTGACTGAACCCATCACATGTATTTATTAAATTTTCCTTGTACTACAATCTGCTATGTACCTTAAACTTAATTTAGTTCATTTTCTTCTCAAATACTTCCATACAGTTTCTCTGGAAATTTAATAAGAGAACTTGAGGCTGAAAGATATGGGATTAATACTTATGGAGAATAGAATTCCACCCACCCACCCTGTTTGTAGAATAAGTACAAGATGGGCAGTAGCAAGTCAAGCTTCCCCACAATATCCTGCTAATGCACCTCAATGTCATAAAGAAATGCAAACCCAAATAACAAACAAAATCCCCAAGACCAACATTGGTTCCCTCTTGCAGGCTGGTTTTCAGTTGAGATTGCCATTAATGATGCCAAATGTAGTGGTCGCTTTCTCTTATAAAGACAATATATCTACTAAGGACTGGATTGAAAGCACCAGTTCACTTCAGCATGAGTGTACATTTAAGGGAAGGTAAGGGTGGCACTGGTGGGGGAGGAGGGAGATACCACTCCCAACTTCTAATCTGGGGCAACATAGGTGTCTCTCAGCTCCCTCTTAGAAGGGAGGGAGCAGTCTGAGGTTGCTGCTTAGTGCAACTCAACCCCTTCCCCTTGCATGTTGCATCTTCACTGATTAGCTGGACAGGGAGGAGACAGCAGCTGGCGCCTCCTGTCACTAAGGACTGCTCTGTACCCCCTGCTGAGCATCAGGAGGCTGCTGTCTAGAGCCATAGCTGCCTGTCCTGCCACAGGGGAAGCCTAATCAGTCAGGGGCTAAATCTGCACCAGAGGACACAATGGTCCCTGCCTCCAACCCAGCAGTGGCTCAGGTTCCCCTTCACTGTGCCCTCCCCCTGCTCCAGTGAAGGAGGCTCAGGTATGGGGTAGGGGTTGGAACTGGTAAAGGGACCCAGGGTTGGGGCAGACCTTGTAGGCTGCAAGATGGGGACCTTGGGAAGTCTGAAGTAAAACAGACCACAGTGGAGGCCTTGAGGTGAGGTGGTGAATGAGACACCACTTCAGGGAGTTCTTTGGCAGAGGGATTGTGCTTAGGGAAGAAGGGTCAGTGAGCCATTGGGAGGAGAGAATGAGAGGTGTGTATTAGAGGGAGGAGGTGTCTGGGAACTATAAAGGAGGGAATGTTTGGGGCTAATTATACTTTTGTGGAGCAGGGAGGCTTGCAGCACTGAACTGTGTGTTTCCTCACTGCCCTGACTTTGCTGGTACTTTTAATCTGCTGCACTTTACACAGGCCACTACCCAACTTGTACATGGTAAATTGTCACTATTAACTTGTGTTTGAACAGCCATCTTACAGGAGATAGCTTTTCTTCTAGAGTAGCCTATTAACATTTTTGTTTTATCCCCATCTGGAAATAGTAGCTTTCATGTTTTCAGTCTCTTGTTTCTTTCACTCAGTTTCAGATCAGACATTTAATACCTTTTACACATGGATGGTAACTTCAGTAAATTCCCACCAGGTCTGCCATCAATTCTATATGTTTAACTATCAAAGTGGTGAAAATGCCAGAAGCTACAACGGGCTTGTCTATGCTTTGGGTACCACTGGTAGTGGTAGCAATGAGATTTTTTTTTCTAAAATTCCACGGACCAGAACCTACTGTTCTGTTTTTTAAGGCAAGTTAATTTGGTTTGATCGTCCTAGACTGTAAGCTTTTGGATTTCCCCTCAATAAATACCCTTTCCTTCTGCCCTAGTCTGGACCAGAATCTCATCTCAATTACTTCTTTGTAAATCTGGTAATCCAAAATAACTCCATAGAAATCAACAAAGGGGATTGGGAGAGGGAATTATCATGATAAAACTAATCAAATTACAACTTTTTATGCTCCTCTGTCTCCTTTCAAGACCTGCCCTCTGAACAAATGCCACTGATTGGTTTTTTTGTTGTTGTTGCTTTTTTTTATTTCAGTTGGGAAAACACAATTTTTGATCTGTGTACTGGATCCTTTTTAAATCTTTGTTTGTTTAAATATGTTTAAATAATCCTTGGACTTCAATTGCAGCAAGGAAGGTTTAGGTTGGACATTAGGAAAAACTTCCTGTCAGGGTAGTTAAGCATGGAAACAAATTGCCTAGGGAGATTGTGGAATCTCTAAGAACAGGTTAAACGAACACTTGTCAGGAATAGTCCAATTATTACGTAGTCCTGCTTTGAGTGCAGGGGACTGGACTAGATGACTGACTGAGGTCCCTTCCAGTCCTACACTTCTATGATTCTATGTTTGCTGTATAGTCTTTAACAAGATAACCGATTGAACAACAAGGAAAGTTTATACAGCCACATAAGGCACATTTAACAAGAGGCATCCAAGCACAAGAAATATTTTTCTTTGTTTGTGGGGTCTCTGGTTATTCTCCATCAGTTTAAGTTTGTGCTGGTAGCAGCAGTGACACACAATTTCAGATCGTATAATGAAGGATGCTAGGATTTTATCCCTCTATCTAGAGTATTACTCCAGCATTCCTTTGGCTAGGAAAGTAAGATGTCACTGAGTGATTTTGGGGAAAGTACTAACTAGTCTCATGGATATTACAACAATTTCCTTGTGATGAGAGCTAATCAAAAAATCTATTTTCTTCTATGCAAAAACTTTCAGTGAAAACTTTCCATTCAAAATCTTTCAAACTTTTATTGGAAATTTTCAAAGCAATAGTTTTCAGTTTGAATCAAATGTTAACTTCAGTTCTTGAAAACGGGAAACTTCAGAATTTCAAATGTTTTTTGTTTTTTTTCCCCACACACACACACTTTCTCCCTTTTTGCCACTGAGTATAATAAAATATCTAGGCTTTTTCCTTTGGCCACTATAACTCTTCAAAAGTGAGGCACACGAAGGACCTAGATCTGTAGATCTCAACCAGGAATACATGTACCCTTGGGGTACTCAGAGGTCTTCCAGGTTGTACATCAACTCATCTAGGTATTTGCCTAGTTTTGCAACAGGCTACATAAAAAGCACTAGTGACATGGGCAGTGGTGAACAAGCTGTTGGGGGAGGCAAGCCCCTGGCCCCTCCCTCTCTGCCTGAGGCCCTGCCACCAGGGAGGCCAGCCCCCTTCTGCCCCCTCTCCTCCACTGGAGCCCAGAGCACTCAGCCCCGGAGCACCAGGTGGGCAGGGCGGCCGGAGCAACCCGAGCACCAGGTGGGCGGGGCAGCCCCATCCTGCCTGCCCCAGCCTCTCGGCCACGGAAGAGCACTGGGAAGGGGACTGGAAGCAGGCAGGAGAGGGTCTGGGGGTGGAGTGTGGGCTGGGCTACGCCAGGCTGTTTTGGGAGGCACAGCCTTCCCCGGCCTATGCTACCCGCCACCCATGACTAGTGAAGTTTGTCTGTATGAAATTTTAGATTGTACTATGACTTGTTTATACCACTCTATATACCACGCACTGAAATATTTATATTCCAATTAAAAAGTACAATATTTATATTCCAATTGATTTATTTTATAATTTGATGGTAAAAATGAGAACATAAGCAATTTTTCAGTAATAGTGTGTTGTGACACTTTCGTATTTTTGTCTGATTTTGTAAGCAAGTAATTTTTAAGTGAGGTGAAACTTGGGGGTATGCAAGACAAATCAGACTCCTGAAAGGGGTACAGTAGTCTGGAAAGGTGAAGAGCCACTGACCTAGATCAGTGGTTCTCAACCAGGGTCCGGGACCCCCTGGGGGGCCAGCAAGCAGGGCTGGCATTAGACTTGCTGGGGCCCAGGGCAGAAAGCCAAAGCCCCACCGCATGGGGCTGAAGTGCAAGGCCCAATGACCTGCCACTCCTCGCTGAAGCCTGAGCAACTTAGCTTTATGGGGCCCGGGCAATTGCCCTGCTTCCTACCCCCTAATGATAGCTCTGGCTTTTATATGTAGAAAAATAGTTTTTGTGGCACAGGTGGGCCGTGGAATTTTTATAGCATGTTGGGGGGGGGGCTCAGAAAGAAAAAGGTTGAGAACACCTGACCTAGAAGATCTTATTGTACTTGGTGGCAAAAAAGAAGATGGGGGCGGCAAATAAATGTAAACATCTTTTAGATGTTGAAACAAGTTCTCATTTGATTCAAGTTACTGTCTTTTTGATTTTCATCTTGAAATTTTCATTGTTTTGGTCATGTCATTTTCTTGTGAAATCTTTTTTTTTTTTTGGCAAAATCTCACTCTTCAGTGGGAAAACTTTGACCAGCTTCCTTAGAGACTGATTTAGGCCACAATTTCACAAACTGGATGGAGTTCAGATGAAGATACATTTTGGGGATTGGTTGGGTAAAAGGATTGATAATACAGTAAAGAATCTCTCACCTCCCTATATCTAGCTATGTCATTTAACAGTAATAATTATTGCCTGAGTATTGTTTGGAGACCTGTGTGAAATGAGCTAGAGCTCTCGGTCCACTTCCTGATGAACTGCTCTCAATGTTCCAAAAAAGCCTCTTTACAATTAACACTTTAGTATTCTCAAATTATCAGCATTGAAGAACTGAATGAGCAAGGAGACTGAATTGCTCTCTTACCCTTAAAACTGGATAAGGTTTGAGGCATGTTAGCAGGGCAGTGTGGGAAAGCTTGTACTGGTTCTAAACATGCCATTCTTCTTCTCTAGATAATTAGAGGAATTCAGTCTATATGGTCAGTCTGGCCCCTTTCATAAACACCCCTTAATGCAGGGATCAGCAACCTTTGAGACGTGGCGTACCAAGTCTTCAGTAATTTAAGGTTTCGTGTGCCAGTAATAAATTTTACATTTACAGGGGCCCCCGACAGAACCCCAGACTGGCAGCGGACTGAGCGGCTCAGTGCGCTGCCGGTCTGGGGTTCCATCTGCCACCTGCGCTGCCGGTCTGGGGTTCTGTCCACCGGCCCCTGCCAGCCAGGGTCCCAGCCGCTGGCCCC
The DNA here is from genome assembly GCA_003942145.1 of Platysternon megacephalum. NCBI lineage: Eukaryota > Metazoa > Chordata > Testudines > Platysternidae > Platysternon > Platysternon megacephalum. The sequence goes on from QXTE01000267.1 coordinate 323,464, forward strand.
GCTCAGCCCGCTGCTGGCCTGGGGTTCCGTCCATCCAGGCTGGCAGTGGCTGAATGGGGCCAAGACCCTGGCTGGCAAGGGGCCAGCAGTCGGAACCCCAGACCGGCAGCAGGCTGAGCGGCGCTGCCGGTCTGAGCTGAGCGGGGCCGGCGGCCGGGACCCTGGCTAGCAAGGGGTCAGCGGCTGGAACCCCAGACCGGCAGCAGGCTGAATGGCTCAACCAGCTGACAGTCTGGAGTTCCGGCCGCCGGCCCCGCTTAGCCCACCTGGGGTTCTGTTCACCCAGGCCGGCAGCGGGATGAACGGGGCCGGGACCCCAGCTGGCAAGGAGCCGGCGGCCAGAACCCTACACCGGCAGCTGGCTGAGCAGGGTCGGCGGACGGAACCCCAGACTGGCGGCGGGCTGAGTGGCTCAGCCCGCTGATGGTCTGGAGTTCTGGCCACCAGCTCCTGCCAGCTGGGGTCCTGGCCGTAGGCCCCGCTCAGCTCGCTGCTGGCCTAGGATTCCGTTCACCCAGGCAGGCAGCGGGCTGAGCGGGGCCGGCGGCTGGGACTCTGGCTGGCAGCAGCGTGCCAGTAAAAATCGGCTCGCGTGCTGCCTTTGGTAGGTTGCCAACCCCCGCCTTAATGTGATGTATATTTAATCTCAGCAGGAATGACTATAGGTGGTGGTCTGATATGTTGGGGTTTAAGTCCTAATAGAATAGGATCTACAACTGGATGACAGTTACTGATGGTGCCTGTAGATTTTAAAGCATTGACTTTGTGGTGTGTCTGAAAATGGGTGGCATTCTTTCTATGGCTCATGGTTCATAAGGCAGAATAATGGAGTGTTTAATGTGCTGGCTTTTATTATTGACCATACAGAGTTGCACTTGGTAAGATGTCTGTAAAGCACTGGGAAATATTTGTACTACTTATGAATACTGTGCATGCCTCTGTGTGTTTGATTGAGTTATTTCTATGGAGTTAGATCAAACGGGTCAGTTAGGGCAGTGGTTTTCAAACTTTTTTGTTTTTTCTGGCGACCCAGTTGAAGAAAATTGTTGATGCCCATGACCCAATGGGACTGTGGGAGGGGATCAGGGCTGGGGTGCGGGGGCCAGGGCTGCAGGGTGGAGCCTGGAATGAGGGGTTCAGGGTATGGGAGGGGGCTCTGGGTTGGGGTAGGGGGTTGTGGTGCAGGAAGGGATTATGGGTTGGCAGGGCTCATGGCTGGGGTGGGGGGTTGGGGTACAGGAGGGGGTCAGGGCTCTGGGCTGGGGGTGCAGGCTCTGGGGTGGGGCTGGGAATGAGGGGGTTGGAGTGCAGGAAGGGGCTCTGGGTTTGAGGTGGAGCTCAGGGCTGGGACAGGGGATTGGAGCGTGGGGTTGGGGCACGGGCTTACCTCCAGCGGCTCATGGTCAGCAGTGCAGTTGGGGTGCAGAGGCAGGCTTCCCACCTGTCCTGGCACCGTGGACCGCACTGCGTCCTGGAAGTGGCCAACAGCAGGTCTGGCTCCTAGGCTGAGGCATGCAAGCAGCTCCGTGCAGCTCTCACCCACAGGCCCCACCCCACCCCAGCTCCCATTGGCCGGGAACCAATGCTCAGGTCTGGGGCAGCACAGTTGCCATACTTCATTAATGAAAGTGGGGGGTGCAGTCTGCTCCATCCTGTACAAACAAGGTGCAACCCTCGCCCTTTGGAAGTCTGTCAAGGAGGCCTTAAATGGGGTGAAACATAGATGTTCCTGCCTTTGAACTCCTATATCCAAATTTCTCAGTACTTTGTGCAGCTGCATATGATTGATTTCAGGATGTGGGTCATTAAAACAAATACGTTTAAGGTGACAAAAACACCAACACAATGTTAGTACACAGTGTTGTAAGTTCACTGACCGTTGTATACAGCCTTGAGAATTTCATCAGCAGTAACAGAAATAGATTTTTCCCATAACTACTCCTGGAAACTGTTTGTACTATTTCTCCATTGTATACAAAACAAGTGGTGGTAGGTAATGCTGTTCAACTAGTTTTGAACTAGATCCAACTTGATATCTCTTGTTTTTTTGCCATCCATCAGATGTTTGCAAAGCATGCTAAACAGCCAGCAATAAACCAACTAAAGAAATGGAAGCACAAGACTTGTTTGCATCTCACTTGAGTCATAGTGTAAGGCCAGAAGGGATCACTAGATCTTCTAGTCTGACCTCCTGCATGCCACCAACACCACCCAGCACCCACATGCTAAACCCAACAACTAGAATTAGCCCAAATTATTACAGCACCCAGGAGACTAGACTATTATGTGCCACAGGCAAAATATAGGAGGGATTGAGGTGCAGCAGTGCCCAAGGCCCCCACATTGGCTGGGAAATATTAAGTGAGATATATGCAAATAATCCTGGCAAGTGACCTGTACCTGCATGCTGCACAGGAAGGTGAAAACGCCCCAACATCACTGCCGATTTGACCTGGGGAAAAATTCCTTCACAACCCCACATATGGTGATCTGTTAGACCTCAAGCATTGGACCAAGACCCAGCCAGCCAAATACCTGAGAGTGAGAGGATGTTCAGTGTCACCTCAGAGCCCTGGCTCATCCCATCCAATGTACCATCTCCAGCCATGACCATCCCTGATGCTTCAGAGGAAGGAGATAAACCCAGACTACATTTGGGGTGGAGGGAGGGAATCTCTTCCTGACCCCTGCAAGTGACCAGCTGAAACCCTGAAGCATGAGCCTTTAGGAACATAGGACATAACTGGAACTGAGTCCCAGGGCTGCTGAGCCCTGCCCGTTACCATCACAAGCAATCCTGTCAAACAATTCCATGTTACCAATATACAATGTTGTTGTTCTGCAAAGCATGGCAAAAACACACCTGTGGAGGTTGTTTGGCTTCTGATATAATTTAATTGTGCTGAAGCTGTGTGAGAAGACCTGGCCCTGGGTTTGTTTTCTTTGACTATTTAACTATATTAGGATAATGAGCTAGACAGGTGTGTCGGATGATAATTATCCCTATTGGTTACAGCTGTTTCTGTTAACTGAATTAATCAATTTGTTATTCCTTATTGCTGAATGAAATTGTATATAAGAGCATGCTGGGATAGAATAAATCAGAGCTCTGCTTGTGGTCAAAGGGGTTGGTCAGACTTCGTTCCTGCTCCTGCGATGCAACAAATGGTGACCCCGATGTGATTCCTGAGGATAGTATTGGTGGCCTGAATTGATAAAAAACCGCAGGACGTCCGAAATAAGGAGGGGCGCGCCTGAGTGTCAAGCGGCGGCTGCAGGGCGTCCGAAGAAGAAAGGCGCACCTGAAGCCCAGTATCGAGCGGTAAGCTACAGGACATTTGAAAAAGGGAGGCACACCCGAACCTAGAGGTGAGCAATTATTATGGGAACTGCTGCGTCTGCAGAGGAGAAGACGGTGTATGAAATTCTGACACGCATCATGGAGCGGAGGGGAGAGAAGCTCCCCTCTGATGCATTATCCCGCCTACTACAGTGGGGACGTACAAGAGGACTTTCTATTTCACCCAGTACAATATTTGATAAAACTGTGTGGGAGCAGATGGGTTGTGAGCTTTGGAAATCAGTGGCTCAGGGTAACAAGGAAGCCTTCTCCCTAAGTCCAGTATGGAAGAAGACAACAGAGACAGTAGAAGCTTTTGCTGCCGAGGCAGGAGTACAGGCGGCCCTAGCTGATCTTTGCCGCCCAACGTCCGGAATACCTTCCGTTTTGCCGGTTGGAGCCAGGGATTTTTTTGGTGGTGAGGACACAGTGATACCCTTGGCTTCCGACCCCTTCCCTAGGGATGATGTTGCCTCTGCTACGATGCCATTACCCTCCAATGTAGCTATTAGCCCTGAGATAACTGATCCTGCTACGGTCCCGCTACCCCCCGATACACCCGAGCCTATGGAGACAACTTTGCCATATGCACCCCTTTCAAAACCGTGCCGTATCCACGGGACCTGGGGGTGTCATAAATGCGGGGAAGCAGAGGAGGCTCGGGTGGAACATGTGCCATCACAGCCATATTCTGATCTTACTCAGTTTACCCGGATTGATGCTCTTTATGAAGAAATGGAGCGCCAGGGTCGACAACTGCAGGTCATTTTTAACAAATTGGATCACATACAA
>QXTE01000267.1:330735-463893 GCA_003942145.1 Platysternon megacephalum
TTTCTGGCCAGAATCGTTGTTGTGTTGTCATGTGGTTTGATGTATCTTTTTTAAGACCCCCCCACCCTCAGTGTCAGTTTGATCACCTGACAGCTGAAGGATGTTTAAAAAAAAAATAAAAAAAAAAAAATGGGGGGGGGGGTCTGCAGAATTTACATCATTTCTGTTTATTGTGTTTTTGTTCGTTCGATGGTTTTTGAATCATGTTAAGGATTGTATGGTCATATAGGTTGATTTTATAAAGCTTTAATTCTTTGTTTTTTTTTATATATAGCGTTATATTGTTATGAATTGGGAATATTTTCCTTTCCTTTTTCTCCTTTTGAATTTGAATACAGGGGGGAGATGTGGAGGTTGTTTGGCTTCTGATATAATTTAATTGTGCTGAAGCTGTGTGAGAAGACCTGGCCCTGGGTTTGTTTTCTTTGACTATTTAACTATATTAGGATAATGAGCTAGACAGGTGTGTCGGATGATAATTATCCCTATTGGTTACAGCTGTTTCTGTTAACTGAATTAATCAATTTGTTATTCCTTATTGCTGAATGAAATTGTATATAAGAGCATGCTGGGATAGAATAAATCAGAGCTCTGCTTGTGGTCAAAGGGGTTGGTCAGACTTCGTTCCTGCTCCTGCGATGCAACACACACCATTCTTAGGTTGGACAGAATCTTCATCTAACTGAGCAAAACCCATCACTGCTTATTTTGCATATAAGAGCAAAATGCTACAAACTGAGGAGTTACTGTAGGATTCTTAGCTATGTCTGTAACTGCTGTGGGAAGTTTCAAGGATGTTCTGAAATACACTCCCCAAAGTAACATTAACACACAGTTCTGTTTATTTTTTTCTGCATATCTATATGTAGCTCTGTCCCCGTCCCCCCCCCCTTTTTTTTTTTTACTAATTTCTATAGCACATCTCACAGTGACATATAGATGCTTTGATTAGTTCTTATCATGGGTGTGTTATTGTGAAGCCCTTCCACTCCAAAATTAAGAACACAAAACCATTAATTCCATCGCTTAAAGTCAGTCTCAGAGGCTGCCAAGAAGAGCAAGTTCCAAATGCCGTAGAGCACCCAGTTGTAGGAGTAGCTTGTATACCACGTTACAGCCCAGCTTGTGAGCCATCTCTGCATGCTTGTCTTGCGCAAGACTTGCAATGTATCCACTGTTGCCAGCTCTTGTGATTTCCCCTCCCCCCAACCCTCTTGCTGGAGCTGGAGCCAGAGCCAGAGCCAGGCTCATAATAGCTGAGAAGCTCCCACCCTCTCATGACTATTTGCTCTGTCTGGGGAAAACCTCTTTTGATTGGTGCTTTCCCCACTGCCCGATCTCTTGGAGTAGAGCAGCCAATCAGAATTGCTGCAGGAAGCAGGCAGAGCTCTCTCCCTTTCCTCTCAGGAGCCAACACCATTCTTGTAGCAGGGAAGATAGCAGTAATAGCTTGGTGGCTCCACTCTCTCCTTCCCCCTTTCCTACTGTGACTAACCAGATGGCTGCTCTCCTCCTCTCCTCTCCATCCCAGCAATGCCTGGCCTGGGAAGGGGCTGAGAAAGAGGTGAAGAACTCTTGGAGCTACCCCTATAGCCTGGAAGTGGGAGGAGGAGACCTTGCTGCTGTCCCATCCATCCCCTGAGCCTGGGTGGTGGTAGGGGGCTGGGCCAATCTGAGGGCAGAATTACTTGCTGGGGGATGGAGATGGACAGATGTGAGGATGAGCTCCTGCAGCAGGGGCCAAAATCAATTTGATAAACTTGGAAGTGTAACACCACTAATTGTCACACACTGGTGGGAGGGCAGGGGAGTTTAAAAATCAAGACAGACCAAAACCACAATACAATCTTTGACCCAGAAACACGTACAAAACAATAAAATAACCTCATGACTTTTTGGGTAGGCAGTTCAGTGTAGTCCAGACAGCTACCCTCATCAGGAAAGGTGCTTGAAACCTACTTGAATGACTATCCCAGAGCAATCAGCTCTGATTCTCTCAGCTGCTGGCTCAACTCATGGAATAATGGATTTTCTACACAGGGGAGTGTGCCAGCCTGGCTGGTGGATCAGCAGCTTCTCTGCTTGGGCATATGGCTAAAAGGGAGAGAGATATTTAAGGGGAGGATGTTTCTCTGAGGTGGAGTGCGGGAGGAAGGCATCCACCACCACATGCAAGAAGACGTGGCTGGGGAGGGAGAAAAGGCAGGAGGGACTCTGCCTAGCTTGAAACACTGACATGACTTTGGACTTGCAGAAGAGGTGAGATCAAGCTAAAGGGTGGGTTGATTTTTTGCGACGATCTGTAATTCTCTAGTGCTTTTTAATTGTAAAGTGACTGTTTTAAAAGTTCCTTTGCTAAGCCTGTGCCTTGCTTTCCAGCCATCTTGTCCCTGAAGGAGTTAAACTATAAGCCAGAGTGCCCACAAGTAGGTTGGACTCTGGGGGAGTATGTATAAGCAACTGGAGAGAATCAAGAGGTCAGATTTGTTCCAGCGTGCATGTTGCTGCGACGCTGGGAGTACCTTTCCCATACCTGAACAATAGCTCTGTGTGGCTCAAAAGCTCATCTCTCTCAACAACAGAAATTGGTCTAATAAAGATATTACCTCCACACCCCCTGTCTGCCTACACTTTCACAGTAAAGATGCTTTAGAATCTGATCAGCTGTTGGCAGCAGTACTGCATCCCACATTGTCCAGTATTGCATCAGATACTTCCATGGTTCATTGATCTTGTGCTGAAGTGACCTACCAATATCTACACCAAGCTGTGATTGTACTTTGAACACTGGAAAGGAGGTCACCAAAAAGCAGTTGATAAGTGTGCTTTTGTTATATTGCATAATACATTATATGGGCCACATGTGCCAGCCAGATAAGACATAAAGATCAATTACACAAGGCTTGTACTAAAGAAAAAAAGAAACCTCTATGAGCTGAAGGGAACTACACAGTAACAAAAATACAAAAGAAATTAGGCAGATAAAGATACCATAATCTTGAGTAATAAAAACAAATCTAAAACCGTAAACTGCAGGTTATTGTGAAGACCTTTTAATTTAATTGTGGAGTTGAATAGCTTGGTGTAATTTTCTCCTACAAGCTGCTGCAATTAACTAAAGACACTGGTTAAATATTAGTGTAACCCACACACCTCCTGGGTGTGGTGTTCTGTCCCACCTAGTGGCACCGAGACCACTTAAAAATAGAGATAAAATGAGTCTGCTCTACAGCCTTAGCTAACAGCTAGTTGGTTTTTAGCTTATGCAGTAGAGGCTCAGGCACTAAGATCCCGAGGTCCCCAGTTCAATCCTGCCTGTTGACAACCTGGGTCTGTCAGTGTTACAAGTAGGGGCTAGTCTGGGATTTCAACTGGGAAGACTCTGAAGCTCAGGATGCATTTCCTCAGCTAGGGGAAGTATGTAACCCACACATCTCCTGGGTGTGGTGTTCTGTCCCATCTAGTGGCACCAAGACCTTTTAAAGAGAGAGATAAAATGAGTCTGCTTTACAGGCTTAGCTAACAGCCAGTTGGCTTTTGGCTCATGCACTAAGCTCCAGAGGTCCCCGCTTCAATCCTGCCCGTCGACGACCGGGGTCTGTCGTTACATTAGCACCAGTTTTGAAAGGTGCTCCACACTGTTTACCCTCCTTCAAATACACTCTGGTAAAAGAGTTAGAAAAATATTTTGAATGGACAGTAAATTCCTGATATCTAACAATTCAAACAAAGTAAAGCAAACAAAAGCCCAATCCCTGTATTTATTTCTAACTGATATGAAAGGCATGATGCTGATGAACTGCATACAAAAATCAGATTTGAACTGAGCTACTTGTTCTCTACCTAAAACTGTCTCAGGTTGAGCACACAAATCAGTGGTCACTTGTGAACGTATGGGCCTTGCAAAATAGGGATAATGGCTCAGATCCTCCAAGGCATTAAGGTGCTATGCGAGTTAAGTTTCTAAACACCTTTTGAGGATCTGAGCACATGTGAAATATATCTCACCAGAGTTTTATGAGGAATAATTGGCTAAAGCTCATTGTAGCTGAAAAGCAACAGATGAACCTAAAAGTAGAAAGTGTTGATTTTTCTTATGAGGTAAAGAGCATCCTCAACTCTCACTGGCTTCCATAGGAATTGAAAGCACTTGTCTTGGTAAAGCAAGCTCTATACGTTTTTATTTATTCTGATTCTGACTAGGACAAGAACTATCAATATCAAAACATCCCAAGCAAGGCTATTCTTATGGTCCAACTAGGACCAGGAACTGCTGGAAATCTCAGAGAGAGCCTTTTTTATAATATCTAGACCAGGGGTCGGCAACCTTTCAGAAGTGGTGTGCCGAGTCTTCATTTATTCACTCTAATTTAAGGTTTCGCGTGCCAGTAATACATTTTAACATTTTTAGAAGGTCTCTTTCTATAAGTCTTTAATGTATAACTAAACTATTGTTGTATGTAAAGTAAATAAGTTTTTTAAAATGTTTAAGAAGTGTCATTTAAAATTAAATTAAAATGCAGAGCCCCCCGGACCAGTGTCCAGGACCCAGGCAGTGTGAGTGCCACTGAAAATCAGCTCGCGTGCCGCCTTCGGCACGCATGCCATAGGTTGCCTACCCCTGATCTAGACTAAAGAGACTTAGATAAATTCTGGGGACCTTCTTGTGCTCCCATTAAAATTGTCAAAACTTAACCTCAATGACAACAGGGTTTGGATGCTTATCTGCACTTCTTGGTAATGAGAAAAAGGCCTAAACCAAAACCCTGCAACTGACACCATTGAAATTTGGGAGTGTATGGGTCTGGATTTGTACTTAGTAGCTTGGATCCATCCCTGCTTACACTGGGGGGAAATACAAAGGAACAGCTGTGTGTAGCAAGAAGGTTTTGTTGCTTTAGTGTCCTTGGAGAAGGAACAAATAGTCTGAGTTCACATGATGTTAAATGTTTGTAGATTTATATTAGTGACCTAAATAAAACCAGGATTTCAAACATCGAGCACTAAGTTATGTTCATAATGCAGTGAAGGCTTTTCTCAAAGTAAATGTTTCCTTTGTTGTATTGATTCAAATGAGCATGTGTTGTTCCCAGAGAAAAATATTTTTAGATTCTGTTGCTTTCCTTTTGGAATAGAGTAGCTAATTCTCTCCTGGGCTTAACTGTTTGCTGATAAACCACACAGTGCTTTGAAGGAATTCATAACACTGCATCTGAGCCACAAGTGCAGGAAAATATGCTACAAATAGTCTTTTGGACCACCTTTAAAAAAAAGTTAAACCTGTTTTTAAACGGCATTACTTTGGGAGTGGTAGGAAGAAGTGTGTGTGTGTGAAATTATTTGAATATTGACTAACTTTCTACCAATTAAACTATATAAAGCTCTGTATTAACTGGGCTCTGCCTTCCTGAGAGACCACCTCTTTCCCTGCATAATACTGCTGAATTTGCTGTTAGTGGAGGTGTTCAAGTCGAAGCCCCCTTGCTTTAAAAGACACTGGTCTGATGGTAGGGAGATTTTCCGAGAGAGCCTTGGACTTGGAACTTGTTCTCCCCATGCTCTGAAATAGCCCAAATTGGTTGACTTTCAGGCCAAGACACAAAGCCCACCTATCTGACTGGAGGTTTAGGGAAGGCTAAGATGTATGGAGTGCCGGGTTTTTTAGGGAGCTGAGGAATGTGCGGATGGACCCCATTGCTCTGCCTGTAGCCTGAGTCATTATGAACACTAAAGGTTGTTCTGGGATTCAGAATGTGGGAATTATTTTTCTTGAACTGTTGTTTTCTGTAATGACGTAACAGAGTTGAGCCCAAGGGTTCAGGTACAAACCCGCCATAACCAGACTCAGTGGTTGAGGGGATAAATCCTCACCGGGGGAACTGAGTCAGTGGTGAGTATGTCTGTGGCACAGTTAAAAGGTGTTGTGGCCTAAAATCTGCTGGGGATGGTGGGACACTGGCACAGCTAGGAAATAGCTATCAGCCAGTACTCTGCTGAGAGCAGGGAAGACTGCTGAATGGTGAGACTCTGGCACAACTAGGAAAGCGGTGGACCAGAATTCCACTGAGAGCAGGGAAACTGAGGCACAGGTAGAATGTGCTGTGGCCCAAAAACTGCTGGATGCTGTTAGTGACTGGTAGAGCTAGCCAAATAGCTGTGGGCCAGTACTCCGCTGAGAGCAGGACAAATTTCTGGGAGCAGGGAAGATTCAGGGTGGTAAGATATGGTTTCACACCTTTGGGGTTGACCAAAGCCTTTACTGGTCTGGGTGAGAGAAATGGAGGCACAGCTAGAAGGTGCTTTTGTCCTGGAAACTGCTAAGAGTGGTGAGACCCTGTGTTAGAGTCCTGGGCTACAGCAGTTGTACCTGCACTCTGATAATTGAATCACCAATTAGATTGTTCTGGAGTAAACCTGAGTGTCAAAGCTGTGACCAATTGATAGATTGGGGATGGGCTGGAGAGGGTTATAAGACTAATTTACCGCAGAAAGTAGAAAAGATGAAGGAAAGAAGGAAGAAAGTGTGGGGGAGATTGGTAGGCTTTTAAGAGAAAGCTCATGGGGAAGATATCTTCTCTCTCCCCCATTTTTGGCTGAGTGAACTAAAGACTCTATGCCCTGGTCTACACTTCGAGGTTAGGTCAAATTTAGCCATGTTAGGTCGATTTTATAAGCAATGTGGCTACACAACCAACCCCATTCCGTCGACCTAAAGGGCTCTTAAAATTGACTGCTGTACTCCTCCCCAACGAGGGGAGTAGCGCTAAAATCGACCCTCTTGGGTCGAATTTGGGGTAGTGCAGACGCAGCGTTGTGCAATTCGACGGTATTGGCCTCCAGGAGCTATCCCAGAGTGCTCCAATGTGACCACTCTGGACAGCACTTTCAACTCCGATGTACTAGCCAGGTACATGGGAAAAGCCCTGGGAACTTTTGAATTTCATTTCCTGTTTGGTCAGCGTGGTGAGCTCAGCAGCACAGGTGACCATGCAGTCCCAGAATCACAAACGAGCTCCAGGATGGAGCGAACGGGAGACACTGGATCTGATTGCTGTAGGGGAGAAGAATCTGTGCAGGCAGAACTCCGATCAAAAAGAAGAAATGCTAATATATATGCCAAAATCACACAGGGCATGGTGGAGAGAGGCTACACCAGGAACACACAGCAGTGCCGCGTGAAAGTTAAGGAACTCAGGCAAGCCTACTACAAGACAAAGGAGGCAAACGGTCGCTCCGGGTCAGAGCCCCATACATGCCGCTTCTATGATCAGCTGCATGCCATTCTAGGGGTGGACCCTACCAGTATCCCACCACTGTCCGTTGACACCTGCACGGGGGGAGTATCATGCAACACGGAGGAGGATGTTGTGGATGAGGAGGAGGAGGAGAATGCCTAGCAGGCAAGTGGAGACTCCGTTCTCCCTGGCAGCCAGGACCTTTTCATCACCCTGGAGCCAGTACCCTCCCAAGGCGGGTTCCCGGACCCTGAAGGCGGAGGAGGCACCTCTGGTGAGTGCACATTTGTAACTACAATACAGGGGTTAAAAGCAATTGTGTTTAATGTTTGATTTGCCCTGAATACTTGGGATGCATTTGTGGCCAGTACAGCTACTGGAAAAGTCTGTTAACGTGTCCGGGGATGGAGCGGGAATCCTCCAGGGACATCTCCATGAAGCTCTCCTGGAGTTACTCTTAAAGCCTTTGCAGAAGGTTTCTGGGGAGGGCTGCCTTATTTGGTCCTCCATGGTAGGACACTTTCCCACGCCAAACCAGTAGCAAGTAGTCTGGAATCATTGCAGCACAAAGCATGGTAGTGAATGGTCCTGGATGTTGGTCGCATTCATGCAACATTCAGTCTTTATCTTTCTGTGTCAGCCTCAGGAGAGTGATCTCATTCGTGGTCACCTGGTTGAAATAGGGGAATTTTTGTAAGGGAACAGTAAAAGGACCCGTTCATGCTGGGCTCTTTGTGCTTGGCTAAAAGAGATCATCCCTGAGAATAGCCATGCGGTGGGGGGAGGGCTGTGCTGCATATCAACCCCAAAACTGTAGCCCCTCCTTTTAAACGGAAAACCCAACCGGTATTGCTTTCTATGGGAAAGGAGGGCGCTGCTGTTTGAAACCATTCCCACATGTTACGAAGGTGGAAGAAGCCAACCCTGTGTACCGTTTGGCTTACCATGGCTGCCAGGAAACCTAATTCTGTTGCCTAGCCGTGTGTGATGTGTCACTATACTGGCAGGTGCCCTCCTGAATATTGGTTGCGCTGAGGTATAATCTAGTCAGCAAACAGTGCCAGCAGGCTTTTAAACGTCCAAAGACACATTCTACCACCATTCTGCACTTGCTTAGTCTATAGTTGAACTGCTCCTTACTACTGTCCAGGCTGCCTATGTACGGCTTCATGAGCCATGGGAGCAAGGGGTAGGCTGGGTCTCCAAGGATAACTATTGGCATTTCAACATCCTCCACTGTAATGTTTTGGTCTGGGAAGTAAGGCCCTTCTTGCAGCTGTTCAAACAGCCTGGAGTTCCTAAAGATGCGAGCGTCATGCACCTTTCCCAACCATCCCACGTTGATGTCTGTGAAACGTCCCTTGTGATCCACCAGTGCTTGCAGCACCATTGAGAAGTACCCCTGGTTTATGTACTGGTTGGCAAGGTGGTCCAGTGCCAAGATAGGGATCTGCGTTCCGTCTATTGCCCCACCACAGTTAGGGAACCCCATTGCAGGAAAGCCATCCACTATGACCTGCACATTTCACAGAGTCACTAACCTTGTTAGCAGAAAGTCTCTGATTGTCTTGGCTACTTGGATCACAGTAGCCCGCATGGTATATTTGCCCACTCCGAATTGATTCCTGACTGACCGGTAGCAGTCAGGCGTTGCAAGCTTCCACAGGGCTATCGCCACTCACTTCTCAACTGTCAGGCAGCTCTCATCTTGGTATTCCTGCGCTTCAGGGTAGGGGAAAGCAACTCACAAAGTTCCATGAAAGTGGCCTTATGCATGCAAAAGTTTCGCAGCCACTGGGAATCATCCCATACCTGCAACACTATGCGGTCCCATCAGTCTGTGCTTGTTTGCCGGGCCCAGAATCGGCGTTCCACTGTATCAACCAGCCCCACTGCTGCCATGATGTCCGAATTGCCACATCCCGTGCTTTCAGGAACATCTGTGTCCATGTCCTCCTCACAATCGTCCTTGTGCTGGAGGCTTCTAGCCAGGTTCTGCACATACTGCAGTATAATGCGCGAGGTGCTTACAATGCTCACAACAGCAGCACTGAGCTGAGCAGACTCCATGCTTGCCGTGCTATGGCATCTGCACGGGTAACCCAGGAAAAAAGGCGTGGAACGATTGTTTGCCGTTGCTTTCAAGGCGGGAGGGAGGGAGGGAGGAGAGATTGATGACATGTACCTAAAACCACCCGCAACAGTGTTTTTGCCCCATCAGGCATTGGGAGCTTAACCCAGAATTCCAATGGGCAGCAGGGACTGTGGGATAGCTACCCACAGTGCACCACTCCGTGAGTCGATGCTAGCCGTGGTATTGAGGATGGACTCCGCCGACCTACTGCGCTTAGTGGGGACATACACGATCGACTGTATAAAATCACTTTCTAAAGATCGACTTCTATAAAATTGACCTAATTTCGTAGTGTAGACATACCCTATGTTATTGTAAATACTGAACTGCACAATTTGTAAGGGTGATGGGGAGAATGCTGTAAATAAACTGCACAAGGTGTTTGACCAGAAGAAGGTCACTGAGCGGTTTGTGGCTAGAAAAAGAGACAGGAGCAGCATGATGCCACATCGCATCTTGGTACACTTTTAGAATGCTGTGTGCTAGGATTCCACTGTGAGCAAGGAAAACTCATGGTGGTAAGAGATCTGGTTTCATGCTTTTGGGGGGTATATTTTAGATGTAATTAAGCGTTGACGAACTGGAAATCAAGGGGATGCAATCCTATGCTCTGGGTGTCCCTAAACCTCCAACTGCCAGAAGTTGGGACTGGACAACAGTGGTTGGAGCACTCAAAATTGCCCTGTTCTGTTCATTCCCACTGAAGCATCTGGTGCTGGCCACTGTTGGAAGACAGGATACTGGGCTAGATGGACCGTTGGTCTGACCCAGTATGACCCTTCTTATTTGCTGACTGTTTTTATGATGAATAGAACCTTACTGTTTTGGTATTGGCTTTATTCTGCATTGTGGTTTAATAACTAGCCAGGTTGCTTGGAGGCTAGGATAGGTGGCTTTTAAAAATGCATTAAAAGAAATAAGGACAACAAGCTTTGATATATCAGGTCATTGGTACATTGGTTTCCATCCTCTGGCAATGATCAGTAATCATGCCTCAGACCTGTACAAAAAATGAACAATCCGCCCATGATACATCTAGACAATTGCATGATGCAGTACCACAGCAGTGTGTATCTATGGATTCCTGAAGATGTTTGTTGGGACTCTTAATTCCTTCCTGATGCCCCCAAGATATCGTTTTATGTAATGGAATGTGTTTGATTCATTTTATCATAGCTGTTGTATGTGTTTTATTAATCGTCATTTGACCAAGGATGATACTTTGCCATGTATGCTAGTGAACAAACGAATTGCAGATTTGCATATTCTTGTCCCTAGATAGCATTACTTACCATCTTGGCAGAATGATAGTTTTTAACACTTGAGAAAAATGACGTTATCCTTGCCAAAGCTGCCATTCATTTTTGTGGAAAACAGTAAAGATCCAATATTGAATGTACTGGCAGATAGGACTCCTGGATTCTGTTCCTGACTCTGCCGCAGTCACTTCAGACCATGTTAATTCCAGGGTACATCCTAGCTTTTGCCAGTGTAGACCGTGCCAGAGGATCCTGGCAGTGAAGTCTGCCACTTGAGAAGACTGTAGTGGATGAAAGTGACCATCCTCTCTCCACTACACCAGGGAGCTTGCAGGGTGTAGTGCAGGGGTAGGCAACCTATGGCACGCGTGCCGAAGGCGGCACGTGAGCTGATTTTCGGTGGCACTCACACTGCCCTGATCCTGGCCACCGGTCCCGGGGGCTCTGCATTTTAATTTAATTTTAAATGAAGCTTCTTAAACATTTTAAAAATCTTATTTACTTGCCATACAACAATAGTTTAGATATATATTATAGACGTATAGAAAGAGACCTTCTAAAAACGTTAAAATGTATGACTGGCATGCGAAACCTTAAATTAGAGTGAATAAATGAAGACTCGGCACACCGCTTCTGAAAGGTTGCTGACCCCTGGTGTAGTGAATAGTAGAGGGTGTGTAGAGTAGTGTTGGCTAGGGAGTAGGCATGGTGGGGGGTGCACTGAAACAGTATACGTTCTTTTAATAACCTTCCCCAGAGGGGCTGTAGCTCCTACATTTAAATCTGCTTCTCTTCTCCCCCTATGGAAAACTCCAAGTGAGTATGGTTGACACCCATGCTTACTCTCCCTCTGGATGAATGCATTCTTATCCTTGGCTACACTGGCAAGTTACAGCGCACTAAAGCCGCGCACAGCGCTGTAACTCACTACCCGTCCACACTGGCAAGGCACGTACAGCGCTGTATCTCCAGAGATACAGCGCTGCTTGTACTCCTCCTCCGCCAGAGGAATAAGGAGAATTGCGCTGCTGCTGCAGCGCTGCGGCGCCAGTGTAGCCGCCCAATGCGCACTGATTGGCCTCCAGAAGTATTCGGCAGTATCCCACAATGCCTGTTCTAGCCACTCTGGTCATCAGTTCGAACTCTACTGCCCTGGCCTCAGGTGACCAACCGTCAGACCCACCCTTTAAATTCCCCGGGAATTTTAAAAATCCCCTTCCTGTTTGCTCAGCCAGCCAGGTGTGGAGTGCTATCAGCGAATCTTTCCAGGTGACCATGCCTCCACGCGCCAGGCGAGCCCCAGCATGGAGCAATGGCGAGTTGCTGGACCTCATCAGTGTTTGGGGGGAGGAAGCTGTCCAGTCTCAGCTGCGCTCCAGCCGTAGGAATTACGATACCTACGGGCAGATATCAAGGGCCATGATTGAAAGGGGCCATGACCGGGACGCTCTGCAGTGCAGGATTAAGGTGAAGGAGCTGCGGAATGCCTACCGCAAAGCCCGCGATGCAAACAGCCGCTCGGGTGCTCCCCCCACGACCTGCAGATTCTATAGAGAGCTAGATGAGATACTTGGGGGTGACCCCTCCTCCATGCCGAGCACCACCATGGACACTTCAGAGCGGGTGGTGGAGGAGGAGGAGGACGAGGAGGAAACCGGGAGTCAGGGTGCTGGGGAGGTTGGAGACACCCCGGACTACCTGGGTCCATGCAGCCAGGAGCTCTTCTCGAGCCCGGAGGAAGCTAGCCAGTCACAGCAGCCGGCACTTGGTGGAGGACAAACTGGTGGAGGACAAACTGAAGAGCGTGTTCCCGGTAAGCGCTTTATTTCTTTTGGGAAGGAAGTTTTTCGGGAGAGGAGGGTTAGGGCTGCATGCATGCCTAGATGTGGAATAGCGCATTGATGTGGTCTATCACTTCGCGGTAATCGGCCGCGGTAATCTCTTCGAAAGTCTCATCCAGAATGTGGGCAATGCGCTTGCGCAGGTTTCTTGGGAGAGCCGCCGTGGTCCTTGTCCCAGTGAGGCTAACGTGTCCGCGCCACTGTGCCACGAGGGGTGGGGGGACCATTGCTGCACACAGTGAAGCTGCATATGGGCCAGGGCGGAAGCCGCATTGCAATAGAAGACCCTCCCTTGCTTCCCAGGTCACCCTCAGCAGTGAGATATCTTCCAGGACGAACTCCTGTGGAAAATTTTGGGACAGTGTTCAGTGTAGGTGCCCCCTGCAGCTGTTGGCTCTCCCCAAGGCACAGAAACCCAGAAGACAGTACAGCCCAGAAACAATCAGTCCCCCTTACTCACCATTTTGGGGCTCCCGTGGGTTATGTCCGCTCTCTTTGGGACAGGAAAATTATGCTATTGTGTACACTGTGTGTGCCCTCCTCAAGTGCGGGGGAATGATTACTCTGTCTGGTTTAAACAATGCTGCCTCTGTTAAGTGTTGCATTTTGCCTTTGCAGATGCAACCTTGAGACCTCAGCCGTCCGTGTTTACACCTGCTCAAAGACTGCAAAGACTCCGGAGGAGACCGCGGAAAAGCAAGGAAGACATGCTGCACCAAGTCATGCAGCAGTCTGTTAAAGAAAATCAAAAAGCCCAGGAGTGGAGGGAGAGAGCGCAGGAGTGGAGGGAGACAGAAAGCAGGATCCGCCAGGAAAACTCATCGCACCGGCGGCAGGCCACACAGCACCGGCAGCAAAGCACGGATAGGCTGATAACCATCATGGAGCGCCAAGCAGACTCTATCCAGGAGCTCGTAGCCATGCAGGCGGAGCACTACCGCGCCCGCCCCCCCATGCAGCCCTTGCCCCAAAACTCGTTACCTTGTGCCCCCATGTCCCCTCCAACCCACTTTCCCCAACGTGCGGGTTCTTACCGCCAACTGCTGCCTCCAACACCGGTATCTTCACCACCCAGCTCTGAAAACTACGAGCCTTACCCCCTGCACTCAACCCCCATCACCATGCAGTATAGACATCATGAAGTGCAGCACTCAATGCAAAGCAGTGGAGACAGGACATACGCAGATCTCTGATTGTACCATTCCCCATCCCAACCCCACCCCACCCCATTGCCCTTTCTTGATTCCCAAACAGTTGTTTCTTTCAATAAATTTATTTTCTTTTCAATAAATGGATATTTTGGTTTTGAAAACATTCTTTATTATTGCATAAAGTAAAAGATCCATTAGGCCAGGAACCAGGCACTGCAAATCAGTGAAGCAAACACAGATTCCTACCAACATTGTAACCACAGGGCACCAGACATTACTGCTGGCTTTCAGCCTCAAATTGCTCCCTCAAGGCATCCCTAATCCTAGCAGCCCCGTGCTGGTCCCGTCTAGTAGCCCTGCTCTCTGGCTGTGCAAATTCAGCCTCCAGGTGTTGAACATCGGAGGTCCATGCCTGCCTGAATATTTCACCCCTCCCTTCACAAATATTATGGAGGGTACAGCACGCGGATATAACCGCGGGGATGCTGTTTTCTGCCAAGTCCAGCTTCCCATACAGAGATCGCCAGCGGCCCTTTAAACGGCCAAAAGCACACTCCACAGTCATTCGGCACCGGCTCAGCCTGTAGTTGAACCGTTCCTTGCTACTGTCAAGGCACCCTGTGTAGGGTTTCATGAGCCACGGCATTAGCGGGTAAGCGGGGTCTCCAAGGATCACAATGGGCATTTCGACTTCCCCTACTGTGATCTTCCTATCGGGGAAAAAAGTCCCGGCCTCCAGCTTCCTGAACACGCCAGTGTTCCGAAAGATGCGTGCATCATGCACCTTTCCGGGCCACCCTGTATTAATGTCAATGAAACGCCCACGGTGATCCACTACCGCCTGGAGTACCATAGAGAAATACCCCTTCCGATTAACGTACTCGGAGGCTAGGTGCTCCGGGGCCAGAATAGGAATATGCGTCCCATCTATTGCCCCTCCACAGTTAGGGAAACCCATTTGTGCAAAGCCATCCACAATGTCCTGCACGTTACCCGGAATCACGGTTCTTCTGAGCAGGATTTTATTAATGGCCCTGCAAACTTGCATCAGCACGATTCCAACGGTCGACTTCCCCACTCCAAACTGGTTCGCGACCGATCGGTAGCTGTCTGGAGTTGCCAGCTTCCAGATTGCAATAGCCACCCGCTTCTCCACCGGCATGGCGGCTCTCAATCTCGTGTCCTTGCGCCGCAGGGTGGGGGCGAGCTCCTCACACAGTCCCATGAAAGTGGCTTTTCTCATCCGAAAGTTCTGCAGCCACTGCTCGTCATCCCAGACTTGCAGGACGATGTGATCCCACCACTCAGTGCTTGTTTCCCGAGCCCAGAAGCGGCGTTCCACGGTGCTGAGCATGTCCGTGAATGAGACAAGCAATTTCGTGTCGTACGCGTTACGTGACTCGCTATCATCGTCGGAATCCTCGTCGGACTCCTCACTGTCACTTCGGATCTTAAGGAACAGCTCGACTGCTAAACGTGACGTGAAGGCGAGACTCGTCAGCATACTCCTCAGCAGTTCGGGCTCCATTTCCCGCAGACCGAAACGGAGCACACAGATCGCGCTGCACAAAAGCCGTTAAAAGATGGCGCCAATGTGGACGGAAACAGGGATTGCTGGGATGTGAAGCGATGCATCACGGGGCGTTGGGACAGGACCCAGAATGCCCCGCGCCCACCGCCCCCTTCCCACAAGCCAACGCGCCAAACTGGCGCGAAAATGGGAAGAGGTGCTCTGTGGGATAGCTGTCCATAGTGCGCTGCTCCCAATGCCGCTGCAAGTGCCGCCAATGTGGCCACGACAGTGCGCTGTCAGCTGTCAGTGTGGACAGACTGCAGCGCTCTCCCTATTCAGCTGTACGAAGGCAGGTTTAACTCACAGCGCTGTACATCTGCCAGTGTAGCCAAGCCCCTAGCTAGAGTTCCAGGCTCCTTGAATCAGTTACAGTGAACCTGGCCCAACTATTGTGGGCCTAAGTAATGATTACTTCACAGTTAAGTGTCAGTTAACCAGGATTCTTGCTGACACTTGCTATGTAAATGTGGTGGATATTTTCTCCAAACCAACAAAAATCTGTTTTGTCAGCTAAGTTGTCAGTACCCTTTTTTGCACAGTACTTCTAGAGGGTGCTGTCTCCTTATAGGAATGTTCATTCCAGATTTAATACCAAACCCTGCCTCTGACCATACCCCAAACTTTGGTGTGTAGGGCAGAGGAGTTTTGAAATCCAGATGCTGATCTGTATTTAGCAAGTGATTCTCTTACCTTGATGATGACCCAAACCAAAGCCTCTCATCCAAACAACCCTGAAATTTATGGTGTTTGGTATCTAGTTATGGATTCATGTTTTACGACTTGATCCCATCTCTAGTTTATTCAGCTGTCAAAACCTCTGTATCTAAAGGATTGGGAGGTAGGATAGCCTTAACAAGGTGCACTGTCAGTGTTTGAATTGCACAAATGGGGTTATCCAGTACAGTCACTTGCGATAAACACCCAGCTGCCTTCTTTTACAGAGAAGTCAGTGAGTTTAACTAAAGGTGCAAGGCTGTGTTGCATTTTTTCCACTGTAAGTAGAGCCAATATTTACAGTGTTTGTTATTTTACACAGTAATTATCTTTTAAATGTTACTACTGAAGGTCATACTACCCTAGGTCCATGTGACTCAAGAGCAGTGTGTGACCCTGAAAATACAGTAAGAAAATCTTTCAGTTAATGCAGGAAAGACTCTTAATTCTACAAAGTGTTTATCTTTAAGCAGTGCTGGGACTGAGCCTCCGAACTGTAGTAACTAAGTTTTTTATAACTTGGAAGCTCACTTCAGCAGTATCAAGGATTCTGTACAATCTGAATTGCTGCCAACTAGGCCTTATTCAAAGGCTATTTTTAAGGCCATGCTATGTCCCATCCCTCCCAAGTATAGAGCCAGATTGTGTGCCTGTCTCTCAGCCTAGCAAATAGGATTCCATGTGTGACATAGACCCAAAACGAGGGACAGAAATGATTTATGCAGGAAATGTAAAAGGCTGTTGGATTAGTTCCTTTAGTATAAATAACTTTCTACAATCATCATTTCCTGATCGTTTGTTTTTTCTGATTATAAATCTTCAACAATAAAAGTGAAGGGATCCAAAACTTGTGTGGGACATAGGTAAACAATAGGACTAAAATGAATGACCTCCCTTGAAATGAGGAATAAGTGAAAGGTCTGACCCCATGATCTGTACATTGGCCTCTATTTTCCATAAGGATAATAGTATGCTTTCCTTGTGAGACTGGCACCTTTTCTTCTCCAACTCTTTGGGATAGGTTTCAGTCGTAGGGTCTCTGAAAGGAAGCAGTCCATCAAATGCAGTTGTAGCTGGCTCTTGGCTAGGGGGGAAAGGGTTCCAGGAAAGGTTTCTTCCACCTTCTCCCACTGCATGCACCTGCCAAAAAGTCAGGCATAACCTGTCTCTAAACTAGGTTCCAGAATTTCATGAGAGTGAAGAGTTCCTAGTACCTTGCAGGGTTGGGCCTTCTGAGAGTCCACAATGTTAGTGGCACTTTCTCTTGCTACTGTGGTCAACTAACTTTTTTGGGGAAACGTTCAGCCAAAGAGCACTGAATGATGTTGATGCTAAATTCCAACTGGGGAAAACAAATGGTAATGCTAGTATTCTACTATTTTAAGGGTCTGCTACTTTTCCCTACTTATTCTCAGTTGATTGTGCAAGTGAGAAATGGGACAAATCTTAAGCCCTGGATCCAACCTTGATACCTTTATAATAGGTAGAACTAAACTTCTGGATATGAATCTTCCTCAAATTGGGGATTCATAAATAAATCTGTACCTGAACTTTTCCCAGGTGTGGGGGCGGTGTGTGTGTGTTGAGAAATAATGTTAGGGTTGGGATCATAATAGAGACCATTTCCAAACTGCATATTTAGATCCAAATCTAGATCTGTGGATTTGGTCCGAGCCCATCTCTAGCACAAGTTTTTAAAAATACTAGGAACTGCAGTCACTGTTAAACATGGAAGCAACAAAAGTTGCAGGGGTTTTCATCTGAATTTAATCAACACAATGTTCTGTTCTTCATATCTGTACATTAGAAATCTGACAAGTGACTCATCCCTTGGTATTTCTTACTGACTATCTTTCTCTTTCTGTCAAGTTTAAAGAAAATAGCCCAAGAAAAAGCCTGGCAGTTTATGCTTTCTGCAGGACATAGTATTTGTCAATTGCCTTATTTAGAATGGATTGGGGGAGATCCATTAAAGCAGAGGTTTTCAAGCCTTTTCATAATATGGACCACTCTTTCAAACTGTCTGTGAGAACACTTCTACCATTCATTGTCATTAGGACAATCTCCCTTCCTATTTGTGATCACGTAACATCCCTGTGGCAATTACAGCAATTACTGTACATGAAAAGTAATATAAGGAGTCCATGTCATCACCAGGAATTCCTGGCTCCCACTCCTGTGCTCAAACCACTACTGCATCTTGCCTCTCTGAGGTAAAGTTATAAATGAAAATAAATACAGTACACTTCTTTCCTTAGTGCATTTAGGGCCATTTTGTGAATTCAGTTACTGAGGCAAATAGTTCAATAAGGTTCTAAAAAGAATAGACATTTTATTTTAAACATTTAATCTATAGTAGCTAAGATTAAATTTTAAAAGGCTTCTCAGTCCTCATGCTGCAGAGCATAAACTAATCACTGGCTCCAGTCAGGAAAAATATTCTCACTCAGTTTTATAGTATTGTACAGTTAAATGCATTAAGAGTTGTGGGGGGTCTTAAAGCTTTCTGGTGCTGGTTACTATCAGACTGGAATGTAGATTAAGTAGATCACTGAGTCTCATAAGGATGTTCCCTTCTGGTGCTTCTTTCTCTTTTCCTTGTCTTCTAATTAACAATATGAGAGTTTGTATACTATGTTTTATCACAAGCAGAAGGACACTTATCTGTAAGCAAACTTGCTTTGATTGAGGTTTTCCACATAGCATGACTTATTTGCTCTCTGGAAAGCTTTCACTTTGTCTTTGTGTTGCCAGACACAGACTCTAGTGATAGGGAAACAATGAATAGTATTTTCAGGAAATTTGAGCACGATCACGTTTTCAGGATGATCAGAAAATGAAGTCAGGGAACTGTGAGCCATATTCTGAAGTTCTTACTCAGCAGTGGCACTTACTTTGACAAAACTCCCACTGAATTCTCTGGGAGTTGTGCACAAATAACAAGAAAGGTAAGAACTTCAAAATCTAGTCAAAAGGACCTGGCTCAATATTGGATCCAAATACTTACTAAACAAACCAAAACCCTGCAAACAAACAGTATTAAAAATAATGGGTTTCCTCTCCAAGCAGAGGTTTGGGAAGCAGCAGCAAAGGTAACCTAGAGCTGCCAAAGAGCTAGAGAAGGTAGTGAGAAGGAAGGAAGTGCAAAATCAGAGGAGTTCCATATAAATGGTTCACATTAGAAGGAACCTCTTAGGTTACAAATTCATGGAGTTTCCAGTTCTCAGTGTTGGAATAGGTGAACATGAAGCCCCAACATTTTAATATGGTTTGTAGTATTATGTGGTGATGTTATCAGCAACATGAAACATGTATATGTTTTCAAAAAACTGTAAACTGCCAAAATGCTATTTTGATGGGTGCCTAATGTATAACTAAGAGGCTGTAGCCCACGAAAGCTTATGCTCAAATAAATTTGTTAGTCTCTAAGGTGCCACAAGTACTCCTGTTCTTTTTGATTATACATCCTGTACTGTATGTGGTAAGAGAAATGTGATAATACTATTGAGCTAACGTTGTTCTACTAGTGGTGTTAAAAAATATATATACCAGTATACACTGCTATACACGGGGCAGCTCCAGGCACCAGCGCAGCAAGTGCGTGCCTGGGGCGGCAAGCGGCAGGGGGCGGTCTGCCGGTCGCTGTGAGGGTGGCAGGCAGGCTGCTTTCGGCGGCATCCCTGCGGGAGGTCCGCTGGTCCCGTGGCTTCGGTGGCAATTCGGCGGCGGGGATGCCGATGGCGCGGCACCGGTGGACCTCCCGCAGGCATGCCGCTGAATCCGCAAGACCAGCGGACCACCCGCAGGTGCGCCGCCGAAAGCTGCCTGCCTGCCATGCTTGGGGCGGCAAAAAACATAGAGCCGCCCCAGGCTATACAGTTAATAGGAATAAGCACAAGATTGGCTCAAGTCTAAAAATCAATAGAGGAAAGCATATTATGACATTTGCATAACTCATTTAAGTAATGTGCAGTTACTATGTACTGTCACTTTTGTACTGTTATGGAACAGTATGATTGAAGTGCTATGGGGAAAGGAGATTTTCTTCCTATGTTAATCCCTCATATCTTAAAAGCTTTATATCCTTTAGCTGTCTTCTACAAGCCAGATTTCTGCATTAATGATGTAAGATCATGGTATCAAATGTTTTAAGGGAAATAGGGATGTGCTGCCTTTGTTCTAATACAGCAGGAAACTGTAGCTATAGGCTCTGGGATTTCATTATGGTTATACAAAACCATAGTGTGTGTGTGTGGGGCGGGAGGGGGGGACTATTTTAAAAAACAGTGGTTTTATATTGGGAATTATTTAATATCATCCCAGCAATAGGATTACTGTACAATAGAGAATGTTACCTCAAATCACTGTATGCATCACCGTGACTGGGGGGAGAGCTGTAAAACAGTGAGAGAAAATCCAGAGAGGAGGATGACTTGCAACTTCTGAAGAATGAGTCATTTATAGACTGGATAATAATTAGGATAAACTTGGAGACATATGAGAACTTTCTGGAATATGTGTGGCCCTAATTCTGCAAAGCCTTAGTCACATGAGTAATCTTTCCTCACCTAAGATGTCCAATTGACGTCAATGGAACTACTTGCAGGAGAAAGGATTACTCTCCTAACTAATTATTTGTAGGGTGTGCCCTTAATCAGTCATTTTTACATCACAGGAAACTTCTCCAGTTTTCCTTTCTCACCCCCTTTTATTTCCAAATAGAAGGTGAAAGATAGAATTACAATATATTTTATTGCGTAAGTGGGTATGTTTAATTATATGTAATTACACCTATGTACAAAATTACATTTACACACACACACGCAGTGAGTGGAGTGAGAGACTCGGCTTTACACAGCATCCTGGATGCATAAATGTTTGGGTTTTTTTGTTGTTTGAGTTGATCAATTTTTGTTATAAAAAAATTAATTGTGGTTCACATAGATAAAGTTGAGAACTGAAATATGAATAAACAAACTAAATGAGAGAATCAATTTCACATTGGTATATAAGATCTAATAAAATACTGAAGATACAAAATTATATTTATGGACCAAATTAAAAAGAAATCTAGCATCTCAATCAACATAACAAACATTTATACATCTCACTTGGGCAAAACTGATTTGTCTCTTGCTTTCTTCCCTGTGTGTGTACATATAATTGTATATGTACATGTGCAATGATGTGTGCTTAAACATACCTATTTTCACTATTCCCTGATTCAGTTTTTCAGAAGTAACCTCACTAAAATATCTTGCCTAAACAATATTTCTTTGTATAACATTATTAGGCTGACTGAGGGGGAATGGCTCAGAGGTAAATTACCCTTTCCTGAAGTCTGATTTGCAACACTGTACTGTAGCTAAATCTCATAACTAGCTTTGATAAATTCAGCTTATTAACTCATCTGTCTACCTGATAATTTAGAGAGACAAGGTGGGTGAGGTAATGATCTTGTATTGGACCAACTTCTGTTGGTGAAAGAGAGAAGCTCTTCTGGATTGGGCACAGAGGAGGACACTTAACACCTACTGACCAGTCGGTAGCATTTAGTATGTACTGAATTTAGCCACACTTAAACAGCACTTCGCTTCACAAGAACAAAGTGAAAGTGGTATGTATCCTTAATATATCAGCCACCTATGTTTCCCCCCCAAAATTAATTGTAAGGTATTACTTATTCAAACAGATGTGGGAAGTTACATATAAATACAGAATCAAGTGATTTGAAATTTTCAGCCTTTGCTAGCAGGCAAGTACTTCAGGCTTCCACCACATTCACCGTAAGTAAAGTATTGTTTCAAGAATCACATTAGTATGATATATACCAACTTTCTATGTGACTTTATTGTCTATTTACTGTAAATCATTACAATACAGTGGTTTGAGTCTTGGGATGCTGCTGAACAAACACTATTTTTGCCAAGTTTTGTGATGCAAGTTACTGTCTGCAATGAGTCATTTCTGGAGCTGGGCAAAAACTTTGGAGTTTCACTTTAAGTCCTGTGAGAAAAGTTTCAGGGTGACTTAATCTGTTTTAACAAGCAAAATCTCCTTCTGCCTTTTCATTAAAACGTCCTTCTTGCTTGAAACTACTGACCTAGGCCTGTTTACAGGAAAACAAAGCTAAAGAGGAAGTCAGCCCCAGGTGGAGGTCTGGTCTGACCTTGCTTAGTTTACCTCATGGCAAAACTACAGTGTCTTGTCCTGGCTGTGTCTTTTTTTTTTTTTTTTTTTTTAAATCCACAGTATAGCTCAAGTGCTTTAGATACTAAGAGGTAAAAATATGCCACTTTTAGCAGAGAATACAAGACTAGGCACACTTGTAATGGAAATTACCTCTCTCCCATTCCTGCCTCTTCCCTGGTATTCTGTTCCTTCATTTATATCCTAGGGTACCCCGCTAGTCCCTACTCTTGTGCTGGCTTCTGTGGTGGTACACCACTAGGGTAAATTACCAGACTATTCATATATTGTTGTCCTGTCCATTGCCTTAGCCTTATATAATTTAAGGCTCAGCTATGTATGTCTTATAGGCACTGGCTTATGGTGTGGTATCACGTTGCATGGCCTCTGAGAGCTTTGGGAGGAATTGTGTCTCAGGGAGTGAGTTGCCTTTGAGTTCCCTGGCCTGCAGAAGTGTTCCTGCACTGCAGCACCCTTCTAGGAACTCAGCATGCACCCTCCCCCTTACATGCACAGCAAGCAATGTTAGCCAATGCATGGTGGGTGGGAGCAGTGCAAGGCCATGGCCAAGCCACTGTACAGGGAGATAAGGGCATGCAGTCATCTTGCACCTCAGGAGCAGCTGAACACAGCCTGGCCCTTAGGTTTAAACTCTTCAGGGCAGAGAACAGGTCTGAACTGATGTTTATTAACTGCTGTGTAAATTTCTCATTATTAGTGATTGTCTTAGTTATTAATTCACTTATTAAAGATAAACAGAATTGTCAAGTTATTTTCTTAGGCCAAAAGAGAAAAGGAAATAAAGCAGAGTCCAAGCAGTTTATGTTGTTGGTAAGTTAACATATTGATATTAAAATTACAGCTGTGACTTATTTTTAACCAGTATCTCCCACTTCTCTGAAATAGTTCCATTAATCCAGAACAGGCAGTGAGTTGTTCCATTTTTGTTTTAAATCCTTGTTAATATCATAACAATAGAGGTTATTTATTTTTATAACCAAAGTAACAAAATATACATATTTATTGTACTCATAATGATCCTGAACTTTAATTGAAATAAATCTGGACATTTTTCTAATACCATGGTAACAGGCATATGGGAAAGTGTGGTTGCCATTCCCCTAACCCCAGTGTTACTTATCTCCTCATTTGAAAGTCTACTGGGATAAGGCTGTTCCCTGAAGATATGAAGGTGGTTCCCTGTATCATGGCACTCCTTCCAGCATTTTACTGTGAATTTTTTCAGTTTTGTATGACAGGCATGCAAAAAGATTTAATAAGATTAATAATATTATGAGGTTAAGCTGGGTTAAATAGAGCCATTCCTTCCGTATTTCAAATTGAAGGCTGTAGGTTTTTTAGGGGAAAGTCATATTTTCTATTCCCAGTACCACATGAATATAACATTGCAGAATACCACTCTCTATGTGTACATATAAATACAAGACTAGGGGGAAATATTGCAAAAATATTTCAAGGATTTTTTATAATTTGGTTCAGTGGTGTTTTTCAATGCTTTGTCTGCTTTACATAATCTAGGTCTAACAAGTTACTGCTTTATGTGGTGGAGGTTGCTATTGGCTTTGTTTTTATGGTTGTTTGTATTTTTAATTTAATTGTCAAGGGCACCTAGAGGCTGGGATATGTGCTGGTTAGGTGTGTTGTTGTAAAACCAAATAAACATTAGTACGGTTTATGCTGCTAAAACTCTTTGCTCATAGAGAGTTAATTTATTAGGTTATGCTCTTTAATTCTCTTGGATGGTTAACTAGTTCCAGAAAACAAATTTAAAGTTATACCAGAAACCTTTCCGTAAGAATTACAAGCAGGGAACAAGAAACCAATAGCAAGTGACTTATGAACAATAATAATTAAGGAATAATTTAAATTTTGAATTTCAAATAGCAGGCCACAGAGTAAATGAAACTTACAAAAAATTCTGAACAACTTCCAATGATTAATTCAAGAAAATATCTACAAACATGGTGCAAATAGAGAGAAGTGAAACTTGCTGAATAAATTATGTTGCAGCTCATTCACACAGCTGTATGTATAATGTAATATATGCACCCAGAAAACAGTGCATAACTGTTGGACTGTATTCCAATGCATCCCAGATGGCCTGTATTGAGTTTGAGGATGAGGTATCGTATGCCTTAGCTGGGTAGCCCCTTATAATGTACTGATTTATGTATGCACTGCCTTCTACTGGATAAACTTGTAGTGGCTGAGCTAGTGGAGCTGAATATTGAATATTATTGGGAGAGTCAAAACTCATGAGTTCTAGTCTTAATGTTGCATATGTGCATTTAATTGGTGACTGTGCCATTCACAATAGGCTCATGGTCTTCTGAGCCACATGCCATGTTTTTAAGTAAATAGCACAAAATATATTTAAACACCTCTGGGCTTCAAATAATTAAGCCCTAAGAAGAAGGCAAAGGCCATGCTCTAGAGGGTCCAGCCAGAACCAGTGCTGCAGCTCTGGACATTGGCCATTTTAGAACAGGGAGCCTTTTGTGAACTAAAACCATGGAGAGAACTCCTCAAAACTCTGGAAGTTTGAAATCCAGAACTGAATCTGCACTTTGTGTCTCAGGCCCATCTCTATGACAATATGACTTTCATTGTCCAGTTACTTTGCCAAAAAAATCAGGAAAGATGGTCTTGTGATTATAGAACTGGACAAGGACTGAGGAGTCCTAGGTTAATTTCCCATCTCTGCCATGGACTTCCTGTGTGAATTTGGGGAAGTCACACAATCTCTCTGCCTCGGTTTCCCTCTCTGTAAAGAGGGATGCTAGTACTTCACTACTTTGCAAGGTTGTTGTGAAGATAACTTAATGTGTTGTGGTGTTAGGATACTATAGTGCTGGGAACCAGATAAGTACTACATACTTACACCAGATGGAGCAAACAACATGTTTACTTTTTTTTTTTTTATCCACTGTAGCCATTGCATCTGATTCCACTCCTCAGGCTGGATATTGAATGTCTTTCCAGTATCTCTTCTCATATTTTTCTGTTTTAAATTCCACAGCTACCTCAGAGTCCAAATTTGAACAACAAAGTAAATATCAAAGACCCCAGCTGCCAATCACCTATTGTGCTACAATGCTCAACCCAATGAGTAATGGTAAGAATTACCCTGCTGGTTCCCTTAGGGCTGTAGAATCTGCACAACAAATTCTTTGTATATCCAGGTACGTACTTTACTTCCTTTTCTCTTTAAAACCCCCAAAAGCTTTATAACTTTCTTAGTGTGTTTTAAGTTAAGTTATTATTCATGACTGCCCCACCCTGCCCCCCCACTCCTCCTTGGGACTTCAAAGTACCTGGGGATTCTGATTTAATAGTCTGCCAAAATAAAATAATATAATCTAATTATAAGATATATTCAGCTCTAAGGGCCCATTCTGGCTGTGGAATTTCATTGCTAAGCATTGTGGTGCTGACATAGAGAACGCTTTTGTTTGAGCCCATGAGATTTAGTGGAATAAAGTAAAGCTTTGCTTGAGGCTTTCAAAAGCTAGCACTATGCCTGTGCATCCATTATACATGACAGAATGATTATACTACAAAAAAAATTACATGCACAACCTTTTGTGTTTTGGCTTCGGGCACTCTAACAGTGTCTGGTTCAGTGCACATTGTGTGGTTGTTGTTTTTTTCCCTTTGATACATAAACAACTTTTGGTTAATGGTGGTGGTGGAAAGGGTGGGAGCCTGAAATGACATTGGTATTGTCTAAACACAGTGAGAAAACAATCCAGAGGATGTGCTGCATTAAGAAGGATCTGTTTGAATTATCAAGTGCTTTAGACTAGTGGCTCTCAACCTTTCCAGACTGCTGTACCATTTCAGGAGTCTGATTTGTCTTGTGTACCCCAAATTTCACCTCACTTATAAACTCAGACATAAAAATACAAAAGTGTCACAGCACACTATTACTGAAAAATGGCTTGCTTTCTCATATTTACCATATAATTATAAAATAAATCAATTGGAATATAAATATTGTACTTACATTTCAGTGTATATAGTGTATACAGCAGTATAAACAAGTCATTGTCTGTATGAAATTTTAGTTTGTACTTAGTTTGCTAGAGAAACTATTTTTATGTAGCCTGTTGTAAAACTAGGCAAAAATATAGATGAGTTGATGTTCCCCCTGGAAGACTTCGGTCTGCAGACCCCCGGTTGAGAAACAATGCTTTAGACATGAGGGAAGGTCCTTGATTCTCTCAGTCTCTTGTTGCTCTGAAACTACAGGAAAAGGATGTAGAATATGTTGAAAACTTACTGGGGAATCCTGAACATGATGTACAAGTCTCTAGGACTTTTTTTTAAGCACTCCTTGGAGTCACAGGTTCAGGTCCATGCAGGGTCCAAGCCCTTTAACCTTCCAAGGTAAAATGAGTTCAATACAATTTACTGTATGGGGATGGGATAGTCTTGATACAACATTGAGACCCCCCCCCCCCAAAAGGCCCTGCCTCTTCTCCATGGATCCTAAAGATTCCGTGATACTTTTTTAAAGGAGTAGGGGTTTGCTCAGTATCCCTTGCCAAATGGGAACTCTCTATCAACTATTATGAAACATACTGTGGACAGTTTGACTTTTTCCACACCATGTGGCAGCATTTTGTGGTGCTATACTAATGTGTGAACTGCTTTAGAATGGAAGGTGCTATATAGCTATAAAATGATATTATTGAGATGGCGTTAGTTTTGATTCACACTTTCTCTGATCTGTTAGATTTGATATTATCTCATGTTAATGTTTTGAAACTCACTTTTTTGGTGGTGGTGGGGCTATATGGACACTTTAAATTATGGAATGGAAGAGACCCTAAAGCCTTTAGAACCCTGTCCTTCTCCACAGGGCCGGCTCTAGGTTTTTTGCCGCCCCAAGCAAAAAAAATTTTGGCTGCCCCCACCCCAGCCCTGGGCTTCCCCCTGCTGCCCCAGCCCTGGGCTCTCCCCCGCCCCCACCTGCACCCCCTGCCGCCCCAGCTCTGGGCCTCCCCCCCCAACCCATACACCCCTGCTGTCCCAGGGGTGTGTGGGTTGATGCAACTGTAAGCTGTGGGACCAAACTGGCAGGTACTTTGAGTGTTAGAGGGAGTAGGGGCACAAGGAGACCCTTCCCTCTGTGACACACCAGTGTAAGAGGCAGCCATAAGTTGGCTGAGAGCACAAGAGAGGAGGGGTGGCAAACATTTGTGGCCAACACTCACTGCTCTAGAGAGGACATGTCAGGGTGGTGTAAGGCATGGTCATGCACATTTGGCAGGGCTGCAATGGAAGGTCACAGCTTTGTAAAGATACAGAAAGAGCTGCTACTCATCCTGCTCCCTCTAGCAACCCAAAGGCATTTTTAGCTTTCCTTCCACCCATGCATGCGGTACATGTACTTCCATAGCATAAGTGATTCACTGGCTCATAGACCATAACATGGCACAAAATAATATGGAGCATTACTGGACTGTAGTACTCTTCAAAATGGGTTTTCATGCTCTGAATAAAAGATTGAGAGACACACAAATTCCTCCAGGACTCATTATCATCACATGACTTATACACTCCCAAAAAAACAGCACACACACTCAAATCTTGAAACTATATCACAATCTCTTACCATTTATAGTGGTGAGTAAACTGCACCCAGAGGAGTATATACTTGTACTGTCTTCAGTACAATGGCACTGATGAAAATTCAGTCAGAATGAAAGCTGTATCTTTTCAAGTTCTGTTACAGCCAACCCATTATTTCTCTGGGTGGAGAGCTTGTAAGAAAACAAAGATGTTTGTATTTGTTTTGAGACATAAGGGGAGCTCAAGTCCACATCCAATTTTAATTGCCGAATTATCAACATCCTAAAAACATATGCCAAAACAGAAATACTGACGTTATGATGCAACATAGAGTTAAAACCACTTGCACTTCTGTAGTGGCTTTTCATCCAAGGATTTCAAAAGTGCTTTACAAACTTCAGTGAAACCCCATGACAGCCCTGTGATCTAGGTCAGTGTTTTACCTGTTTGCATCTGGGAAAAGGGGGTCCTATTTAAAATTGGAAAATAGTGAATAATATTTTTATTATAAAAATACTCCTCATAGGCTCTCATAAGAAGAACAGCCATTCCCCAAACATTTATACCACCTCCAATCAGTTTGCCTGAATATTCTCAAACAGTGAATAAAAAGATGGAGGGGGTGGAGTATATATTTAGTTGAACTGAACAGCAGTTAGGAGTGTGACCAAATATTCATAAATGCTGGGTTTGCAGCATTTGACCTGCATAATTCCTGCTTAAATAATATTCTTTTTATTACATTTTTAATGTATGTCTGAATCCAAAACAATAGAGTCACAGAGCCCTAACTGAGTGGCTCCTTTCAGCCACCACCCAGAACAAAAATTACATGGAGTAGGACTCAGAGTGGTAGCCGTGTTAGTCTAACCTGCTATGGCAGGAGAGGAGTGAGATGGTGGAAGAGACCACTCTAGCACTGACAGCAGGGCTAGAAAACACATTACTCACTCCTCACAAACCCTGCACCCTAGTAAAGGGGACAGCAGGTGCCTCCACTATTTGTGTGCTTCCAGTGCTCCTCGAGGTACCACGTTGTGCCAGCATGATACACAATACTACTTGGGCTGTTCCTCCGCATGCTGCATACCATGTCAGTGACTTCAAGCCATAATCTAATCTGTAAGCATTGCAAATCTTCATTCTGTATATTGTGTCTAGGAGTTCATATAGCAGAGTTGGGTCAGTCTCTTGTGTTTATAATATTCATTTAATAGTATTAAGTCTGTCTTTCAGGGGAAGGAAGAAATATTCAATATATTAAATGCTGCTTATTAATCAGAAAATGATGTAAATTCTAGAACAAAAGGATTTTCACTGTTTTCATACACTTTTCCTTTTCATTCATTATCAAGAGAGTCCTCTGCTGAAAAACACACTAATCTTCAACTGAAGTTCATGGCTCCCTAAGCTTAAAGCCAGCAGACATTGCAGGACTGAATTCATGTGAACTGTTACCAAAGAGAGGGCTGTGTTAGAGATGAGGTGGGGGAGGAACTTGGAGAGGTGGGGGAGAAGAGGATAGGGAAATAGCAAACATTACAATCTCCACTTCCCCATTAAATGAGTCAGAGCTGACAGGAGCGAAGGCATGACACTTCTGGGGCCTGATTTTCTTTCTCTTTTTCTATTCCCCCAATGATGCTGAGGAGCCACAAATTCAGTTGAAGGCAGTGGGATATGAAAAGCAGGCTCTTATTAACTGGGCACAAGCACTTAACTCTCTTTAAATCTGCTCTGGCTTCTGGAAACATCTAGTTTCCACTGGGCGTATTCAGAGACTTAACAGTGGTATTCAAATAACCACTCCTGTACTAACATTACATCATTGCATGTACATTATCATGGCCATAATAGTGATAGATTGAGAGAGAGAAGGGCTGAATACAGATGAAAGAAGGAGAGTTCTTTGGTGGATGAGAATGGGCATATGAGGGATGAACTGGTGGTTAAATCAGAACTAATGTGAGAGAGGGGCACAATAGATGAGGGCAAGTGTTTAAAGAAGAGAGTGAATAAGCAGGATAGTGGAAGGGGTATATGAAGAAGGGGGAAGTGTGACTATTTGGGAATGGGGTGGAGGCATAACTTCTTAATTTAAACCTATATTTTATTAACTGCTCTTTTCCCATTACTCTCTGAGATGAACTGAAATGCCCCTCCTTTTCTCTGTTCAAAGCTACAGACTATTAGACAGAAGAGAGAGGCTCTGTCACAGTAGATAAGTCCTGCTTTCAGATACTGCAGTCCCTGAAAACTGATCCCTTAAACACAGTCAGCTCCTTGTTAAGTAACAATAGCTACGTCACTTCACTCCATCCTAACCAAATGGGGACAGGTAATGTCTGGAGAAAAGGGGAATCAGGCTGCCTGCCAGTTATGGATTGGCGTAAAGAATCATAATTTAAATACTAATAGCCATGCTGAATAGTGTTCTCTGAACTCAGGTTCCTCTCCTGCTCTTTACTATGGGTACATGAAAATTAGTGGTGCCTATTGTCCACAAACAGCCTATGTAAAAGGTATGTATATTTCAAGGTCAGCTTACTAATATACACAAAGAACAACTGACTGCTTTAATTCTGAAGGACTTCCATTTTAAATGAAAGGAGAGAGCATAACAAGAGAGCCAAAGTAAGTGTCTGTGAGAGAGTGCAGTGTGCATCTCCTCTGTAACATGCTGCATCAACTCTGCATTATAAAATGCTGCAAGTGAAAGTCTTAAAAAAAATTAACTGCCCCTCCCCCCCATAAAGAGATAAAAGATGTTGTCAGCAATTAAGAATTATTTTTAAACTTGCCTTCTGTGTTGTTTGGAATCTTGGCAAGAAGAGTTAAGTGTACAGAAAACAAAGTGCACCACATAGGATGAAAGATGGTCCTGCAAGTAACTTATTGTCTTGCTAAGGCAATGGAGATCATTTGGGTTGGTTCAGCTTAACCTTTGAAACTCACATTAGATTGGGCTAAGAGCAAGGACTCTTCACTGGCAGGGTCGGACCCCATTTAGGCTGCTCTTTCCCTGAAAGTGTCACTCAGAGACCGTCTGTCATTGTTCTCAGAACTGCTAAGTTTGTCTCAGTTATTTTTATTCATGATCATTTAGCTTTCCCTCATTCTATCTAGTTTTCTCAAGAGGTGTTTGGGGGCATCAGTAGAGGAGGCAGATGTGAAATAAAATGGTGTAAAAGCTCTAAAAAAAAGTTGTAGTGGTGCTGCAGGTTGGGAGGCAGAGGCAGATAAACATGGGTATACAGCAGGAAAAATATATTTGCTTTTCGTTAACTAAGCTGTAATATATTGGAGAAGGAGAAAGCTTGTCTCCCACCTCAAGTGATGTACTCAGCACCTTATATGATCAGATTTCATACTTCCTGATGTGCTAGAAACACATTTTTACTTCTACTTCATTGATATGAAAGTAGTAAATCACCATAATCTTTCCTCTTACTTCAATTGACCAAGTTTGTGTCCATCTTCATTTTAGCACACAGTAGAGAAGGTTGAAAAATAAAGCTCACTAAAGGGAGTGGCGGGAAGAGAAGCCACTTGGTCTTTGAGACAAGCCCTGCGTCACAGTGCTTCCTGCATGTCCTGAAGTGATCCAGACACACACATATTGTACAGCATGCTCCACCAGAGACTAAAGGTCAAACTTTTAGCTGAGCTGAATTTGCATATTCAAAGTGTTTACTTTTTTTATTTAATTAACTACAGCTAGTCTCCTAACCTAGTGCTTAACATGCCTTAAAGGCAGATTTTACTAGCCATAAGCAAATGTTGCACCTTAGTGTATTAAACCTGTTTTTTTACTGATATGTACAAACAAGTATTTTCAGAAGTGGCTGCTATTTGTGGGTGCAGTTTTTCATTTGTAGTCAATTGTAGGTGCAGATATTAGTAGCAAGACATCTAATTACCTGATTAATGGGGCAAACAAGGAGCTCAATGTGTGTCTACCAACAAATACAAACAGTCTTACTGTGTGTGCAAAATTGTCCTTGCTAAAAAGGAGACCAAGTTGAGACCTGAATCATCATAGAAGGTGCAGAGCTTATGAGATGCTGATACCCTCAACTGCTTTGTACTTTTCAGGATCAGGGACATGGCTTGCAAACACCAAGCAAACAAACAGATAAGCAATGAAAGCTCTGAAATGACTCATTAGTTATTTACGGAGCAAGAGATTGTTAAAATACAGCAGAATATTTATCTGTTGTCTCTGGCAGAACACGTACATCAACATTCTCCTATCAGCAAAAGCTATGTATGTGTCTTGATAAAAATAGTTGAAGAAAGATAGAGAAACATTTACCAAACATGGGCAGTCAGTGGAACTGGAAACTCATTTTCAACTTAACTGCCCCTCCCCCCCATAAAGAGATAAAAGATGTTGTCAGCAATTAAGAATTATTTTTAAACTTGCCTTCTGTGTTGTTTGGAATCTTGGCAAGAAGAGTTAAGTTTTAATCAGTTGTGTTTTGAAATGGAAATATATCTACACTTATACAATGTGAAGAGCCTCATTATGCCCCACTAATGCCCATACAACCTCATTCACTTATGTTAATATTTTCAGATTTGTATTCCTATTGGGAAACTTGGACAGGTACTGGTATTATATTTTGATACTAAAGAGGCAGTACTGGACTTTTTGACAAGGATACGAGACACAGGACCTAAGATTTTTCAGCTCTAACTTGTGTGCCTTTAGTTCATGTCTTTAATCTGCTGCAATATATGCTCTCTGACATTTAGTCTTTGAAAAAAGAACGAGGAGTACTTGTGGCACCTTAGAGACTAACAAATTTATTTGAGCATAAGCTTTCGTGGGCTAAAACCCATTTCATCGGATGCATGCAGTGGAAAATACAGTAGGAAGATATATATACACAGAGGACATGAAAAAATGGGTGTTGCCATACTAACTATAATGAGAGTAATCAATTAAGGTGGGCTATTATCAGCAGGAGAAAAAAAACTTTTGTAGTGGTAATCAGGATGGCCCATTTCCAACAGTTGATAAGAAGGTGTGAGTAACAGTAGGGGAAAAAAATTAGCATGGGGAAATAGTTTTTACTTTGTGTAATGACCCATGAGATACAGAGTTCAAGGATCATGTATGGAATATGTAAGAGACCACTTAACTAAACAGAATTATTGAAAAATTAATCCTTGCATCATCCATGTGTGTGGTTTTCTTGTTTTTTGCATTATTGCTTGAATGGGTATCTGTGGGGGTGATTTTCAAGGGGTTCCTATGAGGCAAGCAGTATAAGGGTGTATTTCTAAATCATCAGTTTCTTTTTTGAAAAGCACGGTAAGTGTGATGGGGTCTATTAGATGTTCCCTTTCCCTGCTGGAGGTGGTGGGACCCTGATGCCCTCCTGCTTATGGAAAACCTGCTCAGACCAGGGCAACAATAACACTTAGTCCTCTAGAGGCCTAGGAAAGGCCAGGAGGAAATACTGACCAATTGGGAGTCAGCAAGACAGTAAAGAAGACTTGCCTGCTTTCTCTGAGTGATGTGTTGGGTGAGGCTGGGACAGAACTGCAGCAGAGCACCTCAGTACTAGCACAGAACCCCAGGGCCTGCTCAGGGCTTTTGCTTAAAGGACTAAGCAGTGGCTACACTACCACTTACTTTGGTATAACTTATGTTGCTCAGAGGTATGAATAAGCCACCCCCCTGAGTGACTTAAGTTACACAGACCTAAGAGCCGGTGTGGACAGTGCTATGTTGGCAGTCCTGTTTGTTTACAAAGAATATACAAAGTCCTGTTTCCCTGCACCCAGGAGGAATCAAACTGGACACAATTTTTCTGCACATACTTTCAAGCTCCTTTCAGCCAGCGCTCAGTCAGTCCCAAAAGTTCATCTCTAGGCTTTTTCTGTGGGCCATGCTCCCAGTGCTTGTTCAGGTTGTGTCCTTGGATTTCTGCTCATTTTCTGAATCTGTTTCTGTGGTGTGTTCTCACTGCTTCTCTACCTCCTACAGACCTCTACTCAGGAACGCCACCAGCTTTTTCGCCGCCCTAGTCGGCGGAAGGTCCCGCCCCCGAAATGCCGCCCCCAACAGAGGTAACGGAAGGTCCCGCCCCCAAAATACTGACGACGACCGGGGCGCCGGCGCCCCCCAAATGTTAGTGCCCTAGGCGACTGCCTAGGTTGCCTAATGGGTTGCGCCGTCCCTGCCTCTACTAAACAGTACCCAGCAAACCCTTCCACTGGTGTGTCTTGCATGTGCCTTTGTTTTGGGTGAGGCTGCTATTGTTTCAGCTCATTGTACAATGGTTTTGCAGAACTGTATTAAATGAATGGTGGGGATTGCACCCACTGGTTTCAATGAAGTTTAACCCATAACAATAACCCACCCCATAACAATAACAATCAAATTTCAGTCTTCAAACTGGTGGCCTTTTGGGGTCATGCGATGGCTAAATTCATTAATAAGGCAGAGGGGATTTCACTTTCCTCTGGAGAATTAGTGTATTCAATGACAATGGAGTACAGAACCAGGCCAGATAAACCAAATCATCTGGTATGGCAACTCCTATGTGTTGGTGTAAGCAGGCTCCAGGGGATTGAGTTGACAGAACAATTTTTTCTTCCCTTATCTTGATAGATCAGCAAATTAGAGAAATGGATGTGGTGATAAAACAAATGAAATTAAATGGGGGATGGGGCAGTTCTGAAACAT
Source organism: Platysternon megacephalum (assembly GCA_003942145.1). NCBI lineage: Eukaryota > Metazoa > Chordata > Testudines > Platysternidae > Platysternon > Platysternon megacephalum. The sequence goes on from QXTE01000267.1 coordinate 365,130, forward strand.
GTCCTCCTATATTCCTCTTACTTAATTCAAAAGGTGTCATTAGTTCTGTTAGTACATATTGCTGCAACTGGCTTATCATTGTAAGCCATTTAATCAGTTATCTTTTTTCCAAAGCAAGCCATTTCTCTTGAATAATGACCTGAACTTCTCTATTACATCCTCTAATGCTTTTTTCAGCACTGATGGTAGCAGTACAGTTTAATCAGATGCTTGCTCAGCTGCCTCAGTTACATTAAAGACTGTATGGAAATTATTATTGTGATGTTCTTTTCATTTACACCAGATGGATTTTATGAATGAGAATGAAGAGGACATTTTCTCATCTAAATGTGGCTATTATCCTTTGACCAGAAACTTCCAGTGTGCATTGAAAAAGGACATGCACATCTTTTTGCAATGTATAAAGTGGTATATTGTAGATGGTATTGCTAAGCAAACATTACAGTTAGAAGAACAGTCACAGGAGTGTGACGCATACTTAACATTATTAGTTGGACTAACAGAGAACTTTGTGTTTGGTGTTGAGTTACTGGTGCTGAGCTGGAAGCCTGGATTATTTCTTTTTAAAATATATCTTTATTTCTGTTGGTCTCTCTCATATGTTATCTTATTCTTGTCTTTCATTCTCATTCTGTTTTTCTCATCTCAGTGCTTAAGTAAACTTATTTTCCCTGTGGATTCTTGGTGGAATTTCACCAGTCTCATCAGAGAGGAATCTATCTTCTCACCATTGTTCCTTGTGTACACTAGGAACACTGGTAAGCGTTTTTCTCTGATGATGCAGCTGTAGAGCTAGATTTCAGAGTTGCGACACATTGATTGGGCAGTAAGGTACTAAAGGGTTACTTGTAATACCATTGACTGTGTTACCCTATTCCACAGAGACAACTTGATTTTTCTAGAGGTGTTGGGGTGATACTTCTCATGAGTACTACATTCATTAAATTAAAAAATATATATATTGCCCACTTCAAGTCCCTTTAAAACAGTGATCACTAACCCGTCGATCGCGATCAACTGGTCGATCCTGGAGACTCTCCCAGTCAATTGCGATCTCCGGCTGCTGAGGCGCAGTGGGGCTGCCTGCTGCGGTGACTCACGCCGCTCCTGGAAGTGGCCAGCATGCCTCTGTGGCCCCGCGGGGTGTGTGTGTGTGTGTCTCCGCACGCTGCCCCTCTCTGCAGGCACCGCCTCCGCAGCTCCCATTGGCTGGGAATGGGGAGCTGTGGCCAATGGGAGCTGCGGGGGCAGCGCTTGCAGAGAGGGGCAGCACGCGGAGCCATGTGCCTTCCCCCAGGGGCTGCAGAGGTGCGTTGGCCCCTTCCAGGAGTGGCGTGGTCATGTGGTGCACTACTGACTGGCAGGGTGTGGGGGTGGCCTGGCTTGTGATGGGGAGGAGGTGCCGATGTGCCTGAGTGGTGCCGGGTTAGGCAGGGAGCCTGCCTTAGCACCACTGTGCTGCTGACTGGGAGCCGCCTGAGGTAAGTGCCCCCCAGTGGGACCCCACACCCCAGCCCTGAGCCCCCTCCCGTAGCCAGCACCCCAAAACCCCTCCTGCACCCCAAATCCCTGCCTCAGCCCTGACCCCCCTCCCAGAGCCAGCATCCTGTACCCCCTCCTGTACCCCAACACTCTTCCCCAGCCCAGAGACCCCTCCTGCATCCATACTCCCTCCCCGAGCCCACACCCTCTCCTGCACCCCAACTCCCTGCCCCAGGGTCAGCCCGGAGTCCCCTCCCACACTGTGAACCCCTCGGCCCCAGCCCAGAGTCCGCACCCCCTCCCAAACCCCAACCCCTTGCCAGTGAGAGTGAGTGAGGGTGGGGAAGAGCGAGCAACAGAGAGAGGTGGGGATGGAGTGAGTGGGCAGGGTTTCGGGGAAAGGGAGGGGTAGATCCTGGGTTGCCCTTACATTCAAAAAGTGATCTTGGGTGTAAAAAGGTTGGAGACCACTGCTTTAAAATTTCTGTCATTGCAATACACTTAATGTATAATTTAGATAAGGTATGGGTGGGAGGGAAGGTCAAGTGAAAGTGCAGAGGTTTGGATTTATTTACATAATCGCTATTAATCATTTCCTATTGAAGTTAAAATGTTCCAAATGGGAGTAAATTTAGTTTGTGTTCTGATACTAATCATCAGACTGTGCTGTAGTAAAAAAACATTGCTGCACATAAATATATTTGATTTGATATCTTCAGCACGGGAACTGTAATTACATATAAATAACATACAAAAATGATGCAGCAAAACAAGGGTTTCTCCAGTTGAGAGCCTGGAAGAACCTGTAACAATTTTTATATAAGTAGTGATGTTGATTTTCATGAACATCTTGTGAAAATATTAATTAAATCTAGTGGGATGGACTACAGCATCCTGGCTGTCTTATATATAGTGTGTCGAATTATAAACATTACTTGCTCTTAGCATCTTTTCAGAAAGTGTCATAACCACAGTGAAGTGTGTCAGATAGTATTGTTTGAGTGGCCAGTAGCTCTGGGCAATAAATGACTTTTTGGGTTCACTGACATTTTCAAAAAACAAAAACAAAACAAAAAACAGAACAAAACTTCAGTTGTGGGTGGAAGCAAATCTGAATTTTTTGATGAATCAAAGTCTGTTTTGGGTTTGTTCCAGTATGGGGATTTGAACCTGCGTCTCCCATAACTGATGTGATTGTCCTAACTGAGATAGAAGTTATAACATGGGGACAGCAGTGCTACCACCTCTTCTGGCCGTTTTGACACAGATTTGAGCCAAATAGTTTTTGGTTGACTGAAACTGCATTTTTGGTGAATAATCATCCACAGCATTTCTCCCAGTTCTAGTGAGTGGCTAGTTAAGTTTGACAATATGATAGCAGTTTGTTTTGATTGATAGTGTGCATGGCTTGGATAGGCAGTGTTAATCATTCACAGAAGAGAGAGCGTGCCAGATAGAAGTGGTTGTTTCTTTTAAGACACCTAGCTAAGTGTCTTGATTTTTTTCAGAAGTACTGAGCATCTAAAACTTCAATTAAAATAATTGGAGAAGTGAAGGTATTCAATACCTTTGCTAAAACAGGCCACCTGTTTTAGATGTATAGCTTTAGGTTTACATTTGACAACTTTGGACAGTATTTATTTTTGCCTGTAAACAGCATCTAGCTAAATGTAGCAGCCTGATCCAAAGCCCACTGAAGTCGGTGACCTTTGGATCCAGCCCCTATTGCCTGCCTGGGTATGTCTACACTGCAGCTGGGAGGAAGCCTCCCAGACTGGGTAGAACGACTCATGCTAGCTCCACTTGACCTGTGTGGTGGTGGCAGAGTGAGCTAGCCATCTGAGTGCAACCCTGCCCAATTGCCCCAGGTCTGAGCTCAGGTGGCTAGCTAGTGCCACCACCCATACTGCAACATCCACACTGCTATTTTTAGTGCACTAGCTCGAGCGAAGCTAGCGTGAGGCTGTCTTCCCAAGCTGGGAGGAACGCTCCCAGCTGCGGTGTAGATGTACCCTCTGAGTCCTAGGTACTGATACAAGCATTGCAATTTACTATTGTAGAGGATAAACATTCACACTGGTGAGCTGGTGGGAGCTTTCAGAATGATTGTACAACCTTGTTTAACAGTTAGTCTTTAAGCCTAATAAGAAATTTAAGCTTTTATTTTAAAATAAATATCTAGACTTTTTCCTTGAAAAGATAACATAAACCTGTGTAAACCAATAGTTTAGATTGAAAAGAATATGAAGCTGGTCTTTCACAGCAGGTTGCAGAGGCGAGGGCCGCTAAAGGTCCTTCTACCTTTCCTCCTCACCCCTCTTTATAAATAAATATGAATCCATTTTGCTCGGAGGATATCCCCAAAAGTCATCTCCACTACCTTCCCCTAAACTCTTAGGCTGCACATGAGTGTTATTGGGGTGAAAATTGTGGGTAAAAATAATGCCAGCTGTGCCGGCTGATATTTTCAGCCCTCTCCAAGTACATCCACTAAGTTAATATTCCACACCACTGTCTCTAGGTGTGCATTGGCTAGTAGCACATAGTTCCTACAGCACCTGTTTTTGCCAGCTGCTCTAACATTCTCCCCCATACCAAGGAGGTGAGCAGATGTCACCAAGCTGCTCGTGCAATGAGGGGAAGTCCTACAGCTGTTGAAGCCTGCCCTCTTATCACTGTTTGCTCAGTCTCAACCCAGAATCTAAAGTGCTGAACAACCCTCATTTCTCTCACCACCAGCCCAGAAATAAACCTTGCCCTCCCCGTAATCACACACACAATATCAGTCAAGGAAGACCAGCTCCTACAAGAGTAAGAGAAGATTTCCTGTGGAAGCAGACTCTGCCTGCCACCTGAGGGAACCTTCCCCTTCCCCCCCACCTGACAAAGTACCTCACAGAGAGCTCAAGGCAACACATTGGTCACTTCTGCTGCTGTGGGAGCCACCTAGACTTGCCTTGTGGACATACTGGCGAGGAGGAAGCATGATGGTCAAGAGATACTATGTCAGTTGATGGAGTGATGGAAGGATTGTTAGATTTGAGATGGGGGAGAGAAGTGTTTTACCAAACGAACAACATGTATACCACTGACTGAGGCAGAACATTTTGGGGGAAGCCCCTGGTTGAAAATTTTGTCAACACATCACTGATCCTTGATGTAAATTAAGTTTAACAGGCAGAGCCTCATTGTAGCGTAACACAAGTGCCCGCCAAATAACTGAAGACCTTGTAGTGTAGTCAGCAATCCCTTTCAGAATTTCTTAAATGAGACCAGAGATTACACAGACTTTGCATGTTAACTCTGTTCAGTACAAGCTGTGTTCTTGCGTCTGCTAGGGAGCTCCAGGCTCACTGTAAACCCACCATCCTAAGTAAAGAATCCCCTCTCTGTTTAATGCAACTGAAGTCTGGTCTACAGACTACAGAGTTAGGTCGATGTAAACTGCCTTGCATCAACCTAACTATTTAAGTGTCTACACTAAAATTTTGCTCCCACTGATGTAACTGCCCCGCTACGCTGACTGAATAACTTCCCAAGTGGCATAGAGTCAAGGTTGATGTAGTTAGGTCGATGCAGTGTCAATGTAGATACTGTGTTATCTCAACTGTTACTGGCTTTCAGAAGCCGTCCCACAATGCCCCACACTGACAGTGTAATGAGTACACGTGTTCCTAGGGAAGAGATGCACTGCTGACACAAAGAGCGTAGTGTGGACATGCAAAACAGATTTAATTACTGCAGTGGCTGTATGCTGACGGCACTTAGGTCGACATAAATTTGTAGTGTAGACCTGTCCTGAGTCTTTTCTCATCTTCATCCTAAGGGATACTACAGACCTCAATATATATATTAGAGGACATACACTGTTGCTTCTGTAGAGCGAGCACATTGGACACACCAGGGTCTTCTTGCATTCCTCCATTCCTTCCCCCTCCCCAAGCTCTGTGTGCCATCTATTTCAAGGACTCCCTCAACCCCCTCCCCCATGCCAGGGGCTCTGTGTACCCCTTTCCCAACCATGGAAGGGCTCTGTGTCCTTCATACCATTGTCCACCATTCTCCCCCATACCAAGGACTTTGGGTGCTCCCTCATTTTCCCCCTTATTTCCTCCATGGCGGGGGTACTTGTGCCCCTCATGCCCCTATACCAGGGTCCCCCATTCTCCTTCCACCAGAGGTTCTGTATGCCCCCTCCATGCCTCCTTCCTCCCATACAAGGGTCTTCCATTCTCTCCCCACCAGGGATTCTGTGTGAACCTCCCACTAACTCCCTTCCCTCCCATGCCATGGGTTCTGTGTGCCCACTTCCCCCATGCCAGAGTTCCCCATTCTCCCCCCTATATGACGGGTCCTGTGTCCACTCCCATTCCTTCTTCCTACTCCTCCCATTCTTATTTATTTTCTTTTTGCCTCTGGAGAAGCCACTCAAGGTGTCAGCATTTTTAAATTGAATTGGGAGGATGGGCAGAGGTGAGATGGGAGGTGGTGATGTGCTGGAAGATGTAAATGGCTGCTATCAGCTGGTACTTTGATCTATAGAAAGTTACAGAGGGGGCTGAGGCAGCTTCATGTGTCCCCAGATATACCCTCTTCTTTTTTCAATTTTCACCATAATCAATAGGGTTCTGTCTATTGCTGCTTTAAAATTTCCCTAAAATTTTTGAATTGATCAGATGTGGTGTGCCAAAGTTATTGTGTGACAGACGGACAGACTCCATCACATTGAGGGTAATATCTCACTTTCCTTGTCCAATTAATTATAGAATTGTTTAACTGAAAGGGAGCTTGAGAGATCTTCTAGTCCAGTTCCATACACTCAAGACAGGGCTAAGTATTATCTAGACCATCCCTGACAGGTTTGTCTAACCTGCTCTTTCTCAAATGACAGAGATTCCACAATCTCTCGGCAATTTTATTCCAGTGCTTAATTACCCTGACATTTAGGATTTTTTTCCTAATGTCCAACCTAAAGCACCTTTACTCCAATTTAAGCCCAAAAGAACCCCCCCCCGCTCGAATCCACAATGGAGGGGAAGGTGGCAAAATTTCCCCTCCTCCTCCTCTGGGCACACTCCAAGGGTGTTGACCCATGGGTCCCAGTGCCGGTTTCATCAGGAGACACCATGGTGGACGTAGAAAATACATACCAGAAATATTGTGAGTTTTATCATCCGGATTCTAAGACTAAGGATCAGGCGGCGACATGGTTGTTGTGGCAAACTTGTTGTGCTTGGCAAACTGCTAAAGCTGATTATAATTCTGAAACTATGCAAGCGAAGCAGGAGTTGGAGCGTGTAAGGGCAGAAAGGGATATGTGGAAGGCACAAGCGCAAGCGGCAGGGGCAAGTTGTCAGCAGCTAGCAATCTCCACAGTCAAGACGACGGAGAGAGCTGAACAGGCTGAAGAAGAGAGGGAACAATCTAAGGAGTTGGAGACCCAGGTGGAGTGTTTGCAGGGATTGGTGTTAGAGCAGGGGACCCATCCGGGCGGGAGAGCAGCAGGAACCCCAGGATCAGGGACAAAGGCGCCGCTCCGAAATGACCCCGGAGACTGGGATGGGGACACATGGTATGGCCGGGAGCTTGGCCAACCCCGGTGGCAGCTGTGCAATGGTTAACTTTCCAGCATGGCCCCCCAGCCCAGGGAGGGAGCCCCGGACCTGTAACCGGGGTAACTATGCAGGAACTAGCCTTGACCCCCGCAGAGATAACTTCTCTGGCTCAGGGTTAGGGCCAGCCAAGGCGAGCACATTCTCGGAATGGGCATATCAGTTTCTGATGGCGATAGAGGATCAGGAGTTAAACCCAGAGGAGGTTAGGAAGCTGCTGAGGAGTGCGATATGGGAATCACAGTGGGGTACTGTGGGGTGCGATATGGGAATCACACTGCGGATGCAGGCGGCCAGACGGTGGCAGTCCCCGTTCATGCTGGTTTGCAATTTGGCTCAAGGAGAGGCACTGCAGGAGGTGAGCCGCCAGTATACAGCAGGCTCCCCTGCTCCAGGGGAGGCCCCTGACATCTTTGTGGAGAGAATGGTATTAGCCGGATTGTTAACTGGGTGGTATCCGGCCCGTGCCCAGGGGGGAGTGATCCCCAGGACCCTGTCTGAGATTGAGGCTTATTGCAGCAATGTTGCCCAAAGATGTTCAGATGGCTATGGGAGTGTGGAGGCAGGGAGAGCCCCTAGACATATCACACCTTAAGGAAGCGGCGCGCCAGGCCACCAGAGTGGTTGGTCAGCCCAGAGCTGGGGCTTCTGCTCCCGTCGCTGTGGCCGCAGCCCCAGCGCCTTGACACAGGTGCCCCCGATCGGACATCAGTCAGCTCCACACACAGTTGTGGATGGCCTTAAAGGACCATGGGGAACCCATGGGCCAATGGGACTGGAAACCCACGGAGTCCCTAGCACTCCGCTGTATTCAGCTGGGGTTGAAGCTCCCGGAGCCGGGAGGCAATATTGGGGCCAAGAAAGCAACTTCATATTAGGAGGGCCCCGATTCCCCGAGTCCACTGGGAGAGGAAAACACCCAGGAATGGACCTGGGTGGGAGCTCTCCAGGTGGATTCGGGAGGAAGATTGCAGATGCGCCTTCGGATGGGGGGGGCCCACATGAGCGCCCTGAGACATCTGAACTAGATTTTTGTGGCGCTGGTAGACACCGGTGCGGCTGTCTCACTGCTTCCCTGCCCCATGCCGGGAGTGCCAATCCAGGGAACCATTGAGATCCAGGGATTTGATGGCACCTCAGTGCAGGGGCAAGTGTTGGGACGACTGGTCACCCAGGTGTGGAATCTTACGTGAAGATGGCCCTAGATTTATAGCCCCACAACTACAGAACCAATTTTGGGCATAGATTGCTTGCGGGAGGGAGGAATAGTTGATTATGCTAACAAAGGTTTATGGAGGACCCAAAAGAAAGACTGGACCACCGAAGTAATGGAGGGAGATACCGGATTGCTGATGCATAGTATATTGGGAGTGGTGGCAGTGACCAGGGATAGCAAGGAGGAATGGAGGAAGCGTTTTCCCCAGGCATGGGCGGCCCACAAGTTGGACTACGGTAAATGGACTGGGGAACCAGTGAAAATAGAAGTACCAGTGGTCCCCCCACAGAAACAATATCCTATCCCCACTATGGCACACCGGGCTGTAGCGGAAATAGTCAAAGAGCTGGAATAGCAGGGAGTAGTGAAAAGAATGACTTCCCCCTTTAACTCCCCCATATGGCCTGTGAGGAAAGCTGATGGTGTCTCATGGAGACTGACTGTCGACTATCGGAGAGTCAATGCGATGACCCCCCCAGTGGGCACCAATAGTTGCGGACATGACCCAGGTGTTGCAAGACATACCAAGGGAAGCTAAAAGATTTTCTGTATTGGATTTGTCTAACTGTTTCTTTATTATCCTGCTCGAGGAAGGATCGCAGGACCGATTAGCATTCCACGTGGACGGGGTACAGTATTGCTTTACCCGTGTACCCCAGGGATTTCATAGTGCCCCCACTATTGCGAATAAGGTGGTGGCCCAAATGTTAGAGCATCTCCCTCCAGGGGATAAGGGGTTGGTGGTCTCATATGTGGACGATAATGGGAATGGACGATGCGGATGCCCGAGGGAGGACTGAATGAATACTGGAGTTGATTCAACAGCATGGTATGAAGGTGTCCCTGGAAAAGGCACAATTAATACAACCACAGGTGGAATATCTGGGGGTTACCCTATCGGAAATGGGAAGTGGGTCCATCGGGGACAACTCAAGCATGTAGGGGGAACCACCCCAACCCCATGTTCCTCTCTACGATAGCCTACGGTTTACAATGTTTAAGTCTTTTTTGCAGCTTCTGTTTTTCAGAGCACCATAAAGAGCTGGTACCAGCTGAAGAACAATTGAAACATACCATGGTGCATCGTCGCAACAAACTTCTACGTTGTCTTATGTTCTGTGTTTTGTGTTTCGTGTTTTATGTTTTGTGCCTCATGTCTCATGTTTGTCTTGTAGCGCTTGTCTCTTTGCTAGCATTATTGTGTATGGTGTTTGGGAAAAGGGAAGATACTGCATTAGGCAGGGAACAGCAAAAAACCATACTCACAGCCCTTTTTAACTCTAACCGGACCTCTCCCTCTCCCTACCCCTCCGCCTTCTGCCAAATTGTCAATCACACACCTATCCCTGTGGTGGCCACCTCCGTCCAAAGCCTGTGATTGTTGATACATCAAGCTTATAACTACCGCTTTACCAAATGTTTACCTCCCCACCGAATGCTTTGATTTTCATCTAAATGTAGTGCATGAGGATGGCCGTTTGACACTCATTGTTACATTCTCCGGTCAATATTTTGATATGTATTTTTGTTACTGTGGACATGCTATGAATTGCTCCGGCAATTAGGGTGACCAGATGTCCCGATTTTATAGGGACAGTCCCAATATTTGGGGCTTTTTTTATATGGGCTCCTATTACTCCCCACCCCCTGTCCTGATTTTTCACACTTACTATCTGGTCACCCTACCAGCAATCAAAACACTGGCATGGATGAGCAGAGGTACGCCATCCCCTTTTGGATGGTCACCACAATTTGGGTGACCAAGGGGCAGGAAATATTGTGTAAAGCCTCCGCTCAATCCAGTAGAATGCGATTGTAAGATTTATAACTTTTCAGTCATTGCTAGTATGATCATTAAATTCTGTAACCTTTTGCAAACTTTGTGACTTTTAGTCATTGTTAGCATAGCCTTTTAAATATTGTAATTTTTGCAAGCTTTGTAACCTTTTCAGTTACCACTTCTATAACCTCCAAGTTTTGCAATATTCCATCACACGATCAGGGAGAGTGTGAACAAGGGCGTGTGTGTGGGAGATAAGGGAGTGTGAACAAGGGAATGTATGTGGGGCTGGGCAGAGAGGAACTGCAAGGAGAAAAGAGCCAGGAGCCAGGTGTATCTGATGTAATCTGCCCTGAGAAGGCAATCAAGGGGTGCTGTAAAGAAAAGAAGAACCTGGTATGCGCAGGGCCGGCTCCAGGCACCAGCTTAACAAGCAGGTGCTTGGGGCGGCCACTCGGGAGAGGGGCGGCATGTCCAGGTATTCGGTGGCAATTCGGCGGAGGGGCCCTCACTCCCGCTCGGAGCGAAGGACCTCCCGCTGCATTGCCGCCGCAGATTGCGATCGCGATCGCGGCTTTTTTTTTTTTTTTTTTTGGCTGCCTGGGGCGGCAAAAACCCTGGAGCTGGCGCTGGGTATGCGTGAAAGGAACGAGGTCTGGGAATTCTTCTCGGTGACGGACACAGAAGGAAAATTCAGTGTACGTGACAGGAGCCGCCCAGTTCCAATAAAAAGAAGAGCTTGTGAGCATGCTTTCTTCTCTTCTTGACCTGCTCGCCGGCCTGGATCTGTGACCGCAGGCGGACACACCAGATCTACTATGCTTTGGCTTCATGGCTTCCTATGCTGTCTCCGGTAACTCTCCGCCTGCATGAGTGTGTGGGTGCATGAGGGTATGAATGCATTGAATGTGTGCGTACATGAATAAGCTCCATCCCTTTTCTGTTTGCTCCAATAGCGGCATTTAATAAAACCAATATAAGTGTAACCCTGGGTTGGTTTCTAGGGAAATTGAGGTAACAGTTTTCCCTCTAATTTTTTACGTTCATGTGCAGAATGAATTTTATGTGCACCAATATGGAGGTGATGTGTGACACATCACCTTCATACTGGTGCATATAACAAAATCANACATGAATAAGCTCCATCCCTTTTCTGTTTGCTCCAATAGCGGCATTTAATAAAACCAATATAAGTGTAACCCTGGGTTGGTTTCTAGGGAAATTGAGGTAACAGTTTTCCCTCTAATTTTTTACGTTNAGAACTTCCTTTTATTTGTTTTAAACCTGCTGCCCATTAATTTCATTTGGTGGCCCCTAGTTCTTATATTATGGGAACAAGTGAATAACTTTTCCTTATTCACTTTCTCCACACCACTCATGATTTTATATACCTCTGTCATATCCCCACTTAGTCTCCTCTTTTCCAAGATGAAAAGTCCTAGCCTCTTTAATCTCTTCTCATGTGGGACCCTTCCAAACCCCATATCATTTTAGTTGCCCTTCTCTGAACCTTTTCTAATGCCGGTATATCTTTTTTGAGATGAGGAGACCACATCTGTATGCGGTATTCAAGATGTGGGCATACCATGGATTTATATAAGGGCAATAAGATACTCTCCGTCTTATTCTCTATCCCTTTTTTAATGATTCCTAATATCCCGTTTGCTTTTTTGACTGCCGCTGCACACTGCGTGGACAACTTCAGAGAACTATCCACCATGACTCCAAGATATCTTTCCTGATTAGTTGTAGCTAAATTAGCCCCCATCATGTTGTATGTATAGTTGGGGTTATTTTTTCCAATGTGCATTACTTTACATTTACCCGCATTAAATTTCATTTACCATTTTGTTGCCCAATCACTTAGTTTTGTGAGATCTTTTTGAAGTTCTTCACAGTCTGCTTTGGTCTTAACTATCTTGAGCAGTTTAGTATCATCTGCAAACTTTGCCACCTCACTGTTTACCCCTTTCTCCAGATCATTTATGAATAAGTTGAATAGGATTGGTCCTAGGACTGACCCTTGGGGAACACCACTAGTTATCCCTCTCCATTCTGAACATTTACCATTTATTCCTACCCTTTGTTCCCTGTCTTTTAACCAGTTCTCAATCCATGAAAGAATCTTCCCTCTTATCCCATGACATCTCTTGCCATACTTCCTATTTTTCCTACGCAGTGGGATAGTTTGCTCTTGTGCCCTTAATAACGTGTCTTTGAAAAACTGCCAGCTGTCTTGAACTGTTTTTCCCCTTAGACTTCCTTCCTATGGGATCTTATCTACCAACTTTGAGTTTGCTAAAGTCTGCCTTCTTGAAATCCATTATCTTTATGGTGCTGTTTTCCCTCCTACCATTCCTTAGAATCATGAGCTCCATCATTTCATGATCACTTTTATCCAACCTGCCTTCCACTTTCAAATTCTCAACCAGTTCCTCCCTATTTGTTAAAATCAAATCTAGAACAGCCTATCCCCTAGTAGCTGTCTCCACCTTCTGAAATAAAAATTGTCTCCAATACATTCCAGGAAGTTGTTAGATAATCTGTACCCTGCTGTGTTGTTTTCCCAGTAGATGTGTGGGTAGGTGGTGATGGGGGACTTCAAGTCCTGTGCTTTGGATGATTTTGTTAGTTTAAAAAAAACCCTCGTCCACCTCTTCTTCCTGGTTAGGTGGTCTGTAGTAGACCCCTACCATGACATTACCCTTGCTTTTTACAACTTTTATCCTTACCCAGAGACTTTCAAGAAATCTGTCTCCTATTGCTATCTCAACCTCCTCCCTTTCCCCCCCTGCCTGTCCTTCCTGAGGAAGCTGTACCCTTCTATATGGTTTTGTTTCTCTACTATAATGTTCTGTGAGACATAATGAGTAATGGGGCTATATGGGAGGGAAGCTGGAGAGAGCTTCATTTTTCCCGGTTGAGGTCTGAGACCTTTTAAAGTTGATTTCCAGAATCTTTAGGTTTGCCCAACTCCTTGCAAAATGCAACAGCTGAGAATTTCGCAGAACTTGAGTTGCAGCCGCCTCCTTCCAACCGTAGCTTATGCTGGGTACTAGCCCAGAAGCCAGATGACATGGCTCAGCTGCACCAAAGAATCAGGGCTTTGATCTTTTGCTTGCCCAGGTTCCTGATGATTTTTCTTGCGTAAGGAAGGGCAACGGTATAGTTTTCCTTTGCTATTTGCTTTGCCTTATGTGTGATGGAAAATACATTTTGTATGTTTTGGTAATTATCACTACTGTTTTTATTGGCTTATAAAATTTCTTCATTACAGTTTTCAAGAGCAACAAAGCAAAATAATCACAGAAGACTGCAAAGCCAGAAAAGCTCACCTGCTTTATCCATCCTGACTCTGGGGGCCCTGCAGTGCAGTGGGAGTTGCATGTATCCTGAAGTGGGGGAATCAAGGCATTGTTGCAGGACTCCTGATTACTTACTATCCCATTCCTGCTATTGCTTTACCTGACCTGTTCTCCAATATACAATCATGGTGCTTCAGCTATTTCCTTTGGAAATTTAACTGCTAAATTTGTCCACTGCTAAGAAATTTTTCCTAATATCTATTCTAAACCTTTTCTTCCTTAGCTTCAAGTCATTGCATTTTCAGAGACTGTGAATAATAATTTCTTTCCTTCATTGATAGTGTTATCTTGATGGTATTTATAACTGATCATATCCCTCCTGAGTCACTCTCTGGTTCTTGTTGCATCTGTTGTGTCATAACACCATACGTACTTGATCAAACTGATGAATTTCTGCCTGGCTTCATGCAGGCATAGCACTATCATAGATCTCTGAAAGGATTGCCACAATCTTACTGCAGGTGAGTTCAAGGGTATGTTCTATGTGGTGATGAGCAACCTCAAAGTTTCAGAAGTTCAGTACAGTTTGGATAATCATCAAAAAGTCTGGATGTTTATCGGAACCATGTTTAATCTTTCCAAACCCCTTGGGTCTGCAAAATTACACTGGAAATCTTGTGGAAGAGGCTTTAATGTAAGATTTCTGGAGGGGCCAGAAATACTGCAAGAGCCTCTGAGGGTATTTCTGTCCCTTGTTTGTATTACTACTGCAAGTTTATCAAATCACCCACGGCTGGAGAGCACTTAAACAGGAGAGCACTTAAACATGTCCTTAACTTCAAAACAAATAGCTTTAAAAGCAAAACAGCTAAGACTAGAAAATGGCTTTAGGGGGGATAAGAAGAGCTTTTACAAAAGTACTAGAAAGAGCAAAGAGGAAAATGAACCAGAGAGAGAGAGAGAGAGGTCTGTATGTCCTGTCATCATGCCAACTGGTCACCAGTTGAATGATTCAAAACACTTGGCAGGGAGATAAACTTTTACTTCAAAAAGATAAATTACATGCAATGAGAAACTATTTTGATTTTCCGGAAATTGTGTAATAGTTAATATTTAAGCTTTATCAACTAGGGGAATACAGCTCATGTGAATATAGAAACTGATATACAAGTTCACCCTGATTAAATAAAATGTAATAATGTCTAAAATGCAATAAAAATAAACAAACAATATAAATAAGTGTGTGTGTTTTTTTTTTTTTAGTTTTTGGTTTTATATAGGCTTCTATTTTAAGCTGACTTTTACTTTCAATAAGTTGGTCTCTGGAGTCAAATCTCTGGCCTTGAAGACCTTGTGGAGACTACAAATATTTTTCTTCTGGAAAGAACACTAAATAGCATGTTTAGGTTTTAAAATCACTATCCTATCATGGGGAAACTACACAATAAAAACACCCCAAACAATAGTGAGTTTATATAAGACCTACACTGTTGTGTTGAACTACTACAGAGTCAGCAGAGGGAGCACAGAATTATCTCAGAGTTGTGTAAAATCACTTCTTCAAGATGTGCATGAATCCAAAATGCAGCTATGCTGGCTGGTACTCTGTGTAGGAAAGACATGGAGATGGATGGAGAAAATACTTACCTTAGCCAAATTGAAAAGGACAGATTTAAGGAAGGAAACTTCCTCTTTGTGCTTATAATCAAAGAAGAAAAGCCAATTAACTTTTTTGGGAAAAAGTACTTGACAATCTGTCTTTTGAACTAAAATAATATGCATAATAAATAAACCAATCTTCAGTCTCCTATTCTGTTTGGCAAATCTCTCTCTCTCTCTCTCTCTCTGGCCTAAAAGTTAACAAATTGACTTTTCTCTGTGACTTCCACACTCGTGACAGCCTCTGGCTGTGTTTTTATTGTCCTAACGGCTTCTGGCAGACTACAAGTCTCTCACATTCACTACAAAGTAAACAGGAATTCAGTCCAAGGGTAACTGACTTGGATCCGGTGGAAGAATGCAGGTTATTCATAAGGACTGGTAGACTCCTTTCTGTATTAATATAGTCTGTGTTTATTGTGGATTTTATGAACAAGAAAAGTTGTGACACTCATTGAGCCTCTAGAAATTACTTCTTTCAAGCATGTGGGAAATCAACATCCCCCCCCCCCCCCCTCAGCACTAGTTATGTTACCATTTATCCTGTGTGTATTCAGCTGTTTTCCATCTTCTGATGCAAAAGGCAGAGCAGACAGAAGTTTACTCAGATGCTGCTGGGAAGTGTCATATTATTTTGAGAACATAAAAGGTTCTGCAGATATACACAGCAATATATGATTGTTCTGATGAATATCTCTGTTGGTTAAGGCTAAAGGGTCAACAGCTTTAGAAATTAAATCTGCAGGCCGGACAAAGTGTAGGCAGCAGTAATATGAGTTACTCTATATCTGCCCTACTAATATTTCAGTCCTGACACAGAAGGGAAAAGAATATTCTTGGATCATAGGGGGTCGGGGCAATAGTCCTCTTAAAAAAAACAAAAAAACAAAACACACAAACCCAAAAGAACAAAACAACACATGAGGTAACCTGGTGCTTGTGAAAGTTAGGCTTTAATAGCACAGACCAGAGCCAAATATAGTGTGGACCAGTTCTGTGCCATTCTACTTATGACCTGTTAACACTATTAGGTATTCTGATTTTGGGCCTATCCTGAGTAAGAGTTTCCAACCAGGCTGAATCGCTTTCAGATTTTTTGATGTGGACAAACGGGGACTAGGGAGAGATGTCCTCCAAACTTATTTCCACTTGCAACCTAAGTGAAACATTTGAACTGCTCTTCAAATGAGAGAGGCTAGCTTGCTAAGGGCTTGATCCAACTCCCATTTGATGTCACTGGGAGGCTTTTTGTTGAATTCAGTGGGCTTTGGATTGAGACCTAAGGATGTTTCTTCACTGCAGAGTTAACTCAGTAATGGGCACTCGGGTCTGACCAGCTGCACTACAAAGCCACCCTTGAGTTACTGTGTTCTCTCTGGTGCTGCAGGGATGTGGACAGGTTTTCTTTAATTTGGGAGGGCTACAGTTAAATAAAAGCTGCTGAAAATCACTTCCATGAGTAGTTTTGTACCATTACTAAATTTGTCCACTTTTAAGAAAGTGTGATAAATGAGCTTCTGTTCCAAACTTTTATTAATGCAATCCCTACATTTTTGGGGGGCTAATTGCCTGTCCCGCCAAGCCTCCAATTGGCGGTGCCCATGTGCTGTACTCTCTGTTTGTTGCTGGAACTCCTGAAGGCATGCCACATGGTTCTTTGTATTGCAATAAGATGAGTTGCTGTGAGATTCTTTCCCAGTGAATTATGGGAGAACTTGTCTGCCCTTCAATTGTGAGGAGGTATAGGAGGACCATAAACACATGAGTGGTTTTGCCTGCATTTTCACTGCAAAATAGGTGAGTTATCAGCCTGAGTGAAAGCAGTACCTGGGCTTGAGCCTATAGTCACAGGTGGGCCAGCTACCCCAGGTAGAAAACATCACTAAACTTGGAGCAGAGCTTTCTGTGTGTGCGAGGGAGGTGACAGGCAATGTGCAAGTAGGAGCCCAGGCTAAGTCTGCAGTGGAGACTGGACACATTCTAGGATATTTCCAATCCAAGTTTTAACCAGGACAGACCCTGATTAGTTCGTACAGTCTGATGGGATTACAGCACAAGGTGGCATGGCTGGGTAGAAACATACCTTTTTAATGTATATATTGGAGATAGGCCCAAGATGTAAAATTTCAGATATATATTTGGATGTAAACTTTCGGAGATGTCAGACTTCTTAGAAAGAGATTAACAAATTACAAAGTTCAAATGTGGATACAGATCCAAACCTTTCTGCCTGTACTGCCTTGGAGAAGCTCACATCATGGCAAGGTATAGTATCTGCCAATCATTCCCCAGCTGTACTTGAGAGGGCAGAAACTTCGTTTCTTCAGGCTGGGAAACACCTCCCCCCCCCCAGTACATCGGCCTGATTCAGCAAGGAGTGCACCTGCTGCTGCAAAGTCCAACTCTGATGCAGGAGAATCTGCCCCAACAGACCCAATGGCTGAGTCTTGTCGGGAAGACCTCTCATAAGCATGAGACTACGTATTCCTCAAAATCCACTTCAAAGAAGTGTAAGCAAGCCAACCAGCTCAGCCCCTGAGGGCTTAGAACTTAGGACGTCCTAAGTTCCAGAGGCACAACAGGAAAGCCCATAAACATAAACTCCATTAGTACTGGACCGGACAAGCAGATTGGGCAGATCTATATCTATTGTAGCCCCATGGGACATTTTCGCTCTCTTGGATCTGGAATCCCCTCCTCCATCGTACTTCTCTGTTTCCAAGGAGATATCACCTCTGAGAGAATCGACTGCTGGAAGGAGCTTATCACCCGTCCTATATGCAGACTACATCTTCCCTCCAATGGCACTGACAGTACCGCCACTGGAACTGAAATCAGCCTTCTCATCAGGAGATTTTGAACCATCCAATCAGGGCCGGCTCCAGGCACCAGCGAACGAAGCAGGTGCTTGGGGTGGCCAATGGGAAGGGGTGGCACATCCGGGTCTTCAGCGGCAATTTGGCGGCGGGTCCCTCAGTCCCTCTCGGACTGAAGGGCCTGCTGCCGAATTGCCGCTGAGGAATGAAGCGGCGCAGTTGCGCTGCCGCCGAAGTGCTGCCGATCGCGGCTTTTTCTCCTTCGCCGCTTGGGGCAGCAAAAAAGCCTGAGCCTGCCCTGCATCCAATGAACTGCTCTTCTCTTACCCTCGTGAGACTCACACCAGTTTGGGACCAATTTCCACCTCCTCTAACTCTGAGCTGCTGGTACCCCATGCCATGGGAGCCCCCGCGAACACCTATCAACCCCTCCTACTGTCTGTATTGGAGGCCTTGGGATCGGTACCCCCTTGCAGAGTCGATCTGATCTGCCAGGGAGTCAACTCTTGCCTCCCCTCTAGTGCGCTCAGATCTGCCCCCGGATTGGACAGAGGAGGAACATTACACTCAGGATCCAGAGGAACCAGCAAGACTGCTGCCATCATCCCTGGATGAAGCAGTGACTTCTATGTCCCTGCACCTGATGGCAGTTACAGGACCTTCTCTGCAGAGTTGCTGGAGAGCTTCATATTCCTCTTGAGGAGATCCAAGACTCCCAGCATAAACTCTTAGACATCCTGCTCGCTTCCAGACCCAATACAATAGCTCTCCCCATTAATGAAGCCATAGTGGAGCCAGCTAGGACAGTTTGGCATACCCCTGCCACCTGTGCTCCTACTCCCCAAAGGGGGAGAGAAGCGTTATGTGCCAGCCAGTGGTGCAGAATGTTTGTTTTCTCACCCCACTCCCTGTTCACTGGTGGTCCATGTCATTTCTGAAAGGGATAGACAAAAATATCCTTGGCCTACTCCTGCTGACAGAGGGCAAATGCTTGGATTTGCTGGGAAGAAAGGTTTTATCTAGTTTCCACTTCAGGATAGCCAATTACCAGGTGCTACTTGCTAAATGTGATTCCCTGAACTACGCCAAATTTGTGGAGTTTACTAACAGTCTTCCATAACAGGACAGGGCTTGTTTTCAAGCTATGATAAATGAAGGCAAACTGAGAGCCAGGACTACCCTCCAATCTGCAGTCAATGCAGTTGATACCTCCTCTAGAACTATGGGTACTGCCATCGTCATATGCAGGGATTCATGGCCCATGTGTCAAGATTCCCTAGGAAGGTCCAGAATACCATCAAGGACCTCCCCTTTGGTGAATCACACCTCTTCAACCAGAAGACAGATGAGTGCCTTGATACCCTAAAATATTCCAGGGCTACCCTGTGCTCGCTGGGAATATACATCCGTACCCCTAAGAGGAAGTTTCACTGTCTATCAGTCAAATCTAGATATATGGCTCAGTAGTTTTTCCATCAGAGGCCCTATGAATCACCACGGAAGAGACAGAGGGTTCAAAAGTCCCACTTCCCTACACCCTGTGCAACAGGCTCGGCATCTCAATCTCAGCCCCCAGCTCAAGGTTATTTTTGACAGGAGCTCAAGAGCCATGCAACACTAAGCCAAGCACCTCCTGACTCTCTTACACCATTTGGGGGTCATCTAGCACTCTCAACATCTGGAGTGCAATAACAATGGACAAGTGGTTGTTGAACGTCATTGATTCTGGCTATACAATAAAGTTTGCATTTGTTCCTCCTCTAAAACGCCCCTGCCCCCCCCCCTTTTGGGGACCACTCTCATGAGAAAAGCAACAAAGAGTCCTGTGGCACCTTGTAGACTAACAGATGTATTGGAGCATAAGCTTTCGTGGGTGAATACCCACTTTGTCAGACGCATGTAATGTAAATTTCCAGAGGCAGGTATAAATATGCAGGCAAGAATCAGTCTGGAGATAACGAGGTTAGTTCAATCAGGGAGATTGAGACCCTCATCTAGCAGTTGAGGTGTGAACACCAAGGGAGGAGAAACTGCTTTTGTAGTTGGCTAGCCATTCACAGTCTCTCAAAGTTGAGAGTTTCTCAAACAAAAGGTGAACTCTTTACTACAGTGAGGATCAATAGAATATGTCCCTTCTCAATACCAAGGGAGAGGGTTTTACTCGACCTGCTTCCTGACACCCCAAAAAAGTGCGATTTCAAGTCCAATCCTCGACCTCCACCATCTCAACCACTTCATTCGCAAACTCAGATTTTGTGTGATCATGTTGGCAACAATAATTGCATCTTTAGAAAAGGGCATGTGGTTCACAGGTCTTGATATGAACGACACCTGCTTTAACATAGACATTCATCCCACCCACGTTTTCTCAGATTTATGGTGGGCTCGGAACATTTTCAGTACAGAGTACTCCCCTTTGGAATAGTGACTGCCTCCAGAGTCTTTATCAAAATATTGTCAGTAGTAGCGACCCACATCAGATGTTGTGGTCTCATTTTCTTCCCCTACCTCGACGACTGGGTCCTCGTTGCCAAGTCCTTCCAGGAAGCCTCTTCATCAACTTCTATGATGCTACACCACCTCTCCTCACTGGGAATCAATGTAAATGCAGAAAAATCTCTTCTCACCCACACACAATCTCTGGACTTCATCAGAACAACCTTAAATTCTATCACCGCAAGAGCGTACCTGCTTAAGGACAGGTTCCAAATCACGAACAACATCAAAGCTCATGACTGGTACTGGAGGGTTGCTCCTGACAAGACATGTCTGTCTCCCTTAGGTAATATGGCCTTGTGCTCCTACGTCACCCCATTTGCAAGACTCCACCTTCATTGCCTTCAAACTTGGCGGCAGTCTGTATACTCCCCAAGCCATCATTCCATGATCCTCATGGTGACATTCCAGTTTCTTTCCTGCTTTGGTGGACCAATCCTTGTCAGGTATGTGTGGGCATCCCGTTTTTCTCTTCCTTTCCTGACAGGACCATTATTACGCAAGCATCTTTATTAGGTTCAGGGACCCACATGAACAGCCACACAGCACAAGGTGCCTGGACATCTTGAGAGTCCAGGGTGCACATGAGTATCTTAGAGTTGCGAGTAGTCCGGAAGGCAGGCAAGTCCTTTCTTCCATTCATCCATGCTCACCATGTCCTTATAATGTCAAACAATGTTATGACTGTCTTCTACATCAACAAGCAGGAAGAGTAAGATCTGCCTCTCTGTGTGCAGAAGCAGTCAGCTTTTGAAACTGGCATATCAGCAATCAAATTACACTATTAGCAGCCTACCGTCTGATGAAACAAAAAGTGCTTGCAGATTCCTTCAGCAGACGTTTTGCAGTTGACCACGAGTGGGAGCTCCACAATTTGGTACTGCACAGTATTTTTACCCTATGGGGAACCCCAATCAGGGTTCTGTTTGCCTCTCAAGCAAACAGGAAACGCACCACATATTGTTCCAGAGGAGCCCTAGGTCGCAGAGCAGCTCCCTGGGCGTGGCTTCTTCTTTGGTCGGACCAGTTCAAGTATGCCTTCCTTCTGCTACCACTCCTACCACAAGTTCTATGCAAAATGCAGCAGGACAGAATGCAGGTCATCCTGATTGTCCCCTTCTGATCCAGACAATTCTGGTTTCCGAACCTTGTATGCAGGTCTTCCCAACCACCAATCATCCTACCAACTTTACCTGAGCTCTGGACACAGTGTAACGGGAAGGTCAAGCATCCTGATCTGTGTCCACTCCACCTCAAGGCTTGGTATTCGGATGTGCATCATCCTTAGAACGTTCATGCTCAACAACTGTATGAGATGTCCTCTCTAGTAGTAGAAAGGACTCTACTGGAAAATGTTACCAAGCTAAAAGGAAGAGGGGGCACACCAATGAGGAATTCTCACAGAGACTACAGATATTCCTCTCATCTTAGAGTATATCCTATTTTTTAAGACATCAGGTTTGTCCATCAGCTTCTTGCAAGTCCACTTGGTGGCGATCAGCACATACTATCCACCTTCTCAAGGCTACTTGGTCTTCGCACATCCACTGACCAATAGATTCCGGAAAGGTCTAATAACCTTCCCAACTTTTCAGAAGCCTATTCCCCAGTGGGCCCTAAAACTTGTTCTCTCATACTCACAAGACCCCACTTTGAGCCTTTAGCTACTTGCCCCTTTCCATAAAAATCACGTTTCTTATAGCCATCACCTCCATGAGAAGGGTTGGTGAACTTAGAGTGATGATGGCAGATCCTCCGTATGCTATTGTCATGAAGATAGGGGAAAGGGTTAAGCAGTTCAAATAACCTAGTTGGCACCTGACCAGAAGGGCCAATGAGGAAAGAAGATACTTTCAAATCTGGGGGGGAAGGATTTGTTTGTTGTTCTCTTTTGTTGTTCCTTCTCCAGACGGAAGGAGAAGCCAGCAGGCACAATATCTCCTGAAAATATACCTGGAATAATCCATCTCAAACCACAGAAATTGTAAGTAGGGCAAGGAAATGTGTTAGGTTATCTTTTTTTGGGCTTGTGAATTTTCCTATGCTACAAAGGTAGTTTTATTCCTCTTTTTGTAACTGTGAAACTGAGCCCAGAGGGGAATCCTCTGGGTTTTAAATCTTTTTATTACCCTGTAAAGTTACCTTCCATCCTGATTTTGCAGGTGTGATTCTTTTTTTTCTTTTTCTTTATAAATAAAGTTCTTTTTTAAGAACCTGAATGATTTCAGTGTCCTAAAGACAAAGGGTCTGGTCTGTGCTCACACTGCTAAGGCAATTGGTTGGTAGTTTATTCTCAAGCCTCCCCAAGAAAGGGGGTGAAGGGACTCGGGGGGATATTTTGGGGGGATAAGGATTCCAAGTGACCCTTCCCTGAATTTTTGTGTAAATCACTTGGTGGTGGCAGCAATACTGTTCAAGGACAAGGAAAGGAATTTGTGCCTTGGGGAAGTTTTAACCTAAGCCGGTAGAATATAAGCTTAGGGGGTCTTTCATGCGGGTCCGCACACCTGCCCCCCAGAGTTCAGAGTGGGCGGGGGGGAACCCTGACACCTATATTCTAGGGATCGGCAACCTTTGGCACGCGGCCTATCAGGGAAATCCGCTGGCAGGCTGGGACGGTTTGTTTACCTGCAACGTCCACAGGTTCGGCCGATCGCAGCTCCTACTGGCCGCGGTTCACCGTTCCAGGCCATTGGGGGCTGCGGGAAGTGGCGTGGGCCGAGGGATGTGTGGTCCCTCTCTGTATTCCCTTTCCACCCTCCTTCCCCTTTGCTTCAGATCTTATATGATTTATGGTAGAGAAGGAACTGGAGAGGCGGTTGGTCCATCCACCCCACCCTTTATCTTCTCGGTTGGAGGCACAAGGTGAGACAGGGCGCACGTGTGGACCAATGGATACTGCTTTCAAACTCTCTGGTTCCGGGCTCATGATGTGCATGCATGACCCACCGTGGAATACAGATAGGGACCACACATCTCAAAGAATTTCTAGTTACAGGTAAGTAATCTCCCCATATTTCCTCAAACACACTCAGCACTTCCAAATATGCTCTCCTGTTTGTAATTTTTTCTCTTTAATTATTACAATAAACATCCATTACATGGTCAGATGCTTTTACACAGCTGAAAAATTCACAAATGACTTCTAGTGTAAGTATTAGCCTAATTTTCTGCTCCCTAAGCATTAAATGGGAGCAGAAAAACTGAGACCCAAGTTCAGGTTTCTGAATTTCATACAAAACAATTAATGACACATATAAAACAGCATGTTCATGCATCCACTTGTCTGCTTTAGGTGTTACTTATGTCATCAACTCTTTCATGTGAAACCAGAACCCTGCACTAAGATTTTGGCAGGCATGAACCTTTACAGCAAAAAGGCATTTGACGGGAGGGATATGTAATGCCCTAATAAAAGATGAAGTAATGTTTAGTTCTTAAGCTGGAATGAATTAACTATAGTTATAAAACTTCATACTTTCTCCTTCTCAGTTTATGCTACAGAAAAACAAGGCAAAATTTCTTTCCCAATGAGAAAATGGCTGTGCCACACTATTTGTTAATACCAACCAAAATTCCCCAGGGAAATTCTACAGTTCCGTAGTTCCATGGCTAGCTGACCAAATATCCTTCCATTGATTTACACAGAGCAAACACTTTACTCTTCCCATTCAACTGGATTAGACAACTAAAGAATACACAACAAAATATTGGTTAATCTGTTTTTTACTATTGACTTAACACTGTAATGAAAATCTATTGTGGCGGTGCCATAGCATCACCATAGTTAGTTAAGAATTACACTTAAGCAGGGATTAAGGCAAAGATTTCAAAAACTAACTAGTTCTGGGTTCCCAAATTGAGACTCCTAAAAAGAGGCCTGATTTTCAGCAAGTGCTGAATATCCATCCTTGGGAAAAACAGCCCCCCTTTAAGAGGTGTCAGGTTAGGCGCCCTAAAACTGAGGCACCCAAATTGCTAGTGACTTTTAGAAAATGTAGGCCTATCTTTTATTCATACCTGCTCAATATATATGAATAGTATATTACAACCGCCTCAAATTTACAGCACCTGCCCTTTGAGTACAGAATGAATTTTCTTAGGATTCATAATTAAATCAGTTAATTAATTTTATTCATCATCATTTTTGAAATGGCCCCTTTTAAGAAATGTTTTTGATAAGTGCCTTTTGTTTAATCCTCTAGTAAATCAATTACTTTTTTTTACTTTTTTTGAGATTTGGGTCCTTCTGGGTTGTAACACTGTCTGTGTGTTTAGTGTTCATGTGACTGTAGTATCGTATACGAATGTAAGGGTAATCTCATTTCTTTTCATAGAAGGAAAAGCTATTCCCTGTTTTAGGTCACTTTCCTAATTGGGATCCTTCCTGGTAATGGTTTTCCCAGGAGAAAAGTTACCTTCTTTAGCCTATGTTATTGATAGAAGTCTTGCACCAAGACCCTTGCCCCCAAGATTATCTCCAGATGTTCACTACCATGGGCTTCGCCTGCCTAGCTGTCTGCATCTCCAACCCAGACTCATAATGAGCCTAAATATATGTTGTGAGGTGGGCAGCATGGTGGAAGGATGGCACACTGGAACAGGTTGCTGGAGGCACTTGGACAAATGGTGAAGAATGAAGATATGGGGGAGGGGTAGTCAGAGAATGCAGAAAGGGAAGAAGAAGACATACTCCAAACATCTCAAGTATCTTGCTTGTATGTTGTTTGTCTTGTTTATTTAGACTGTAAGCACTTTGGGAGAGGAACAGTGTCTTCCTATAAGTCTGTACAATGCATAGCACCTTGTGGTTGCTTCTGTACTATGAATAATAAGAAAGCAGAGTCTTGCATTGTGCAGTATGAGACTTACCAGTTCAATGAATACTTGAGTGGGTTTGGTGGTAGGGACTGCAGATTGGTTTCTTGGTTCTTGTTGAAGATAGAACAGATGATGGTGGGGTGGGATGTTTCTGGCTTTGTATATAAAATTGCTTTTATGATTACATTATATTAATTTCTAAATAAATACATCTGTAATGTATAAATTTCTATTTAATTAATTTTAATGTTTGTTTTAGATGAACTTTCTATTCTCTCAAGGATTCTATATCTAACTACAGGCAAAGTAAAGCTATTACTTGGATTGTAAGCTCTTTAGAGCAGTGACTGGCTTTTTTGGGAGTGGGATGGGGGATGATGGTGTATATAGGATTTCTGATCTCTGATTGGGCCCTTTAGGTGCTATTTTCATGCAAATACTCTAAATAGTAACAATATCTAGCCCAGACCTTTCTTGTTGCAGAGAAGTTTATTTGAATGACTTGGAAGTCCTTGTCTGTTCCAAAACCACAGGGTTGAAGTGCTTTGTGAAAGTCTCCCAGTTAAGATGTAGTTTTTAACTGGTACATTTGTGTGTGGTCTCCCTTAAATTTATGTAATGTATATGGTGCTTTGCTTAGACCAGAGGAATGGGTCTTTTTCCTGGCTCTGCTAATGACTTGTTTTGTGATCTCAGATGAGTCACTTATCCTTTCTGACTCAGTGTGCACATCTGTAAAATGGACATAATACTTACCAGGTCACAGGGCTGCTGTGATAACTATTATATAGCACTTAAATCTCATTGGCTGAAAGGCACTATAGAAATGCCAAGTATTATAAGACAAATAACCAGTACTCCTTTATCTGCAAAAGGCTGTGGTCCAAATCCTCAGCCAGGATAATAGGCCTAGCTCCATAGAATTCAGGTGCAGCTAGGCTGATTTACATAAGCTGAGGATTTTGGGGACATTTGAATTGGCCAATTTTAAATCCAAAGTTCCTCAGATATCAGGAGTGTTTTGGTTTTGGAATTTTGATTTGGGTCTATCCCTGTTTCTAAAAAATATAGATGCTGCCATTACCTCCCGCCCCCGCCCCCCGCAAACCCAACAGGTGTAGTTTTTAAACATGGTAGGCCAGATTTACCCTGGTGTAAGTCCACAAACTAATAACCCCAAGTATGGTTTTGACCTAATATCTTATGGGGGCAGTGGTGATGGTGGGAAGACATGAGCACTTTATTCTTATAAAGTATAAGAGGAAGGGTAAGCTGGTTTGCACTGCTTAAAATCTATGCTTTTAGAGCCCCAACGGGTCTCAAATGCAAATAATAAATATTCTGTTCCATATATAAATAAGAATGAAAAGGTCTTTAAAATGGTGAGACATTCTGTTGTTCTGGTTCGTAGCCCAGCAGAACAAATGACTGTTTTTTCTGCAAATATTCATTATTATTTACTGGCTATTTGCTTAAGAAAATCATGAGCAGACTGCACATTCTTCATGCGGTATAAGTAAGTTATAATTTTATTTTGTCTAGCGTCTCGCATATATCCTCAAATACTTGAAATAGTAGGAGAGAAATTAATGAGATCTTAAATTACCGTATTTCCCCGAATCTCCTGGATATCATCAGGCAGATCTATTATGTAACTTTGTTCAAGGGAAACAATATTTTGTGTTTTTATTTTTTTTAAAGTTAAAAGTCAAAAACATTTAAACAACCCAAACACACTTGTTTAATTTCTGAAGGGTTATTTTACTCACAAGATAGACACAATAAAAGATAGCCATGTTGATTGTTTTTTCAATAGCTCTCACACATTTGCTTCATTTCACTACTTGTTTCCCAGGGTATGCAACATGAGAGCCGTTCCCAGAGAGGGTTCAGTTCCTGTTTGCCGATCATTTTATTAATATTTATGTACACAGATACAATGACATGCAAAACAATAGATCATCACACAAGTCTTTAACACATAGAGACATTCATGCTGCTAGAGCATTGTTCTCTACATTGCAGGAAATGATTCCTAACCTTACTTTGCAGTTAGCTAGGAAGGAATTATAAAGGCTACCAATCTTCATGCTTCAGGTTGATCAGCAGGTGGAGTCAGAAAGAATTGGCTAGGTTAATTATGTGAGGGATGTGTGTGGTAGCGGAGGGTTCTTGCCTTCACAGGATCTAGCATTAGTGATTGTGAGAGACAGAATTCCTGGTTAGATGGATAATTGACCTGTTCTAGTTTTCTGAGTGAATATATTCCCTTCTCCTTAACACCTCTCTATACTAAAAACAGTGTTCTTTGCACAGTGGGCATTGTTGTTCATTTTCTAGTTAACAGTCAAACCAGAGGAAAGCTCTGTTGTAATGGTGCTGGACCAAATTCATCTCTGGTTTCAGCCCACTGAAGTCAATGTAGGTCTACCAGGGATGAATTCGGCCCAACTTGCATTAAAGAAAGAATTTGGAGCTGGTTTTCGATAGGATGATATGCTCAACTTTGATGCAGAAGTTAACCCTGTCTTTGGTCCCTGCAGAAGCATCAAACCTCTAGGTCAGGGATCGGCAACCTTTCAGAAGTGGTGTGCCGAGTCTTTATTTATTCACTCTACTTTAAGGTTTCGCGTGCCAGTAATACATCTTAACGTTTTTAGAAGGTCTCTTTCTATAAGTCTATAATATATAACTAAACTATTGTTGTATGTAAAGTAAATAAGGTTTAAGAAGCTTCATTTAAAATTAAATTAAAATGCAGAGCCCCCCAGACCAGTGGCCAGGACCCGGGCAGTGTGAGAGCCACTGAAAATCAGCTCGCGTGCCGCCTTTGGCACGCGTGCCATAGGTTGCCTACCCCTGCTCTAGGTAATGATGTGGTTAGGCTTCGCGTAGTAAAACTCCTTTGCTGCCTTCTGCCCTTCTCTATCTCTTGGCCTCTGTAAATGGCGCACCATGTTGCATTCTGAGCTCTGGCTCCTCATTACTTTTATAGAAAAGTTTTGGGGCCCAGCTGAGTCTCTGGTAAACCCTGGTGCCTCTGCTAAATTGCCACATGCTTTGGTATTTGTTGTATCCCAAAGGAAGGGAAAATTCAAAGCAGAGTTGGAAATGCCTTACACACGCTCAACTTCAAGTCATCCATAGAAGAATGTGTGTGTGTGTGTGTGTGTGTGTGTGTGTGTGTGCGTGCGCACTCGCATGCATGTGTGCCAAAAAGGGTGATGGTTTAGGGATTTAGGGTGGAGGGTAGGCCTGCCAATAAGACTCCAGCTGTTGGAAGAGAGCTCTGTACTTCCAGTTGTAGAGGAAGGATCCGAGATTCACCCTAAAGATTCTTCCTGTTGTCAGGGTAGTGGGGAGAAGCATCCTACAGCCTCCCCCTTCAATAAATTCTTGTCAACAGGTGGGCTACCATATTATTTAACATCCTATAATGTTGTATACTAGCATCCTCATTTCCCACAGACACCACCAAGAATTGAGGGTACCTTGCTGGGTCTGCCTCTGAGTGCATTAGAGTTAGCATGACAGGGCTGATCTATTGTGTCAAAAGGTAATTATAAATTTACACTAATGTGTAATGCTTTATCAACACTCCATGGTGATGTGTATTAAGGGTTCTCTTTTTACAAGGCTGTTCACTATATGACTAGATCTGGTACAAGGCAATAGTCCTTAACCTCTAATGTCACTGATGATCTCCCATTTTACAAGACACCCATTGCATTAAAATGAGGCTTGGAAGGATTAGACTTTTATCAGTAAATCTTGATTTCACTACACACACACACACACACACACACAAACTGACTAAGAAAATGTTTCCATCAAAATAGAAATTTACAGATAGGCAAAGAAAGAAAAGTACTGCTTGAGAACTTGTTTGATGTAAGCATATTTTGTATATTTTGACATGTAATGTTGACAATTTGCGTTTTAACATTTGTAAAGCTTTACTTTTTTAAATCTCACCATATACTGTCATTATATAATTATCTGACTCCCGTCCCAATAATTTTTCACAACTGTGAAATTTGAACTGATAAAAAAGAACAAAATGCTTAAAACCCATAATTTCCCACAACTATGATGATTTAAAATTGATAAAAATCAAAATATTGCTTAAAATAAACATTGATATTCATTGAAATATTTTTTAAATCAAATTCTGCCAAGCCTGTTTAAAATACAAAAAGTTTGACTTTAAAGGACAACTTTTTGGGGAGGAATCACTTTGTTCTTGACTGTAAGATCTACTTCCTCTAAGATGTTATGAATTATTAAACATGGTAATAAACAGTTGAGGCACTATGCATAACGGAGGATGTGATAGTTCTCGGAAAGGGGTTAATATTCAATTGCTGGACTCCTAAAACATCAGTGTGTGTTTTAAAGATTTCACTGCATCTCCACACATCACTATCTAATTGATTTTTAAAGCTCTGATTGATTATTTATAAATGACTGCTTTTGAAGACAGTACAGTCTACCATTTCAAACATATGGTGATATCTTAGTCACTGACAGTGTTGGATTGGGCTCAGTTATGGGTGCTATACAGCTAAAACTTGGGTTCATCTCTAATATTGACATTACAGTGAAATGTTATAGGGTGGGGTTAGTTGTTTATCCTTCAAGATGAGTGCACTGTCAATACCTGTTGTTACTGTAAAGTGCTTTGGAATCTTGAGTTTGAAAAGTGTTATAGAAAATTAGGTTTGGATGGACTCTGAAGAAGCTGCATAGTCAATTGGATCAATGTAGGCATGTGTGAAGAAGTACTTCAGTGAAATGGATTGTTAGGAGATTGCTAGCAGGATATAGTCTTTCATCTCTTGGTCAACAATTCAAATCAAGTTCAGGTCAGTGGTGCCTGAAAGCTATAATCTTATATCAAGTTTGTGATAGTGATCCAGTTCAAGTTGAGCAGTGTCAGCTTTACAGAACCCAACCCTACAACAGATACCCTAATTGGCAATCTCAGAAGAGACTCCAAATGTTGAATAGTTATGGAAGCTGAACTTCCCCCCCTTTGTCCCTAGAAGTGGTTCCTCCACATCAGGGTTGATATGCACTGGTGGCATAGTATGGGGAAAGTTTGCATTACAGCTGTATCTGCTTTGTGTATAACCAAAGGACATCATTATCCAGGACAGCCAATCAAGCACTTTTCATGTGAGCCCCAAATTAATTCAACAAAATGGATGATAAAAATATGTCCTTGAATTTTTCTGAACCAATCTTCATATTAACCTTAGCTAAAATATGTAAATATCCTCTCACCTGAGGCAAAGAAGTTCTAATTACAGAACAAATTTAAAGTGGAAGAAGAGGCACTAACAGAAAGCAGGGAGATACAGGCTCCCTGTCAAGTCCCTGGCATTTGTCCTCAGTGTCTCTTGGCTTGTGTTTAAATCACCTGATGCAAACAGGCAGAAATAAAAAGACATTAGGCAATCAGAAAATTATGCACACCAGAAATATGACCTTTCTGTCTGCTGAGCTCATGATCTAGGACACACTTGAGAAACCTATCTGCATTTGGAATGAAAGGAGTCTAGTGTATTTTTTCGAACAGTTCCACTTCTTGCCCTTCCTAAATAATCTTAATGTGTATGGAATATGTAAATTCTGAGTGTCCTGGCTGCTTTAATTAGCTGCTATTTATGGGTTCAGTATTTTCACCTCCCTATAATGTCATCAGGTATCTAATCCACAGTTTGAGAGAGAATTGCTTATTATTGTACAGTACTTTCAGACTTACATATTTTTCAGTGTGCAGTGCTCTAATGTCATAACTTTTAAGGCTAAATTGGGGCTTAATTAGCTACTTTTGCATATGCAGATTGTGAATGGGCACCACCAGGGCGGGATTTCCAATTAGGCATAGTAGACACATGCCTAGGGGCACCGGTGTTCTAGGGGTGCCTTATCTCTCTAAAACTGTGCAATTTGAAGGTCAGTTGGGGGGGGGAGGGGAAGAGAGGGCACGCTGAAGATGCTGTGCCTAGGGTCTTGTCTACATTACCCGCTGGATCAACAGGCAGCGATCGATCCAGCGGGGGTCGATGATCGCGTCTAGTCTAGATGTGATAAATCAACCGCCGAGCACTCTCCCGTCAACTCTGGTACTCCACCAGGGTGAGAGGCGCAGGCGGAATCGATGGGAGAGCGTCAGCCGTTGACTTACTGCAGTAAAGACACCGTGGTAAGTAGATCTAAGTACGTCGACTTCAGCTACGTTATTCATGTAGCTGAAGTTGTGTAACGTAGATCGATTTCCCCCCCCTCCCCCCCGCCCCAGTGTAGACCAGGCCTAGGAGCGCATAAGGTATAATCCAGCCCTGGGCACCATACTGATGATAGTGGCTAGAGGCAGGCAGAATGCATCTGGAGTAGTGCATGCAGTAGCAACCAGTGCTACAGCCTTTAAAACGAGCATCATTGCACTCATGGTTGCAGCAGCCATCTAGTGCAGAATGGGGTAGCTTTGTAGTTTCCTCACATGTTGGGCTTGGAGATTGCTGGCAAACCTCTGCACAGGTAAACATGAAATGAGAATAGACTCTGTGCCTCCTTTCTGTAGCCCTCTTGCATACCTGTGTAAGAGCAGCCAGAACCTTTCCCATGTTGTTGTGGTGGAAGACAGTGTGGCCAAGTGAGAAGACATTGGAATGGGAGTTAGGAATACTAGGTTCTGTTCCTGACTCTGCTACTTACCTGCCATGGGACCTCAGCAAGTCACTGTGATTTCTGTGACTTAGTTTTCCCCATCTATAAAATGGACTTTGAGATCTATAGATGAAAAACATTATATAATAGTTATGCATTTTATAAATAGGTTTCCAGATTCAGAGCTAGGGTTAGGGTTGACTTGTTCCATTCAAGAGAATGATAGCTTGAAACTCATTGCTGATTTGCTTAATTGACATTTGCCTGAAAATGTGCAGTGATACCATACATAGTGACTTTGAGGCAACTTCTTTTGTATGGAAATAGCAACATTTACAGGTTAGTTGAAAGGTTTGAAATCCATTCAAGGGCTTGAGGAGGAGCAGAGTACACCTTTGCAAAACCTCCTGGAAATGAAAAATTGTGAACAAGTGTGAACATTGTGTTTGATGGTCTGGAGGTCTCCTCATTTGCGCTGCAGTGAATCCTCGATTCTCTATTTGTGCATCAGGTGTGAACCTCTTCCATGTAACCTAATACAGCTGGCCATCCACTGTATTCAATGGAGTAAGAAAACAGGTTGTTCAATGGTGGGATCGTCTATGAGCTGCTTGTCAGAGCCTGCCCATTGTATCCTCCAAGTGTCTTCTGGGTTGAAGCTGGATTACAGAAGAACTTTTCCAGCCACCCAAAATGGTCGACGGGGCTTAAGGCAAGTGTGAGGTGGGTGAACTAGGTTGTCATGGAGTGGGAGCTTTTGCTTAGCAAGAGCTTTATTGTACTTGCACAACATAGCCATCTCTCGCTGGATGGTTGGAGAAGGGACGTTTGCGAGGACTGGAAGCCCAGGCAGTGGAGTAAACTTTAGGGTGCCAGTTACAAGTCTCATAGCTGCATTTAGCTGGATGTCAATGAGGTCCATGTGCAAGCTTCTTCCCCAAACAGGTGCACAGTACTCAGCTGTAGAATAAACTAAAGCCAGCGTTGCCATTTGTAGTGTTCAAGCATCGCAATCCCACCTAGAATCTGCTCGCTTTTGGATGATATTGATGCGACTCTTCATTTTATAGCTCACCTGCTTCAGATGTTGATAGGTAAGGCTGCGATTAAGAGTGACTCCTAGGTAGCAGTGTTAGGATCGTGGATGATCGCTGCAGAAGTTCACATTCAGCATTCTCTTAGCTTCGGAATTGCTGAGATGGAAGTTGACAACACTGTTTTTGATGGATTGGTTTTGAGCCATCAATACTGAAAATGCTTTTTCATCCACTTCAGATCAGCATTAAAGGTGTCTTGTCAGGGCTGGCTCCAGGCACCAGCGGAGGAAGCACGTGCCTAGGGAGGCACATGCTAAGGGGCAGCATTCCATCCATTTTTTGCTTCGGCAGTAGAGGCGGCAGTCCGAGCTGCCTTTTTTTTTTGCTTGGGGCGGCAAAAATGGTAGAGCCGGCCCTGTGTCTTGTGCTCCTTTGAGTGTTGTAGCCTGTGTCGTTTAGTGCCAGGTTGTTGGCATAAATGAACTTGTGGCATGCCATTTCAGGCACATCTCTTATATAAGTTTAAAAAGCTAGCACTGATCTCTGTGGAAGACTATTGTGCAGATCCTGCTTTTTGCTAATCTGACTTCTGAAATGGACATGGAATGTTCTGTCTGAAAGCATTGACCTAATGAGTCAAATGTCTGGTCACATTGAAGCAGGTTGGATAGCTTCAGCAGTTGGTCCTTGTGCCAGATGGTGTCATAGGCTAAGCTGATAAAAGCTGCAGCCGTTAGCTTCTGCTGTAAGTTTGCCTCAATATGTATAGTCTGTGCAAGCACTTTATCACAGCAGTTTCACTCTTCCCTGAAACCTGCCTGTTCCAGGGGAGTTGCAGTCTCCAGGATAGGGGTCATCTTTGGCAGGATTGTCTGCTCCAGTAATTTGTATGTTATACAGAGGGGGGAGAGAGAGGGCAGTAGCTTTTGGGGTCATAGGGCTCTTTCCAGGTTTTAAAATGGCAATGATCTTTGATTTCCAAGTGGTTGGGAGTTTGCTGGTGGCAATGACTTCCGTGAATCATGTTGCCATCCTCTCGGCCCAAGATATTTAAGGAAGTCTGGAAGGATGTCACCAATGCCAGCTGCTTTTCCTGCTTTGGTAGCAGGGAGGGCAGCGTCAATCTTGGCTCTCGTGAAGGATTGACAGAGCCTTGACAAAGGGGCACTTCATACTCAGGATTCCTTAAGAGCTGTTCTCACCTCTCTTTTCTTTGAGGCAACCTAAAGTCTTTGAAAACATTCATTATTAAACTTCACACCCCGCTTCTGAGGTAGGGAAATATCATTCCTATCCCCATTGTAGAGATAGGAAAACTGGAGCACAAAGAGTTAAAGTAAGTTGCCTAAGGATCAGTGAGTCTGTGGCAGAGCTGAGACTAGAGCTCAGAAGCTCTGAATTCTACTCCTTGCTCTAACTATTAAACAACACTGTTTCCAGTGCACATTTTCACTTATCGTAAAACTAGCGAACACTTCTGATACTGAAATGGATTTTCACAAGGATCTTCTTTAGGTATTTTCCCTTACCCTGGTTGGAGAGAGCCATATTGAATCTTATGCTTGTTCTATTTCGTAGATTCAAAGATTCCAAGGCCAGAAGGGATAACTGTGATTATCTAGTCTGCCCTTCTATACAAAATTGGCCATACAACTTCCCTGAAATAATTCCTGTTTGAACTACAGCATATCTTTTAGATAAATGCAAACAAATTAATCAGCTAAACTACTGAAGTTACAGAAATACATGGTGTGGTGGCTAACTGGAGTGGAATACCAAGCAATCAACTGTGGCTAATTAGTGTTTGCCTTGGTAACTTGGAGTTGTTTTCTTGGCTTTAGAGGTTTGTTGCACTCTTTGAAAGAGCAGCAATGTATCCATTCCTAATCAACGTGTACCATGAAAAGAACTGCTATGTTGTGTAGCAAGCTTTTGTAATAAGATGAGCTGTGTGGAATGCAGAAGCTTTATGGATTTAGCAGATACTGTGGGTATTAAAGTGGTTTTACTGACAAAGCAGAAGATAAAAGATAGATCTGAATGGAATTATTAAAGTTTGAACAATGGGGTTGTATACCACTGGATTTAGCATGAAGCAGATGGGTATGAGTCACTATTTTCAGATCTACTTATTTTTGGGTTACATAAGGGAGATCTTTTGGTAATCTACTGAAAGGTAATATAGCAAACTAATTATTCATACATAATATGTAATCCCAGTGATGCTTATAGATATGCCAGCCAATGCTGGTTTTGGGGTTATTTAATTCTTA
Organism: Platysternon megacephalum; assembly: GCA_003942145.1. Taxonomy (NCBI): domain Eukaryota; kingdom Metazoa; phylum Chordata; order Testudines; family Platysternidae; genus Platysternon; species Platysternon megacephalum. The sequence goes on from QXTE01000267.1 coordinate 400,302, forward strand.
TAGTAAAAATCTTTCAAGGCAGCAACTTTGAATAATTTTTTTTCACAGAAACTTCTTTGGGAATAAAAAATTATCCTTCTCCCTGTAAACGTGAGTATTACTCAAAATACCCAGCCCTGCACTGCATACTCTCTGCTTAGTGAGGCAAAACTCGCACTTAGGTATAGAATTGGGCCCAAGTGTTTTCTCTCCTTTCAAAAGTGGAAAGTGCCTTGAATTTGCTGATTAGTGGTAAATCAGAACCTAGGAAGTGGGAAGATATGTGGAGAACAAACAGTAAAAGCTTTTTGCTTTTACTTGTCATTTTGGGGTCAAATCTTGCAGTCCTCACGCAAGTGAAATTCCCAATCTTCAAAGTGTGGTGCACTGGCATTGTGTATGAGTGAACTAGGATGTATTTTTCTGAGACTAGCATATACAGTAGATGGGACCTAAGCCATGGGAGTACTCCTTTAGCACAAGTAGAAGAGGTCTGTGGTTTTGGAGCTGGAGGCTCCTACTTTTAGGCTCCTACAGGCTCCTACTGTTAGGCTTCTACTCCAACTTTGTGTGTAAGATTCATGTCATTGTGCTTCTTGTTTTTCAACACATTGATTTGTTTAGAAAGGAACTTTAATGAAGTTACACTAGGGACAAATTTAACCCATGGACTTCATCTGTATTGTTTGTCTGATCAGGCAAAAGTGAAATTTTTCCTTTTTGTTCTGTTTTTTAAGACACAAGCTTTGCATGCTTCCCACAAGGAAAGAAATGTTGATGGCATGATATTCTCAAAGATTATCCCATTTAGTAACTATGGTTTGACTGCTGCATGGGATAGGGCTGATGAGAAACTTCAATGCAGATTTCATATTGGCAGTTATGGTTGCATGATTTTTATTTTGTTGTACACTGTAAGTGAACAGCACATATTTTAATGCACATTCTGGTAAGCTGACCATTTACAGTGACACTTTCTACTTGTCTCTGTCTATTTATCTTTTTTCCCAGAGGAATAGCCCCTCTCCTCATACCCCCCACCCCTGGACTCCTCTGGAATCACTCACAAGCTGCAAGTTCCCCTGGCTGTGGTACGACCCCCAACATGTGTGGGCAGGGAGAAACTACCTCCCAAGTGGGCACATGTGTATCAGTCTCTGGAGAGACGGGTGAGCTGGAATGCTCCCCCCTCACCTCCTGAGCAGGTAGAGGCCTACCCCTTTGCTCATCATCCCTTTCTCCTCCATGATCTTCCAGCCTGGCTGCAGTGGCAGGAGCTGGAGCAGGAGACTCAGCTAGTGAGACGATAGTCAGGTCTTTGGGACCCCCCAGTTAACCTTGTCATGCCCCTGCGCCCCAGAGTTTGGAAAGCAATGCAATAGATGGACTGTTGATCTGTTGGCTATTTCTGTTTTTTTGTGTTCTTGTGTGATGCCACAGTTTGCAGTGATCACTGAACTCAGAATAGCAGTGCCAGCTGCTCCCAAGTTTTTTGTCAAAGGTAAAACATTCTCATTGCAGTCTTTAATTTCATAATGTTTATACAGAATCTGATATGGTAAATGGCTGTGATATGTATTTTCTACAGGCATCGTGATTTGCATATTTCATAATCCTGAAAAAAACACCATCTGCCTCATATCCATCTTTTACAGACTCGTAAAAGTTTTGAGTTGATTTGGAATTAGTGTGCATGCCTTCCTTGCTTTTAAAAGAACACAACATAAATCCAATACAGCCTCTGGCAAGAGCTGAGTAATTGCCTTTTGCAATTATTCTTATTATCGTTTTCAGTATGTGCCTTTCAATAACACCTCACAAGTGACTTTCCCCATCAGTCAGGCATGTCATTATATTTATGGTTCTAGTGCAAGATTGTGAATTTCAATTCTGGATTTTTAAGTGAATTTAATCCTGGTGAAAGGTACAGGATTGACAGCACAGGAGATAGTTGTCTGCTTATCCTACAATACAATAAGCAGAAGTGCATATTTCCCCACTCTGCCTTGCCCTACTGTGCTTCAAACTAGATTGGGAGGAATCATTTCTAGGGGTGAGAGTTAGTTCAATAAAAATGTAGTATTACCAACTCCAAGTGTTCAAAAATCATGAGTCGGGGCCCTCCAAAATCACAGGATTTGTTTTAAAATTATTTTTAAAAATAATACACTTTGGGTGTCTCTAGCCTTCTGTTTTTTGAGCCAGTTGGGTGCACTCATTTTCAAGCTTTTCTCATAACCCTGAAAGGGTAGTAACTTTTAATTTTTTTAAATGAAAGTGTTGATTCTTACATGAACAGCTGGTTCCAAGAGCTGGGACTTGAAGAAAAACACCAAATATCATGAGACTTGTGACTAAAATAGTGTAAGATGGCACGACTATAAATGCTTAGTCTGAGACTGCCAGGTGTGTGAATTAATGCCAGATAGTGGTAGTTTCTGACCATGAGGAACTATATTCCACTGTTCAAGGAGTGCTCTGTAAAAGAGAGATGTTCTCTATAAAGGTGAATATTTTAAGTAGAATAAATAAAAATTCATGTTGTACAAATAGTTTCTTCTTTGCAGCGCTGTACATGCAACTGCTAATAGCCACAGAGGCCACTGAACATTGGATGAGATTAACTTTTAGTCACTACCATCCCAGGTATGATCAAACAAAGATCTCTAGCCCTTTACTAATCCTCTGAAGCTGTTCAGTTCCACTTCCTTAAAGTTCTTAAGCCTAACGTTTGGTCTCGGATATATTAATTACTAATGCCTGCTTATTTTACAGGCTTCTTTGATCCTACAGTATCTTAACTCTTGTATTATATTTTTTAACAATTGGCACAATAATCCTATCTACTTATATATAGGGGCAAAAAAGTCTAAAAGGATTTCTACAAAAAGTTGTGTCGATTCTACTTTTCATGTGTTGATCTTACATTCTAAGCAAAGAAAATGTCAAGTCAAATATGTAGGCAAAAAGGATCAAACACAATTAATTCAGAGTGCAGATCAACTCCTTCTGGTTCTTAAACTAGATTCTAGAATGATACTCTGAAGCACTAATGCTAACTATTAACAAATCTTGAAAAACTGGAGCGACTCCAGAGGATTGGAAGACTGCCAATATAATTCCAATATTTAAAAAGGGTAAAAGGGATGACCAGCTATAACCTAGTTAGCCTGATGTCGATTCTGAGCAAAACAACAGAATTTGGGATTATATTAATAAGGAATTAGAGGTTAAAGATATATTTAATGCCAGTTATTATCTTTTTATTGAAAACAGACCTTGTCAAACAAATTCGATTTCTCCCTCCCCCCCCCCACACACACACACACAATTACAGGTCTGGTTGTTAAAGGCAACTGTGCTGATATGATATGTACTTGAATTTCTACAAGGGATTTGACTTAGCACCATGTGAAACTTGATTTAAAAACTTGCATTATATGGAACTAACAGGGCATGCATTAGATGGATTATAAACATAACTGACAGATCTCAAAATGTAGTTGTGAAAGGGGAGACCATCAATGAGCAAGACTATTTCTAGTGGGATCCATAAGGCTTGGTTCTTGGTCCAACGCTATTCAATATTTTTATAAATGGTCTATCTAGACAATGATATAAAATCTTTGCTGGCACAGCTTGCAGATGACACAAAGATTAGCTGGGTAGTAAATAATGAAGAGAACAGGTTACTGTTATGGATTGACCTGAATTGCTTTGTTATATGGCCAGACTCCAACAAAATGTGTTTTAATAAAGCCAAATAGCTGGGTACGCGGAATTCAGGCAATATCTACAGGATGGGTGACTCTGTCTTGAACACCAGTGACTCAGCAAAGGACTTAGGGGTTATCAAAGATAATTGCCTGAACAAGAGTTTTCGGTGCAGTGCTGTGGCAAAAAGGGCTAATGCAATCTTTGGATGTATACAAGGGGGAATATTAAATAGAAATAGGAAAGTGATCTTGCCTCTGTATGCACCATTGGTAAAACCACTATTAGAATACTGTGTCCAGTTCTTGTGTCCATACTTCAGGAAGTATGTGGAAATACTGAAGAGAGTTCAAATGTTGGCCACTAAATGATCCAGGTACTGGAAACAAGCCTCACGGGGTGTGGCTTGAAGAGCTCAACCTTATTCAGCTTATCAAAGAGAAGGTTGAGAAACAATTTTATCATTGTGTATACAGAGGCCTCTTCAGGCATAGGCAAACTAGGCAGCTGCCTAGCATGGTAGAATTCTGAAGTAAGTTTGCCAGGTGTCCGGTTTTTGACCGGAAGGCCTGGTCGCAAAGGGAACCTGGCGGCTCCTGTCAGCACTGCTGACTGGGCCGTTAAAAGTCCGGTTGGCAGTGCTGTGGGTCTAAGGCAGACTAGTCCCTACCTGTCCTGGCACTGCACTGTGTCCCGGAAGTGGGCAGCTGGTCCGGCTCTGAGGTGGGAGGGCCAGGAAGCTCCGTGCGCTGCTCTCACCCACAGACACCGTCCCCCAAGCTCCCATTGGCCGCGGTTCCAAGCCAATGGGACTACGGAGCCGGTGCTTGGGGCAGGGATGGTGCACAGAGCCTCCTGGCCCCCCACCTCGGAGCTGGACCAGCTGCCCGCTTCCGGGGCACAGCACAGAGCCAGGGCAGGCAGGGAGCCTGCCTTAGCACCGCTGCGCTGCTAACCGGGAGCTGTCCGAGGTAAGCCTGCGCCCCAACCCCAAGTCCCAACCTCTGCCCAGCCCTGAGCCCCCCCAGACCCGGAACCCCCCCTGCACCCCAAACCCCTCATCCCTGGGCCCACCCCAGAGCCTGCACCCCCAGTCAGAGCCCTCACCCTCCTGCCCCAGCCCAGAGCCCTCTCCCACACCCTGAACCCCTCATCCCTGGCACCAGCCCGGAGCCTGTACCCCCTCCTGCACCCCAACCCCCTGCCTCAACCCACAGCCCCCTCCTGCATGCCGAATCCCTCAGCCACAGCCTGGAACCCCATCCTGCATCCCAAACCCCTCATCCCCCAGCCCCACCCCAGAGCCCGCATCTCCAGCCGGAGCCCTCACCCCCCGCACCCCAACTCCTTGCCCCAGCCTGGAGCCCCCTCCCACAGCCTGAACCCCTCATTTCTGGCTGCACCCCCAGTTAGAGCCCTCCCTCCCTCCCGCACTCCAACTCCCTGCCCCAGAGCAGTGAAAGTGAGTGAGGGTGGGGGAGAGTGAGCCACTGAGGGAGGGGGAATGTAGTGAGTGGAGGCGGGGAAGGGGCAGGGCCTCAGGGAAGGGGCAGGGCTAGGGAGTTTGGTTTTGTGTGATTAGAAAGTTGGCAACGCTATTCTGAAGGCAGGAGATTACAGAACCTCCCCTGGTTCCTTCCATGGGTAGCAGTGGGGGGCGAAGCTGGTGGGGCTGCCAGCCGGGATTCTGAGAAGCAGGAAGCAGCCCCTTGCTGGGCTTCCTGTGAAGTGCTCCCGGCCCCTCCCCAGGGGCTCTGAGAAGCAGCAAATGGTCTCTAGATAGGCTGCTGGGGGTGTGCTCTCCACCCTCAGCACGGTTAAGATTGCAGCTGTGATTCAGGTACTGAGCATCTCAGGGCTGCTCCTGGTAGTACCATGAGTGTTGCTGCAGTTCTGGCCACAAGCACAGCAATTTGCATGCTCGATGTGGGCCCCAAGCCCACACCTGCTGCTCAGCACCTGGCCCTCGAGGGCTCTGTTGCCTAGACCTCACTGTGGTCATTCCTTGCTATGGAGCCTGACAGCAAGAAGCTAAACCGGAAAGGTGAGGGGGTTGTTGGGGGCCAGGCGGGGTTGCAGGCTGGAACGGGAGGAGGGTGCCTATGTCCCATTGTGGTTGAGCTGAGTGGTTCTAGGGAAGGATTGCAGGGGGTCCCTGGTCCCAGGGAGATGGAGAATGAGGAAGCCTGGTGAGGGTTGTGGGGGGCAGATAGGGAGTGGGTCCCAGGCAGGGCCGGCGCAACCCTTTAGGCGACCTAGGCGGTCGCCATGGGCGCTAAGATTTGGGGGGCGCCGACCGCCCCGGTCGTCAGCGGTAATTTGGGGGCGGGACCTTCTGCCGCCTCTGTCGAGGGCAGCATTTCAGGGGCGGGACCTTCTGCCGCCTAGGGCGGCGGAAAAGCTGGCGGCGCTCCTGGTCCCAGGTTCCAGGGGGTGGAGAAGGCTATGGAAGGATTGCAGGGGTGGATGGGGAGTGAGTCCCTCCCACAAACTTATAAGAGGGGGTGGCATACTACTGTGACGGGTTGGATCACAGAAACCCGCTTGGGAGCTGCCACCTAATGTACCAAGACTACTTCTATTCCTGTTTTCCCTGCCAGCTCAGTGGCTCCAGCACCCTGTCTTGTTGAGCCAGACACACCCGTCTGCTCCAACACAGACCCAGGGTCTGAATTACCTGCCCCAAAGCTGCAGGTTTACCTGAAAACAGCCCACAGAAGTGTTCCTGTCTTTAGCACTCAGATGCTCAACTCCCAATGGGGTCTAAACCCAGATAAATCCGTTTTACCCTGCATAAAGCTTATGCAGAGTAAACTCATAAATTGTTCGCCCTCTATAACACTGATAGAGAGATATGCACAGTTGTTTGCTCCCCCAGGTATTAATACATACTCTGAGTTAATTAATAAGTAGAAAGTGATTTTATTAAATACAGAAAGTAGGATTTAAGTGATTCCAAGTAGTAACAGACAGAACAAAGTAAGTCACCAAGCAAAATAAAATAAAATGCGCAAATCTATGTCTAATCAAACACTGAATACAGATAATCTCACCCTCAGAGATGCTTCAGTAAGTTTTTTCTCAGACTGGACACCTTCCAGGCCTGGGCACAATTCTTTCCCCTGGTACAGCTCTTGTTCCAGCTTAGGTGGTAGCTAGGGGATTCTTCATGATGGCTCCTCTCTTCTTTGTTCTCTTCCACCCCTTTATATATCTTTTGCATAAGGCGGGAACCCTTTGTCCCTCTGGGTTTCCACCCCCCTTACTGGAAAAGCACCAGGTTAAAGATGGATTCCAGTTCAGGTGACATGATCACATGTCACTGCAAGACTTCATTACCCACTTGCCAGCACACACATATACAGGAAGACTCACAGGTAAACACGGCCATTTGCAGACAATGGTCCTAGTTAATGGGAGTCATCAAGATTCCAAACCACCATTAATGGCCCACACTTTACATAATTACAATAGGCCCTCAGAGTTATATTTCATATTTCTAGTTTCAGATACAAGAGTAGTACATTTATACAAATAGGATGATCACACTCAGTAGATTATAAGCTTTGTAATGATACCCTACAAGAGACCCTTTGCCTGAAGCATACTCCAGCTACATTACATTCACATATGTTTTTATAAAACTATTCCAGTTACATTATATTTACTTATTATTTACTTATTATTATTATCATGTTTTATAAAACCATATAGACTGCACAACGTCACAGGGGTGGCATACTGAACTTTTGCTATGGGAGCAGTTTGGCTTGAGCAGCCTCCGGGGGTATAGATAATTACATATTAGTAAGACATTAGTATGATCAAGAGCTTTTCAGTCTTGCTGACAAATGCATAGCAAGATCCAATGGCTGGAAGTTGAAGTAAGACAAATTCAATTTTGAAATAAGATGCCATTTCGTAGTGGTGAGGGGCAGTAAACTTTAGAACAGTTTATCAGGGGATTAGTGGACTCCCCTTTGCTTGGAGTCTTTAAAGTGAGATTAGATATTTGTAAAAGATATGCATCAATCCAGCTTCTGGGAGAAGTTCTGTGGCTTGTGGAGGGTTGCTTCTGGCCTTGAAGTCCATATCTGTGAATCTACAAATTCCGATCCATTCCCTTTGTTCATGTGTGTGCTGCCTTGAGGCTAGGTACAGCATTGCCAGGTTTTTTACTCTGTGTTCCTGCTGACTTGGTCTTCTTGTGGTTGCCTTTTACCTTTAGTTTCACCCCTTTCAGGCTAAACCAGGGTTTTCACCCAATAATCCCAGGATCTCACACCAGGTTGATGACCCTAGTCCAGGCCTAATAGTCTTTCTGGTCCCTTGTGTCTGGGATCTTCCTGATGAGGTTGTAGGGGAACCCATTCCTTCCCTCTACCCAGGGACCCTTGTAGCAAATGGTTAAGGTCTGTCTGGTCAGACCTCTTAATTTTGCTGCTTCCCTGGGATGTTATCTATATTATCCACCTTCTCTTCAGTGGGGTTCTACCCCAGGGTCAAGCTCCTACTTCCAGTTTTTAAGGCAACCAAGGAAAGGAAGCTAACAAAAATAAAGAGCAGCATCAGCTTCTCTGTCCTACCACTCTGCTCACAGGCAATTGAAAATAACTTGTCTCTTTGCTGTGCTCCTTTCTGGGTACTGAGGATAAGAATTCTATCCCTCTCCCCAGACTGGGGCCCTGTGAACTGAGCTTCTCTATTTTTAAGGCTTCTTCTCCAAGATTGGTGTGCCTTGCAGGTATGGTGGGATGGGGCTGTCTGTTCCCAAAGCAATATTTTAGCCCTTTCTTGACTGGTCTTGAGTTTGTACGTCCTGTCACAGTGGGCCATGGAGAGAACAGAAACCTCTGTGTTGCCCTCAGCGTCGTCATAACTCCTGCAGCTCTGCATTAAGACAAGGATGATAATCAAATCTCATGCTTCAGGCCTTCAGCTGGTCACCTGCAGCAGCCAGGAAGGAATTGTGTCCCTGATGCACAATTGGCCAGATATATTCTGGGATTGATTTTTTTTTTCACCTTTCTTGGAAGCATCAGGATGGCCACAGCTGGAGACAGGGCACTGGATGAGGTGGGCCAGTGCTGTAAGCTGGTGCAGAGAATCCTCTTTCTCAGGTGCTCGATTGGTGTGTTTTGCTCCAGTGGTTAGATTCAGACTGATCACCAGACTTGGGGTTGGGAAGGAATTTCCCCCCTTGTCAGGTTGGCAGGGACCTTTTTTGTCATCCTCTACAGCATGAGGCATGGATCACCATATAGAATCATCTGGTCATTTCTCACCTAATCAATTCCCTGCAATTGCAGGGGCCTCGGGAATTGGTTGGCAACTCATTCTTTTCTGTTCCCTGCCTGTGGCACTCAGCTCAGTCTCCTGAGGTATGAAATACTGTAATATAATCAAAGTTAGTGGGCTCAATATTGGGGTGAAATTTAATGGCCTGTGATATACAGGAGGTCAAGCTAGAAGATGATTGAATGTCCTATCTGGCCTTAAACTCCTTTAAACTTCTTTAAAGAATGCTTATGGATGAACCAGAATTTGAAGGACTCCATCTTTGGCCATCCTACACCCTACCACCTCCTAATCAAGTCTTGTGTCAAGCACAGTTTGGGTAAATCCAAGAATTGATCAGTCTTAAAGATGATTCCTCTGGATCAAGATTTAGACATATTAACAGAGCAATGCTGGGAATTTTGCACTTCTGCTGGTGGTGTATGTATTTTGTGGTTAAATATAGGCTGCCAATCCACCAGCTTCCATAAACAGTAAGTTCATACCATTATTCTGTATACATGACTTGGCTTGTTCTGTTCCCTTTTGAGAAGAAAGGAACTGGAATGATTTAACAGAGCAGTTAACATTCAAAACAAAACCTCTTGTGTTGTAATCTTTGCTTTCATATTTTGCAGTTCCGGTGTCATACTTTTAAGTTTCCTCTATAGTGGATAATCAAGATCTTGTGTAACATTGCCATTACGCTTACTGACTTTGTAAAACATGGAAAACAAATCTCAGAGATATTACGATCTTCATTCCCTTTATAAATCTCTCTTCCAGCCTAAAGTATCTTGATGCTTAATTTATTATAAAATACCCACATCATAGTGTCCAGAGGAGGAAGCAAAGAAGGGGTGGGGAAAGAGATATGACATTTTGCTGAGATGTGGGACCAGACTCTCCTGGTATAGAGTTCTGTATGATCTCTTAATTCAGAAACAGGAATGGCATTAATAACCATATTTTCCATGAAGGACTTTACAAATGTTAACTCACTACTTCTTCAAAGACTCCATGAGGTAGCTAAATATAGTATCCCTCCATTTTAAAGATGGAGAAACTGAGGTATGGAGGTGTAAATCACTTGCTCTAGTCCCCAGAAGCAGTTAGTCTCAGAACTAGAATTAGGAATCAGGAGTTTCTGGCCTTTAGTCCTGCATTCAGACCACATTGTGGAAAAGAGCGGAAACAAATTTCCCATTCTGCAGGTGGTTTTCAATTCTTTTCTAAAGCAGAGGGAGTAGCAGTGAGAGCTTATAACATGATATATCCAGATATGTTTTCAAAGCAAGTTATTCTTTAAAAACAAAAGTCAGCATGAGCAAGCCTCAGATTAAGCATCTTTATCAGAAGGAAGCTATACGCCTGATCCAAGCAATACAAATATACTGCAGAGCAGAAATAAAATCAAATGGGCATTGTAGCATGTTTTTTTACCAGTATGATGGTGATCTGTAGTGGTCAGATTTCAAAGGACATTTTGTACATGTAGTTGGCAGGAAAGTGCACAATTATTATACCAGACATGATTCTTATTTGGAAAAACAGCACCTGATACAGATTTGCACTGTGTTCACCTCTAAAGCTAGCATTATAACAAAAGTTATTTGTAGGTATGCATGTTATCTAAATGCTAACAATCCTAACATTTGATAAACAGGTTTGCATGTTGATAGCATCCAATTTCTTTTTTTTTTTTAAACTAATATGTGATGTAGATCTCCACCTTGTGGTTGGTAGTGTTAAGGGTGCTTAAATTCTAAGGAGTGTACACTTTGTCCCCTAAGTTTACAGCTCTAGCTAGTTATTAGTATAGAGATGATTTCTTTATGATGCATATTTTTCAGCTAGAAGTGTGTATTATTTTGACATATGTTCTCGCTAAGAATTTTTTCCAAACCTACAGAACCATATAGCAATGTGAAAAATACCATAAAGTGCCATCTTTCCTTGAAGAGTCAATTTTAGGGACTTTTCATCAGTTCTGTTGCATGTTGGCACTCATGGGACTTGCTTAAAAGACAAAAATACATTTTTACTAGTATTTATCTTGTTATCCTGCAGAGCCAATGCAGCTAAAAGGAAATTCCAGCTTGTGTATCATCAGCAAAATTGTATACTGAATTCTAGTTACAGGCCCAATCTAGTTACACATCTGCAAATCACCTTAAGGCAATGGGAACTGAGGGCATAATTTGGCCTACAGAAACTTCATTACTGGGATGATGTGCGATAAGGAAAGATCCCAGCTTGATTTTCAGATTCCAAGTGGAGTTTTCAGGACCGGCTACTGGAAATACCATCTTGTTGAAAACAGATTTGGAAGCCATTGAAAAATAAAAACATGGAACTCATAATGCCATTGGAATAGATTTTTTTCAGTGCAGAGATACAGTTCCAAGTGAGGGCTTGTTCACACACACAGAGTTACCAAAATAATTCAGTCTGAGTTCACATCACTTGTTGTTTTGGGGCAGGGCTGTGTGTATGGATGCTGTAATTGAGTGTTGTTCCCCCCCCCCCCCCCCGACTTGCACTGAAATAACAAAGGGTGGAAATTTAAAACCGATTTAGTTGTTTTGGTAACAGTTTGCGTGCAGAGAAGCCCTATGAGGCAGCTGGGAAAAGTGGATAGTTCAGAGCAATGCAAAGAGTACTCCTGGGGGGATTCTGTGCCACTGCGCACACGAAGAATTCATGTGCCATGAAGAATTTTTTTCCCCACAGAAAATACATTCTGCTGGAAAGATGCTGCAGTTACTCATTTTCCACACCAGGGGATGCTGTGGTGCCAGAACATAGAGCAGCTGCTCCTGAGCGTGAGCAGGACAGGCTACAGATAGGGAAGAGAAACAAGCTGACTTCTTCACAGAGCCCTGTCCAAAGGGCAAGGGTAGGAGGCACAGGATATGGGGGGAGAGACAGCATGGGGCACATGAGGCTGCTGGGGGGGGGGTCATAGTTTAGGATTCAGAAGGGCTAGTGGGGTGACAGACTGGGACAGGGGCTGAATGGGAGTTGGGGTGCAGGGCCACATGAGGACAGAGGAGGGGTGGTTGAGTTGGGGGTGCAGGGACTCATGGGGATGGCTGAGTGGGGTTGCAGGGCCACGTGAGGGGATCGGGGTGCAGGGGCACATGGGATGGGAGGAGGAGGGGTGGTTGAGTGGGGATGCAAGGACATATGGAGGGGGAAGGTGCAGGAATACATGGGGAGAGGGGCAGATGTGCCTGACTGAATGAGAGAGGCTAGAGATCAGCCAGGGTCTGCATGGTGGAGGCTCCCTAACTATCCCCCCATGCCCTCCCCCAAACAACCTGTTCTATACTTCTCCCACCCACACCCAACAATCCTCCAAGTTCACACCCAGGCACCTCCCAGCAATTACTTTCCTCTCCCTCAGTCCTCTGTTACCCCTGACTCTCCCAAGCCTTTGCACTGTTTCTAAGGTGTGCAGGAAATACAGTTCAGTATTGTCTTCTGTACCAAATGACTGGAGGATACCTAATGTGACGCCAATTTTTAAAAAGGGCTCCAGAGGTAACCCTGGCAACTACAGGCCAGTAAGCCTCACTTCAGTACCGGGCAAATTGGTTGAAACTATCGTAAAGAACAAAATTGTCAGACACATAGATTAACATAATTTGTCGGGAAATAGTCAACATGGTTTTTGTAAAGGGAACTCATGCCTCACCAATCTACTAGAATTCTTTGAGGGGGTCAACAAGCATGCGGACAAAGGAGATCCAGTGGATTTAGTGTATTTAGATTTTCAGAAAGTCTTTGACAAGGTCTCTCACCAAAGGCTCTTAAGCAAAATATTAGAGGGGTAGCCGTGTTAGTCTGGATCTGTAAAAGCAGCAAAGAATCCTGTGGCACCTTATAGACTAACAGACGTTTTGCAGCATGAGCTTTCGTGGGTGAATACCCACTTCTTCGGATGCAAGCAAAATAAGCAGTCATGGGATGAGAGGGACGGTTCTCTCATGGATTGGTTACTGGTTAGAAGATAGGAAAGAAAGGGTAGGAATAAATGATCAGTTTTCAGAATGGAGAGAGGTAAATAGTGGTGTCCCCCAGGAATCTGTACTGGGCCCGGTCATATTTAACATAGAATCATAGAATATCAGGGTTGGAAGGGACCTCAGGAGGTCATCTAGTCCAACCCCCTGCTCAAAGCAGGACCTAATCCCAACTAAATCATCCCAGCCAGGGCTTTGTCAAACCTGACCTTAAAAACCTCTAAGGAAGGAGATTCCACCACCTCCCTAGGTAACCCATTCTAGTGCTTCACCACCCTCCTAGTGAAAAAGTTTTTCCTAATATCCAATCTAAACCTCCCCCACTGCAACTTGAGACCATTACTCCTTGTTCTGTCATCTTCTATCACTGAGAACAGTCTAGATCCATCCTCTTTGGAACCCCCTTTCAGGTAGTTGAAAGCAGCTATCAAATCCCCCCTCATTCTTCTCTTCTGCAGACTAAACAATCCCAGTTCCCTCAGCCTCTCCTCATAACTCATGTGCTCCAGCCCCCTAATCATTTTTGTTGCCCTCCGCTGGACTCTTTCCAATTTTTCCACATCCTTCTTGTAGTGTGGGGCCCAAAACTGGACACAGTACTCCAGGTGAGGCCTCACCAATGTCGAATAGAGGGGAACGATCACGTCCCTCGATCTGCTGGCAATGCCCCTACTTATACAGCCCAAAATGCCGTTAGCCTTCTTGGCAACAAGGGCACACTGTTGACTCATATCCAGCTTCTCGTCCACCGTAACCCCTAGGTCCTTTTCTGCAGAACTGCTGCCTAGCCACTCGGTCCCTAGTCTGTAACAGTGCATGGGATTCTTCCGTCCTAAGTGCAGGACTCTGCACTTGTCCTTGTTGAACCTCATCAGGTTTCTTTTGGCCCAATCCTCTAATTTGTCTAGGTCCCTCTGTATCCTATCCCTACCCTCCAGCGTATCTACCACTCCTCCCAGTTTAGTGTCATCTGCAAATTTGCTGAGAGTGCAGTCCACGCCATCCTCCAGATCATTAATGAAGATATTGAACAAAACCGGCCCCAGGACCGACCCTTGGGGCACTCCACTTGAAACCGGCTGCCAACTAGACATGGAGCCGTTGATCACTACCCGTTGAGCCCGACGATCTAGCCAGCTTTCTATCCACCTTATAGTCCATTCATCCAGCCCATACTTCTTTAACTTGCCGGCAAGAATACTGTGGGAGACCGTATCAAAAGCTTTGCTAAAGTCAAGGAATAACACATCCACTGCTTTCCCCTCATCCACAGACCCAGTTATCTCCTCATAGAAGGCAATTAGGTTAGTCAGGCATGACTTGCCCTTGGTGAATCCATGCTGACTGTTCCTGATCACTTTCCTCTCCTCTAAGTGCTTCAGAATTGATTCCTTGAGGACCTGCTCCATGATTTTTCCAGGGACTGAGGTGAGGCTGACTGGCCTGTAGTTCCCCGGATCCTCCTTCTTCCCTTTTTTAAAGATGGGCACTACATTAGCCTTTTTCCAGTCATCCGGGACCTCCCCCGATCGCCATGAGTTTTCAAAGATAATGGCCAATGGCTCTGCAATCACATCCGCCAACTCCTTTAGCACCCTCGGATGCAGCGCATCCGGCCCCATGGACTTGTGCTCGTCCAGTTTTTCTAAATAGTCCCGAACCACTTCTTTCTCCACAGAGGGCTGGTCACCTTCTCCCCATACTGTGCTGCCCAGTGCAGCAGTCTGGGAGCTGACCTTGTTCGTGAAGACAGAGGCAAAAAAAGCATTGAGTACATTAGCTTTTTCCACATCCTCGGTCACTAGGTTGCCTCCCTCATTCAGTAAGGGGCCCACACTTTCCTTGACTTTCTTCTTGTTGCTAACATACCTGAAGAAACCCTTCTTGTTACTCTTAACATCTCTTGCTAGCTGCAACTCCAAGTGTGATTTGGCCTTCCTGATTTCACTCCTGCATGCCTGAGCAATATTTTTATACTCCTCCCTGGTCATTTGTCCAATCTTCCACTTCTTGTAAGCTTCTTTTTTGCGTTTAAGATCAGCAAGGATTTCACTGTTTAGCCAAGCTGGTCGCCTGCCATATTTACTATTCTTTCTACACATCGGGATGGTTTTTTCCTGCAACCTCAATAAGGATTCTTTAAAATACAGCCAGCTCTCCTGGACTCCTTTCCCCCTCATGTTATTCTCCCAGGGGATCCTGCCCATCAGTTCCCTGAGGGAGTCAAAGTCTGCTTTTCTGAAGTCCAGGGTCCGTATTCTGCTGCTTTCCTTTCTTCCTTGTGTCAGGATCCTGAACTCTACCATCTCATGGTCACTGCCTCCCAGGTTCCCATCCACTTTTGCTTCCCCTACTAATTCTTCCCGGTTTGTGAGCAGCAGGTCTAGAAGAGCTCTGCCCCTAGTTGGTTCCTCCAGCACTTGCACCAGGAAATTGTCCCCTACACTTTCCAAAAACTTCCTGGATTGTCTGTGCACCGCTGTATTGCTCTCCCTGCAGATATCAGGGTGATTAAAGTCTCCCATGAGAACCAGGGCCTGCGATCTAGTAACTTGTGCTAGTTGCCGGAAGAAAGCCTCGTCCACCTCATCCCCCTGGTCTGGTGGTCTATAGCAGACTCCCACCATGACATCACCCTTGTTGTTCACACTTCTAAACTTAATCCAGTTAACATATTCATAAACCATCTGGAAAAAGGGGTAAACAGTGAGGTGGCAAAATTTACAGATGATACAAAACTACTCAAGATATTTAAGTCCCAGGCAGACTGTGAAGAGCTACAAAAGGATCTCACAAAACAGGTGACTGGGCAACAAAATGGCAGATGAAATTTAATGTTAACAAATGCAAAGTAATGCACATTGGAAAACATAATCCTAACTATACATATACAATGATGGGGTCTAAATTAGCTGTTACCACTCAAGAAAGAGATCTTGGAGTCATTGTGGATAGTTCTCTGAAATCATCCACTCAATGTGCAGCGGCAGTCAGAAAAGTGAACAGAATGTTGGGAATCATCAAGAAACGGATAGATAATAAGACAGAAAATATCATATTGCCTCTATATAAATCCATGGTACGCCCACACCTTGAATACTGCGATTGCCCCATCTCAAAAAAGATATATTGGAATTGGAAAAGGTTCAGAAAAGGGCAACAAAAATGATTAGGGGTATAGAACGGCTTCCGTATGAGAAGAGGTTAATAAGACTGGGACTTTTCAGTTTGGAAAAGAGGTGACTAGGGGGATGATAGAGGTCTATAAAATCATGAGTGGCATAGAGAAAGTAAATAAGGAAGTGTTATTTACTCCTTCTCATAATACAAGAACAAGGGGCCACCAAATGAAATTAATAGGCAGCAGGTTTAAAACAAACACAAGAAAGTATTTTTTCACGCAACACACTGTCAACCTCTGGAACTCCTTGCCAGAGGGTGTTGTGGGGTTCAAAAGGGAGCTAGATAGATTCATGGAAGATAGGTCCATCAATGGCTATTAGCCAGGATGGGCAGGAATTGTGTCCCTAGCCTCTGTTTACCAGAAGCTGGGATTGGGTGACAGGGCATGGATCACTTGATGATAACCTGTCTGTTCATTCCCTTTGGGGCACCTGCCATTGGCCACTGTCAGAGGACAGGATACTGGGCTTGATGGACCTTTGGTCTGACACAGTATGACCGTTCTTATGTTCTTATTGTAGTTTAAATGAATTATTACTCAGAGTTCTGCATTAATATGCCTAGTAAGGAATCTCTTTGTGAAAAAACATTTCCTGAATCTTTTTTCTTGCCTGTATTGTTACAGACATACTTACTGGCCAGTATTTTGAAATAAATTATCAAATGATTGAAACTGGCATGATTATACTGTGTTATTTTGACAAATAAAATATGCAGGATTTTGCAGAATTTTAAAATATTGTGCACAGAATTTTTCATTTTTTTGGCGCAGAACTTCCCCAGGGGTAAAAGAGGATACTGTATCCATGTGACCCCTGATGTTGGTGACCAAAGGCTATTATCGTATACTTGATGTTCAGTAGTCAAGAATGAGCTGGTGATAGTTGTCCTCCTAATGGCAGGACAGATCCTTGGGCAAGCCAGATTTGTGACACTCCTTCTTCCCAAATAAGTAAATGAAGATGTTTATTCACTTATACGTCCAGCCCTTTTTTGGCTCCCTAGTTGGTCACCTCAATCACTCACCATTAATGCTCACCCTGGTTTTTGTTGTTGTTTGTTGTTTTTTTAAACCACTGTCACAACTGCCTTTCAGTATAGTACAAAATACCATCTTCTATTAGGCAACTTAAGATGTTATCCCAAAGTATCTGCTACACCCCTACTAGAAAGCCAACCCTCTTGAAGAACCAGTTTTTGTCAAAGCAGCAAGGAATCCTGTGGCACCTTATAGACTAACAGAGGTTTTGCAGCATGAGCTTTCGTGGGTGAATACCCACTTCTTCTTCTTCAGTTTTTGTCAGTCACCTGAGGAGTTAGTTACAGTGATGATTTTTTTTGGGGGGGGGGGGGGGGGGGGGGGGGGGGGTAATTGGTACCCTATCTGGCAATTTCAGCAGAGATACCAAGGACTGATTCTTCACAAAGACTGAAGTAACTTTCACCACTAGGAATAGCTATTTGAGGGTTAATTTATATTGGGCAAAGCATAATGCACTATATTAGCACTGCCTATTGTTGTACCTGTTCTGTGAATAAAGAGAAGACATCACTTAGCAATTAAACTGACAACTTGGCACCTTTCATGAGCACTGTATTATCAGATTACCATACATCTGCCTACTGAGGTGTTTTTATACTTTCCTCTGAAGCATCTGGTGTGGGACATGGGCCACTGTCAGAGACAGGATATTGGACTAGATGGACCTCAAGCCTGATCCAGTTTGGTAATTCCTAAGTTCTTATATTTGCTGTTAAGATGCAATGAAATGCCACTACTCCAGAGCTCAGTTTAGCTTTTTGCTGCAAAGGAAGGTAGATGCCACTAGGATATATCATTTAGCTTGACGTGTAGGTTCAACAGACAGCTATGTATTGTGCATCTTTGTAACAGGCTCACTTCTCTTTCGTGCTTCTAACGGAGATTGAAGTGAGGAGAAAGAGGATGCCATTTGTGTTGCTGTGTGTTATTAATTTGGAGTGTAATTGCTTAAGACCTTCAGAGGATTTGTCAAGACAATTCTTTCTTTCTTTCTTTCTTTCTTTCTTTCTTTCTTTCTTTCTTTCTTTCTTTCTTTCGTTAGTGTGGAACAATTTCCTTGTAGTTCTGTACCTGCACCTGTAGACAATTAAGGATCTAATTAGCACGGGGAGGTATTTCAGACCACTGACCTGGGAAAAGAAGGAAAAAATAGTTTTTATTGAAGTAAAGGGTGGATAAGGAGGACTGCTATGAGAAACACCAAATGTGAGAAGAGACCACTTGGATAAAAGCTAAGACAGACTTTTATGGGGATGTCTACAGAGAACTGGGACTGAAAACTGATACAGAAATAAAATATTTTGGCTAGATATGGTTGAACTATATTATAAATAATACCTGTTAAAAAGATAGTAACACCTTTTGGTTGGGGTGGGGGTTAGTGAATTGTTCACAATTATGATTACCTTAGAATGTATTCTTTGTGTGTTAGTATTTGCTGAATGCACAACTGCACATACTTTGTATGTCTGCTACTTTTTCTGAAATTGATGCTAGCTAGTTGTAGAATTCTAGCTTTCCACTAACTAAATCTTTAGATCCTTTGGAAGCCTCCCGTTGCAGTCTTGGTCTTTGGAAAGCCTCCAGGTGCTTGACTCACACCAGTGACCTAAAATTATATATGTAGCCTAATTGCATATAAAACAATAAACATGAGCTACACCAACACTTTAACTCAGAAAGTTAACTAGATAAAAAACAAATAGGTTTTTCTTGTCAGAACCATAACCTCCTCTGCCAAATTGGGTCTGTAAGAATGTAACTTAATTATAGTTTTACTATAATTATTACTTACATTAAATAAAGGTAAAACTGAGTCACTTTTTAAATAGCTTAACCCAAAATCCTTCTCTGGCAAAATCCTCTGTTCTTCAATATTTTTCTTCTACAGAAATCCCTGTGAGAATGTAAAAGATTTCTCTTAAAATTTGTCCAACCTAAATGTCCATGAACACTTTTTTGAAAAAAAAATTCTTTCCAGACCTGCCCTGTACAGATGTAATTTACATTCAACTCACTAATCTCTGATTACAATCCACCAAAGCCAACTCAATGCAGAAAGAAGAAAAGATCCCTCCTCTGAGAGGAATAGAGCTCCCAGTACCCCATTTACTGAATTTTTGGGTGCCCCTTGGGATTAAGCAAATTGAATCTGTTTTGGACTAATGAGCTCCAGAATATTACTTCATGGAACTATTATATATTTTATATAGACTATGTAATCATGTCCTTACACCAGTATATGCTCTTGGAATAAAAGGCAGAACTGTAACTAAGGGTATGTCTACACTACGAAATTACTCCGATTTTACAGAAGTCGATTTTTGGGAACAGATTGTATAAAGTCGAGTGCTTGCGTCCACACTAAGCACATTAATTCGGCGGTGTGCGTCCATAGTACCGTGGCAAGCGTCGACTTCCGGAGTGGTGCACTGTGGTAGCTATCCCACAGTTCCTGCAGTCCCTGCTGCCCATTGGAATTCTGGGTTGAGTTTCCAATGCCTGATGGGGCCAAAAATTTGTCACGGGTGGTTATGGGTAAATGTCGTCAGTCAACCCTCCCTCCATGAAAGCAACGGCAGACAATCATTTCGCGCCCTTTTCCCTGGATTGCCCGAGCAGACGCCATAGCACGGCAAGCATGGAGCCCATTCAGCTCACCGCAGCAGTTATGAACATTGTAAACACCTCGCGCATTATCGTGCAGTTTATGCAGAACCAGAAGCTGAAAAACCAGGCGAGGAGGTGACGGCAGCGCGGTGACGAGAGTGATGAGGACATGGACACAGACTTCTCTCAAAGCGCGGGCCCCGGCAATGTGGACATCATGGTGTTAATGAGGCAGGTTCATGCTGTGGAACGCTGATTCTGGGCCTGGGAAACAAGCACAGAGTGGTGGGATCACAGTGTTGCAGATCTGGGATGATTCCCAGTGGCTGCGAAACTTTTGCATGCGTAAGGGCACTTTCATGGAACTTTGTGACTTGCTTTCCCCTGCCCTGAAGCACAAGAATACCAAGATGAGAGCAGCCCTCACAGTTCACAAGCAAGTGGCGATAGCCCTGTGGAAGCTTGCAACGCCAGACAGCTACCGGTCAGTCGGTAATCAGTTCGGAGTGGGAAAATCTACTGTGGGGGTTGCTGTCATGCAAGTAGCCAACGCAATCACTGAGCTGCTGCTATCAAAGGTAATGACTCTGGGAAATGTGCAGGTCATAGTAGATGGCTTTGCTGCAATAGGATTCCCTAACTGTGGTGGGGCGATAGACGGAACCCATATCCCTATCTTGGGACCGGACCACCAAGGCAGCCAGTACATAAACCGCAAGGGGTACTTTTTAATGGTGCTGCAAGCACTGGTGGATCACAAGGGACGTTTCACCAACATCAACATGGGATGGCCGGGAAAGGTTCATGACGCTCGCTTCTTCAGGAACTCTGGTCTGTTTAAACGGCTGCAGGAAGGGATTTACTTCCCAGACCAGAAAATAACTGTTGGGGATGTTGAAATGCCTATAGTTACCCTTGGGGACCCAGCCTACCCCTTAATGCCCTGGTTCATGAAGCCGTACACAGGCACCCTGGACAGTAGTAAGGAGCTGTTCAACTATAGGCTGAGCAACTGCAGAATGGTGGTAGTGTGTGCATTTGGACGTTTGAAGGGTCACTGGTGCAGTTTACTGACTCGCTCAGACCTCAGCCAAACCAATATCCCCATTGTTATTGCTGCTTGCTGTGTGCTCCACAATCTCTGTGAGAGTAAGGGGAGATGTTTATGGCTGGGTGGGAGGTTGAGGCAAATCGCCTGGCCGCTGATTACGCGCAGCCAGACACCAGGGCGATTAGAAGAGCACATCAGGAAGCACTGCTCATCAGAGAAGCTTTGAAAACCAGTTTCATGACTGGCCATGGTAACGTGTGACAGTTCTATTTATTTCTCCTTGATGAAAACCCGCCCCCTTGGTTGACTCTAATTGCCTGACTCTAATCGCCCTCCCCCCTTCGATCACAGCTTGGAAATAAAGTCACTATCGTTTAAAAACCATGTATTCTTTATTAATTGATTATAAAAATAGGGAGATAACTCACAAGGTAGCCCGGGTGGGGTGTGGGAGGAGTGGAGGAGGGAAGGAATAGGCCACTTCAAAACTTGTTGAATGACAGCCTTCTGTTGCTTGGGCTGTCCACTGGGGTGGAGTGGTTGGGTGCCTGGAGCCTACCCCCCCACACATTCTTGGGCGTCTGGGTGAGGAGGCGGCTGTGGAACATGAGGAGGAGGAAGGGCATTTAAACAGGGGCTGCAGCGGCAGTCTCTCCAACTGACGTTCCTGAACCTCCACCAGACGCTGGATCATGTCCGTTTGTTCCCGCAGTAGCCCCAGCGTTGCTTCGTGCATCCTCTGATCTTCCTGCCACCACCTCTCCTCACGTTCACTGGCCGCTTTCCTGTCCTGTGCTATTGTGTCCCTCCACCCTTTCTGCTGAGCTCTTTCAGTGCGGGACGCCTGCATGAGCTCAGAGAACATTTAATCGCGCGTGCGTTTTTTTCGCTGCCTTATCTGAGAGAGCCTTTGGGATGGAGGAGGGAGGCTTGAAACATTTGCAGCCGCAGGAGGAAAAAAAGAGAGAGAAGTATTTAAAAAGATACATTTTACAGAACAATGGGTATACTCTTTCACGGTGAACAACGCTATTCACATTGCATAGCACATGTGATTTCGGTACAAGGTCATTTTTTGCATCTTATGTTGAGTGCCTGCGGCTTTGGTGTTAGACAGCAAACATGCCGGGCAACAGAATTCGGCTTGCAGGCGGCCATGGTAAGCCATAGTCTTTCGGCTTCTGCAACCTTCATAACAGCAGCGCTCTCCTTTCCCATACCAAGCAAAGCCCGTTGAATTGTCCATTTGGGGCTGCAGTTTTCGTGTTAATGTGCAGCAGCAGAAAACAAACTAACCCCCCCCATCCTTTTCTCTGGGATGACCGCTTTAACCCTTCCCCAGCCGCGTGGCTGGTATCAGGGAAGATCCCTGCTAGCCAAATGTGAACAGCTCAGCGCCAATGCCCCCTCCCCCCCACTGCTTGGCTAACTGCGGGTAGGATTTATTTTCAGCCACAGGCAAACAGCCCAGTAGGAATGGCCACCTATGAATGTCCCCTTAATTAAATTCACGTATTTCAACCAGGTTACCATGAACTATATCACTCTCCTGAGGATAACAAAGAGAGATAAAGAACGGATGTTGCTTGAAT
The DNA here is from genome assembly GCA_003942145.1 of Platysternon megacephalum. Lineage (NCBI taxonomy): Eukaryota > Metazoa > Chordata > Testudines > Platysternidae > Platysternon > Platysternon megacephalum. The sequence goes on from QXTE01000267.1 coordinate 422,778, forward strand.
GCCAGCAAACACCGGGACCATACGCTGGCAGGCTTTGTCATGCAATGATACCAGATTAGTTGCTACTAGCATGGCGTGGTAAAGTGTCCTACCATGGAGGACAGAATAAGGATGCTCTCCCCAGAAACCTTCTGCAAAGGCTTTTAGAGTACCTCCAGGAGAGCTTCATGGAGATGTCCCTCCATACCCAGACACATTAACAGACTTTTACAGTAGCTGTACTGGCCACGAATGCATCCCAAGTCCTCAGGGCAAATTAATCATTAAAAAATGCTTGCTTTTAAACCATGTTTTATATTTACAAAGGTACACTCACCAGAGGTCCCTTCTACGGCTTCATGGTCCGAGATACCGCCTTGGGAGGTGTGACGGTACCTCCCATAAGGCTTTGTGGGAATATGACATAACTGGAATATGTTTTGTGCTGCCTGTGCCCGGTACATATCTCTGTAAAGGTTATGGTCTACTATATCTATTCATCCCTTTTGTACACATATATCATTTTGTACTTGAGGTTAAGAATATGGATTGTATACTTGCTTGCTTAAGGTTTGTGAGGCATTTGGTCAGCCTCTTTAGGAAGGAATTCACTAGGTTAAGTACCCGGTCGGGGAACAATGCATCTTGGAATGCTCCAATCCACATAAGAAGTCTTCCTGGAGACATGCAAGATACCATGTGGGTAATGGCTGCTACCTGCAAGTCCTGTGTCATGCATGGGCATGTGACCTGCCCATGTGATTCCGAATCTCCCTTCTGTGACTGGATTCTACAGAGGGTGAGGAGGGGGTCTCCACCCACAAGAGACAGTCTATTTAAACCCGTGGGAGACCCCTCCATTTTGTCTTCAGCTGGCTAAAGAAGAAGCCTCTCCACCCCCCCAGGATACTTGAAGGAAAGGACTGTAACTACAGGGGGTGTGAGTGATTGCTGGACCCAGGCTAAAAGAAGATTAGCCTGTAAAAGGGAACATTTTGGAACTGGTGAGGATCTTATCTATATTTAGTGTAATTAGACATAGATTTGCGTATTTTATTTTATTTTGCTTGGTAACTTACTTTGTTCTGTCTGTTACTACTTGGAATCACTTAAATCCTACTATCTGTATTTAATAAAATCACTTTCTACTTATTACTTAACTCAGAGTATGTATTAATACCTGGGGGAGCAAACAGCTGTGCATATCTCTCTATCAGTGTTATAGAGGGCGAACAATTTATGAGTTTACCCTGCATATGCTTTATACAGGGTAAAACGGATTTATTTGGGTTTAGACCCCATTGGGAATTGGGCATCTGAGTGCTAAGGGCAAGCAGACTTCTGTGAGTTGTTCTCAGGTAAACCTGCAGCTTTGAGACAGGTTATTCAGACCCTGAGTCTGTGTCTGAAGCAGACAGGTGTGTCTGGCTTCACCACTACAGAGGGTGCTGGAGCCACCGGTAGCTGGCAGGGAGAACAGGAACAGAAGTAGTCTTTGCACATCAGCTGGCAGCTCCCAAGTGGGTTTCTGTGATCCAACCCGTCACAGGAGGGTATTTCAGTCATGGTGAGAAAAAGATCCTGGCTGTTGGGGAGAACGGTGTGCTGTGTGCTCTCCTCAACCTTGTCCTCCTCCTCATCTTCCCCGTCCGCAAAATCCTCAGGCATAGCGACTGACAGAGTCCACGGAAAGGGATGGGGTAGTGGTGGCAGCCCCCCCTAGAATTGCCTGCAGCTCAGCGTAGAAGCGGCATGTCTGCGGCTCTGTCCCGGAGCGTCTGTTTGATTCTTTGGTTTTCTGATAGGCTTGTCTGAGCTCCTTAAGTTTCACGCGGCACTGTGTTGAGTCCCTGTTGTGGCCTCTGTCCATTATGGCTTTGGAGATTTTTTCAAATGTTTTGGCATTCCGTCTTTTGGAACGGAGTTCTGATAGCACGGATTCATCTCCCCATACAGTGATCAGATCCAGTACCTTNAGGGTATTTCAGTCATGGTGAGAAAAAGATCCTGGCTGTTGGGGAGAACGGTGTGCTGTGTGCTCTCCTCAACCTTGTCCTCCTCCTCATCTTCCCCGTCCGCAAAATCCTCAGGCATAGCGACTGACAGAGTCCACGGAAAGGGATGGGGTAGTGGTGGCAGCCCCCCCTAGAATTGCCTGCAGCTCAGCGTAGAAGCGGCATGTCTGCGGCTCTGTCCCGGAGCGTCTGTTTGATTCTTTGGTTTTCTGATAGGCTTGTCTGAGCTCCTTAAGTTTCACGCGGCACTGTGTTGAGTCCCTGTTGTGGCCTCTGTCCATTATGGCCTTGGAGATTTTTTCAAATGTTTTGGCATTCCGTCTTTTGGAACGGAGTTCTGATAGCACGGATTCATCTCCCCATACAGTGATCAGATCCAGTACCTTCCGTACGGTCCATGCTGGAGCTCTTTTTCGATTCTGGGACTGCATGGTCACCTGTGCTGATCAGCTCTCCACGCTGGGCAAACAGGAAATGAAATTCAAAAGTTCACGGGGCTTTTCCTGTCTACCTGGCCAGTGCATCCGAGTTCAGATTGCTGTCCAGAGCGGTCACAATGGTGCACTGTGGGATAGCTTTTGGAGGCCAATACCGTCAAATTTCGTCCACACTAACCCTAATTCGAACCGGCAATGTCGATTTCAGCGCTACTCCCCTCGTTGGGGAGGAGTACAGAAATCGATTTTAAGAGCCCTTTATGTCGAAGTAAATGGCTTCGTTGTGTGGACAGGTGCAGGGTTAATTCGATTTAACGCTGCTAAATTCGAACTAAACTCGTAGTGTAGACCAGGCCAAACTCTGCTGCATAAGCTATGTCTGGTGAAGCATCTTCTGCTTGTTAATGAAACTGTATCCCCATTTTTTAGACACATTTAACCCTGACTGTATGACACTAAAACTCTGTGGCTAACAGTCTTGAACTCTGAATTGCTTACAGGTCTGTCGCATCTTAAGCGCATTTAACATGTGCAATTTCAGCTTTATGTGGTCGGCAAAAACAAGAAAAAAAACAAAAAAAAGAGAAAAATAACAATTTAAATACTGTTTCTGTAGGGCGGGCGATTCTGCCCGCCATTACACTCAATGTAATTTTGACTATACGCGGTTTTCGCTTTAGGCGCTGACCGCAGAACATAACCCCAGCGTAAGATGAGACAGACCTGTATTTATCATTTTAACAAGGAATGCCTGATCTGATGTGGGGTAGTTTCACCTTTGTCATAGAACCCAAGGACAAATTAAGAAAATAACATGAGTATTTAAAAGAATAATTCAATAAATGAGCATGCTAACGGTGAAATTTGTGACTTATTCTAGAACTCCATGCATACAAACTCCCCTTCTGTCTATATAGTTACAAAACATAATAAATGAAACAAAAATAAAAACACTGCATCATCAGGACAATGCTCAGTGTCTGATCTTACCCTGCAGGCAGGACACCTTTACCTGGCAATTCCTGAAAGCTGATTAACCCTCTGGTGTCACATATACCAAAGAGAAGATTGGGTATAAAGTGGTTGAATAGATAATGTTTCTTGAACTCTTCTGCTTAAATTAATTATTTACATCATTTAAAACATTGTGTGGCAAGAAATAATTAGCCCACCATCTAAGGAGTTGCCTTTTAATTAAAGAACAGCAGAGTAGCCTTTTGACAGTGTCATCAGGGACACACCGCATTGTGAACAGAGTTACTAGGGCACTTCATTGTTAAGTACAACAGTAATATTGCAATGGTAAAATAAGATTTCAAAAATGGAATGGTGTATTTCAATAGTTAGGGGAGATAATTCTACATTACATTTTGGAAGTCTCACTGCATATTGACATACTGGTATTTTAGCAATGCATGTTTTCTGGGAAACACCATTTTTAACTCCTTGCTACTCGAGCTCCTTGGTTTATTCAGTCTACTGTAACTAATAATAGAAAAGCTTCATCAGACATAAATAAGATGCTGAATGTTGCAGTTAAACTTTAATATTTTCTGTGTGTTTTCTCTGTTGCACCTGAAAATAAATATATGTTTTGTTGTATCCACTTTGGCTCAAATGTGACTGTTCTGTTTGTAGAAATACTGATACTATTCCCAAAAAGTGTTGTCTACACAATGAGAAAGCAATAGAAATAAAGCTACTTTTGCCTCTGTCAGGGGAGGTAAAGTCAGAGAACCAATGCCAAATTGATTATACTGGCATAGTCTAGGGATAAACTGGGTAGTGTAAAAGACACAGATATGGAGGGCAAGAACAATTATCCCTTGAGTCTACTTGTCTCCAATCTCAGCCTTGTTTTAATTTCTATCTATTCATATCACAAGGACTTCAGTGCACCTGAGTTTGGGCTTTTGCTAGTACCCCAAAGACACTGGCGTATATACACTGAGAGTACCTGCATGTTTCAGGAGTTGTGACTCAGGCCTTGTCTGGTTTTGTTGGCAAAAGGCAGCTTTTGCTGACAAAACAGTGGAGGTGTACACACTACAAAGCTACTTTTGGCGTCAAAACTCGGCTGTTTTGCCGACAAAATAAAACCACCTTGACAAGAGGCATAGAGCTTTTTTGCAGCAAAGTTAAAGTGATGAAGTGTCAGTGTAGCACTGCTGTTCATTGTTGCCATAACTGGCCTCCCCCAGTATCCCACAATGCCTACCGTGACCACTCTGCTCACTGTTTTGAACTTGGCTGCCCTGCAGGCACGTGCCCCTCCCCTTTCAAAGCTCCTGGAAGCTTTGACATTCTTCAGTGTGGAGAGCTCACAGAGCTGCTGAGGATGCCGCTCCCTGTAGCTGAGGAGGCTGTGGGAGAACTTGGAAGGAATCACAGAACCATAGGCAGGCAGGCAGAGTGGGCTGCTGCTGCAGTGAGGAGGGAGGGGAGAGACTGCTGTGCTGTACAGAGCCGGGGGCTGATGTGGGAGTGTGTGTCCCCTCCCCTGCCTCAGGACTGGTTGGTCAAGCTGCTGTCTGAAGTTAGAGACAGCATGCAGACACACATTTCCCCAACACACACTGTTTCTCTCACATACACACTCCCCTCCCCCCACTCTCTCTCACTCTCCCCCAGCACACTCTGTCTCTGTCTTTCCCACACACACAAACTCCCTGTTGCACACTTTCCCCCCTCCCTCGGCTCCCACATACACCTCAGTTGAAAAGCGGCTGACAATCTAGTAGGCTGCCCCTGTAATGATGGGATTGAGAAACCTGCATCATGTGACACTGTACCTGTCCCATGAGGCATTGCAAACCCTTCCCAAAGCACCTTGCAGCCAGTTGCACAGTGGGATAGCTACCCACAGTGCACTTATCTCTGTGTTGGTTAGGGTGACCAGATGTCCCGATTTTATAGGGACAGTCCTGATATTTGGCGCTTTTTTTATATGGCTCCTATTACCCACCCCCTGTCCCGATTTTTCACACTTGCTATCTGGTCACTCTAGTGTTGGTGGAAGAGCTGCTAGTGTGGATGCGCTCTGCTGACACGAGCAGAGTGTGGATATGCAATAGCAGTTTGTTTAAAGCGCTTTTAATTATAGCAGCATAACTTTTGTCAAAACTCTGAAGTGTAGACACGGCCTCAGAATATTAGCTAAGCAGACTGTCTCTTCTGAGACAACATTGCATTCTATCTAGTCACCAGCCTTCTTTCTTCCTTGGCTTTTGCTTCCCTGATGCCCTCAGATTGGTTGGGCTAAGAAGTATCTCAAAAAGACAGCCTTGTTAGTTGAGATTATTATCCTTGCCACCTGATTGCCATGCTATCAAAGACCGGAGTGGCTTTTACAATTCTGGAGAGGCTCCTTTTAATAGGGAGGTCTGCCTCTCAAAGGGTCTGAATTATCAATCCAGGTCAGAGATTATCACTTTTGTTACTTTTCCATGTTTCTTGTGTTTGACTGGCAGAAGAATAAAAAGTCTGCATAGAAAGCTAAAATGGAGTTTGGATGCAACTGACTCCCTCCTCCCCTCCCCCCCCCACCATTGGACAGGCCCACTGCCTTTGGTAGTTTGTTATTTAGGCCTTCCTTTGTATGGATGAATGATCTTTTGAACCAGTCTGCATGCTATTGCCAAAGGTAATATCTTTTTAAAGGTTCTTTACTTATGAAGGGCAGTGAGGCTATACAGCACATGAACCTAGATCCATTTTGCAGGGTGTGGGTTCGTGCACTCTAAGGAAATTAAGGTGATGATAAAAATGGTATTGATTCTTGTTTCCAATAGTGAAAAATATCTTTTAAATAAACAAATAAAGCTTGAAGATCAAATAGAATCAGATATGCTATGTAAATATATTATAACATAGGGGTTGTGAAGAAAAGGTGGTTTGATCTATACCTCTGCCCCCTCAATCCAAAAATATGGTTATTCAAAGAAGAATTATCCACACCCCTGCCCCCAGACAGATCCCCGGGACTCCCACCCCCCATCCAACCACTCCCCGCCCCCTGAGAGACTCCCCCAGAACTGCCGACCCATCCAACCCTCCCCCTGCTCCCTGACAGCCCCCCCAGACCTCCCGACCCTTCCAACCCTCCCCCTGCTCCCTGACAGCCCCCCCAGACCTCCCCTTACCATGCCCATGCCGGTCAGACGCTGGCTCCACGTGGAGGCAAAACATGTTGCCGGCTGCCGCAGGCACAGCCCCTCCCCCGCAGAGGGCTGAGGCAGCGGGACGGGGGGAGCTCCGGGAGGGGCGGCGGCGGCGGCTCACACTCCCAGGCGCCGCAGAACCCGAGCGCAGTGAGGGGGGAGCCGGGGGGCGCGCCTGCCGGGGCTGCAGCCCGGTGCCCCCCCTGGGGGGGGCTCCTGCAGCGGATGCATGTGGGCAGTTGTCCCCATGCGCCCCCCGGCTACCCCCTCGCCGTGCTCAGGCTCTGCAGCTCCCGGGAGTGTGAGCCGCCGCCCCTCCCGGAGCAGGCTCAGGGCCCCGCGCCCCAGCAGTTCACACTTCCGGGAGCCGCAGAACCTGAGCGCGGTGAAGGGGAGAGCTGGGGGGCGCGTCTGCCGCCAGTCTGGGGTTCCGGCCGCCGGCCCTGCTCAGCCTCCTGCCAGCCTGGGCTGAGCGGGGCCGGGACCCTGGCTGGCAGCCACGTGCCAGGCAAAATCGGCTCACGTGCCGCAGGTTGCCGACCCCTGGTCTAAATGGTACTGCATCTAAACTCATTCACTATCCATAATTATAAATTATTAAAATATAACTAACAAAGCTCTTAATCTTACCATTTAGCAATTTTTTTATTTTTGTTTCAATATTGTAATTCGGTATGTGTGTATCATTGCACCCCCTGACACGAAGGTGGTAGTGATGTGGGGGTGGGGTGGGTTAAAGAGTGCCCCAAGCACAAAAGGTTTTTCTTTCTTCTTCAAACATGGGTTTTCAAAGGGCTTTTACTCAAACTTCAACCTTATGTGTGTGAATCATTACAAAAAAGTTTAATCAGTGATTTTGTTCATTGCACTTTGAGGTGCTTTTTATTTTAATTTAATTCATGATATATAATTGTTCCCCAACACTCTAATCATTAAGATAAGTCTCTAAATTAGACAAAACCTGGCAAATATTTTGCAGATGTATAACTAAAAGCACTTTTAGATTTATGATTGACATGTACACTATGGTCTGATTCTCATTCTCCACTGTTTTAGACCGATATATAATCGGTGTAATACAGTGGAGAATCAGGCCCTGGCTTAAATACAACATCCTTCTTCCTTACTCTGTTATAGTGCTACTTTTCTGTCATAATGATAGACTCCAGGCTCTTCATTAAATGTTACAGTTAAATTTTTTTTTGACTCTTTAAAAAAAAGAAAAAGCCAGTTTAATTGCTTAATAAAACAAGATTAAATGAATTTTTAAAAAATAGTGGAGTGTTCCTTTAATTAAAACATTAAAACTTCCATGGGATTTGGCCTACTTTTGTAACAGTACATTATTAATTACTAATGATTATTCCTAGCGGAATAACTTTTAGCTGGTGATATGTTGCCTAATTAGTATGATAATACAATAAGGCCCCAATTGGCCAAGATATACTAGATATGCTTAACTTCACTTTGTGTATGTAGTTTCATTGGAGCCAAAGGGATTACTCACATGAGTAAATTTAAAAGCAAGTGCATAAATAAGTCTTTGCAGTATCACGGCCTACCTGGGTACAACATTGCGTTATAGTTCTTCTCTTCTTTTCCAACATAAAAATTAGACAAAAAAAAAAAAATCCCTTGCATTGGCACTGTGCTCTAATAGGTCTCAGATGTCAGAGATGCATGCAGCCAGGAGCTCTTTTCTACCCTGGAGGTGGCTAGCCAGTCACAGCTGTCGGATCTTGACGAAGCGCAAACAGGAGAAGAAGCCCCTGGTAAGTGTATTTGATTTTGGGAATCACTGAAGCAAGTTGTTGGGGGCAGGAGGGTTGTAGAAAGCAGGCTTGTGTATGTATGATGCGCGTACCACCACATGCCTAGTCTGAGCGGTGGAACAGGGTGTTGATTGACTCCCTCACTTCACGGGAATCTGCCTCAGAGATCTCCAGGAAACTCCCATGGAAATACTGGGCAATCTGCTGCTGCAGGTTCTTTGGCAGAGCTGCTTTGTTTCTTGCGCCATTAAGGGTAACTTTCCTGTGCCACTCTGACGTCACTGGGGCGGGGGGCATTGCTGCACACAGTCGAGCCGCTTAAGAGCCAGGGCAGAAGCTGCAATCTTGGAGAAGACCCTCCCTTGATTCCCTGCTCACCCTCAGCAGCGAGATATCTGCCATAATGAACACAACCTGTGGAAAATGTGGGGACAGGAATGATTATCAGGCCCCCTCCTACAGTGCTGGCTCTCCCCAAGAGCCATGTGCCCAGTGTACAGTAGGGTCCGGGAACATTGATTTCCCCTGCCCCTGTGGCTACTCACCATTTTGGGGGTCTTGTGGCTCATGAGTGCTTGCCTGGGGTCAGCCAGTTAGTGACAGGTATGTGAATAGTGGCTGTGTTTTAAATCACTGAATCAGTGTTCTTTATGTTGCAAACAATACTGCTTCTGTTAAATGTTGCATTTTGGCTTCACAGAGATGAGCTTGGGAGCCCAGCCTCCCTCTTTGTTATCGGCGGCTGAATGGCTGCGCAGAATTAGAAAGCGGCCACGAAGAACTAAGGAAGACTTTCTGCGTGAGGTTATGACGCGCTCTGTGGCTGAAAAACAGGAATTGAAGGAGTGGCGGGACAGTGAGAAGAGGGACCAAAAGGAGAATGCGGTGCACCAGAATGAAGCCACGGAGCAACTCTTAAAAGTTATGGAGTGGCAAGCGGACACGCTCCAGGCGATACTAGCTCTTCAAACCGAGCAGCTCTGCGCCCGCCCTCCCCTGCAGCCGTTGTCGCAAAACTCTTTCCCATGCACCCCCCAGACACCGCCAACACACTCTTATCAACCTCCTGGCTCCAGTCTCTACCCGCGGTATTCCACGTCTCCCCCCGTCACAGTCCAGCACTGCGGACTCCCAGTACCCACTGCACTCAACACCTGTCCCTCTGCAGTGTAGCCCTTCTGAAGTACAGTACCCACTGCACTGTACTCCAAAGGAGAAGGTTACATATGATACCTGGACATACACAAATCTTTAACCGTCCCGAGACCCCACCTCCTCCTGGGACCTTCCTGTGATGTTGCACTCCTTATGTTTATGGAAATATGCTTATGAGTGTGAATATAGTGTAACTGGAATATGCTTTATGCAAAAGGTCTCTTGTAAGGTTTCATTACAAAGCTTATAATCTACTGAGTGTGTTAATACTATTTGTATGTATGTATCATTCTTGTATCTAAAGCTAGAAATATGAAGTATTACTCTGAAGTCCTATTGTAACTATGCAAAGTGTGGGCCACTAATAATGGCTTGGAATCTTGATGGCTCCCATTAACCAGGACAATTGGTTGTAAATGGCTCTGTTTACTCGCAAACCTTCCTGGGTACGTTCAGGCCAACCCTGAAAGAATGGATAATGAGGTCTTACAGTGACATATGATCATGTCACCTGGTACTGGAATCCATCTTAAACCTGGTGCTTTTCTATTTAGAAGGAAGGGTGGGAACCCAGAGAGAGACAAAAGATTCCCGCCTCATGCCAAAGGTATAAAAGGGGGTGGAACAGAACAAAGGGGGCTGCAGCCATAAGAAATCCCCTACTTACCACCTCAGCTGGAACTAACAAGAACTGTACCGGGGAAAGGATTGGGCCCAGACTAAGAAGGAGTCTAGTCTGTGAAAGAAGCTTATTGGAACATCTCTGAGAGCGAGATTTACCTGTATTCAGTTTCTTAATGTATTAGGCTTAGACTTGCGTGTTTTTGCTTTATTTTACTTGGTGATTTACTTTGTTTTGTCTGTTATTACTTGGAACCACTTAAATCCTAATTTTTATTCTTAATACAATCACTTTTGTGTATTATTGAACCCAGAGTAAGTGATTAATACCTGGGGGAGCAAACAGCTGTGCATATCTGTCTATCAGTGTTACAGAGGGCAGACAATTTATGAGTTTACCCTATATAAGCTTTATACAGAGTAAAACGGATTTATTTGTGATTTGGATCCCACTGGGAGCTGGGTGTCTGGGGGGTGGAGACAGGAGTACCTGCTGAGTGGTTTTCAGTTAAAGCCTGCAGCTTTGGGGACATGTTTCAGACCTGCGTCTGTGTTGCAGCAGGCTTGCGTGTCTGGCTCAGCAAGACAGGGTTCTGGAGTCCCAAGCTGAAAATGGGCAAATGGGCTCAGAGGTAGTTTCAGCATGTCAGGTAACAGTCCCAAGGGGGTCTCTGTAACCGAACCTGTCACACTTCTCTTCACCCATCCCCCTCAGTGCTGATGTGGGGTTTTTTTGTTTGACTCTCTCCTCCGGTTGTTTTTTAATAAAAGAATTGTGTTGGTTTGAAAGCAATCTTTATTCTATTAATTGAAAGCAAATAGAGCCCTGCAAAGCAACAGACAATTATTTTAAACCTTCATAGTGCATCATCTGCTCCAATCACAGTCATAGCATCGTCCTGAGCATAGCAACAAATATTAGTGGCTTTCAGCTTCAACTTGCTGCCTCAAGGCATCCCTCATCCTTATGGCCCCACGTTGCGCCCCTCTAATAGCTCTGGTCTCTGACTGTTCTACTTCAGCCTCCAGGCGCTGAGCCTCAGCAGTCCAGCCCTGAGTGAAGCTTTCACCCTTCCCTTCACAAATATTATGGAGCATAGAGCACGCAACTATAAGCATAGGAATATTGTCATCGGCCAGGTCCAGCTTCACATATAGGCAGTNCTTTATTCTATTAATTGAAAGCAAATAGAGCCCTGCAAAGCAACAGACAATTATTTTAAACCTTCATAGTGCATCATCTGCTCCAATCACAGTCATAGCATAGTCCTGAGCATAGCAACAAATATTAGTGGCTTTCAGCTTCAAATTGCTGCCTCAAGGCATCCCTCATCCTTATGGCCCCACGTTGCGCCCCTCTAATAGCTCTGGTCTCTGACTGTTCTAATTCAGCCTCCAGGCGCTGAGCCTCAGCAGTCCAGCCCTGAGTGAAGCTTTCACCCTTCCCTTCACAAATATTATGGAGCATAGAGCACGCAACTATAAGCATAGGAATATTGTCATCGGCCAGGTCCAGCTTCACATATAGGCAGTGCCAGCGGGCCTTTAAACGGCCAAAAGCACACTCAACAGTCATTCTGCACTTGCTCAGCCTGTTGTTGAACCACTCCTTGCTGCTGTCAAGGTGCCCCATGTATGGCTTCATAAGGCACAGCATTAAGGAGTAGGCAGGGTCTCCCAGGATCACAATGGGCATTTCGACATCACCTGCGGTGATCTTCTGGTCTGGGAAGAAAGTCCCTGCTTGCAGCTTCCTGAACAGGCCAGTGTTCCGAAAGATGCGTGCGTCATGCACCTTTCCAGACCAGCCTGTGTTAATGTCCTTGAAACGCCCACGGTGATCCACAAGTGCCTGGAGAACCATAGAGAAATACCCCTTCCGATTAATGTACTCTGTGGCTAGATGGTCTGGTGCCAGAATTAGAATATGCATGCCATCTATCACCCCTCCACAGTTAGGGAAGCCCATTTATGCAAAGCCATCCACAATGTCATGCACGTTGCCCAGAGTCACAGTCTTTCAGAGCAGGATGCAGTTAATGGCCCTGCACACTTCTGTCAACACAAGTCCAACGGTCGACTTTCCCATTCCAAACTGGTTAGCAACCGATCGGTAGCAGTCTGGAGTAGCCAGCTTCCACAGTGCAATCATCATGTGCTTCTCCAACGGCAGGGCAGCTCTCATTCTCGTGTCTTTGTGCTGCAGGGCTGCGGCAAGCTCATCACACAGTCCCACGAATGTGGCTTTCCTCATCCGAAAGTTCTGCAGCCACTGCTCTGCTCATCATCCCAGATGTGCATCACGATGTGATCCCACCACTCAGTGCTTGTTTCCCGAGCCCAAAAGCGGCATTCCACTGTGGTCAGCATCTCTGTGAATGCCCCAAGCAATCTCGTGTCGTAGCTAGTACACGTGGCGAGATCAAAGTCACTCTCCTCTTGCCTTTGTAGTTTAAGGAATAACTCCACTGCCACTCGTGATGTGTTGGTCAGAGTGAGCAGCATACTGGTCAACAGTTTGGGATCCATTCCTGCAGCCCAAAGAGGCAGGGCGCGCAGTACACAAACCGTTGAAAGATGGCACCAAATGCGGACGGAAGCACAGGGATTGCTGGGATGCAAAGCAATGCATCATGGGGCATTGGGACAGGACCCAGGATGCCCTACGTCCCCTTCCGTCTTCCCACAACTCTTAGCGGCAGAAGAGGAAGAGATGCTCTGTGGGATAGCTCCCCAGAGTGCAATGCTCCGAATACCGCTGCAAGTGCTGCAAGTGTGAACACGCTATTGCGCAGGCAGCTGACAGTGTGAACACACAACAGCCGTTTCTCTTCAGCGCTCTCTGAGCGACGCTGTAACTGTGCCAGTGTAGATATACCCTTAGTAATCATTTAGAACAACCATCTGCCAGCAAAAACTGTTTGTGCTTGGCCTCTATTCATAAAAGGAAGAAGACTAACTTACAGCAACAGCTTTTGCAGCATATCATTTCACCCCAGTTCTATAAATCCATAGGATTTGCTATAACAGATCAGATCGCTTCATCAAATGCTGTGTCTTGCCTCTGGCAGTGGCCAATAAATGGTCTTGCAGAGGAAAATGAAAGCAATGCCCCTAACAAACTGTGTAATATAAAAAGGGGGAAGATAGTCTTCCTGGTTCCTGCAGAGACCAGTTTATACCCTGAAGCATGAAATTAAATGTTAGTATAGGATGGTTAAAGCGTTTCTACATTAAACTCCATGGCGGTGTAGGAAGAGGGATAATGTTTGTTTCGTACATAAGTATCCTTAAATGCATTATTAATAAAGGAACATAATAACATTTGTTGGAACTGTAGTAGCTAACTTGTCCTGACAGGCAAGAAGGAAAATGCTGAAAAGTAATCCAGAGGGGGCAGCAATGGGGGTGGATTAAAACAAAATATCTCAAACACAAACAATTAAATCCTCTGTGCTAAACCCTTTTATTGTATAGCTCACGTAATCCCTACATCCTGAATCATACAACTAACTTAATTTTTCAATGTCCTCAACATCCCTTCGTGTACCCACTATTTTCTCATCTTCACCAGCTGCTGATGTATTAAAGGATCCAGTTTTAATTTTTATTAATATTTAAGGCCATGGGGTGAAATCTTCCAAACTGCTTCAGTGATTTAGGAGCCCTAGCTCCCAATGATTTTTGAAATGTTTACCCCTCTTGCTTCTACATCATCTTATTCAAGGAAATTGACATAGATATAGCATCAGTCAGATTGTCATGGTTCATCAGTAATTTATTATTGGTTTCTCATCTTCTGTTTAGGTTTTTTAAATGTTATGCCTTGCTGCCTAGATTTTCACCATTCTTCAAATTGAAAAAACATCAGTCTGTTTATATTTCCCCCCTATACCCCACCCAAGCATTTTACAGTAATGTTCTTTTTTGTAAATATATTAATGACTGGATTCTAGTGCTTGTGAACATGAGTAACTTACACCTTTGGACAGAAGCAGGAATAGTGCTGGTAGGCACAAGAGTCCTCCTTGCACAGCTCAATATGCTTTAGTATTGACCTTACCAGCAACCCTGTTGTTTCAGTTCTTGTGGCTCTCTTGAGCAAAAATGGCAAACCATGCTGAACTTTTGGATGGCTTAGGGATATGTGGAAATGGAGACAAGAACGAGCACACCATACACATTTTTATTCATGACTTAAGTGAGGATTTTATGCAAGAATAAATTCAATAAGGGTTGTATCATATTTGTATAAATAGTATTATGAATAGAAATGCGTGTACCTACATCCCTCTATAACAGGGGGAACTGTTACTTGTGGTCTTATAATCTTAGAGTAGCATTGCTCTTTTCAGTTAGGTATGTTTTTGCTTTTTATTTTTGAGTTGAGAAATGAGACATCTACTTAAGTGCTTGCCTATGTACATTCAGAGCCTGTTAAACAAAATAGTTTAAGGAATTAACTGTGTTCTGTGAGTTACGGCTTACATACATGCAAACATCCAATGCTGTAGTAATTTGACATGAGGATTTACTCAAATTTTAGTGCAAGATGCCCTCTGTACAAAAACTGTGGGTTATTACAATGGTTATGTGGTGCAAGAGAAGCAAAAACAAAATCTCATGTTTAATGGTTGCAGAAAACCTAAGATCAGAAATGGAACACATGACTACGAGATCTGAAAATGCTAATGTAACTCTAGGGCTAAATTGTGATAACCTAATCCATGCTGAGTAGTATCTTACTCAGGGTGTAGTAGCGTTGGTTTGAATGGGACCATGACCAGAGTAAGGTATGGTACTACTCGATGTGAGTAAGGGTGTCAGAACCTGGACCTTAACCATTAAGTTCCAAAATACTCTATAACCCAATTTTGAAAGTTCAGCTGCAGTATCTTGCTTCTCTGCTATGGAAGCTGGGTACTAACGAGACTAAGGGTCTGACCTACAAGCCATTAGAGTCAATGAAAGATTCCTATTGACTTCAGTAGTTTTTGGATCAGGCCCATAATGACTGGCTCAATGTATTACATAATAGTTTGCAGTGTTGGTCCCAGAATATTAGAGACACGAGGTGGGTGAGGTAATATCTTTTATTGGACCAACTTCTGTTGGTGAAAGAGACACGCTCTTCTTCAGCTCTGTGTAGCTCTGTTGGTCCAATAGAAGATGTTACCTCACTCCCTTGAATTGCACAGTCGGCAGGAATAGATGCTAGAAGTTCTGACTGCTAGTTCCAAGCTCTAACCACTAAACAACCCTTTGCTTCCAGCATCTGAGCTGGAAACCTCAATCCAACAGGTAAATTTTCTGGAGTGGATGGCCTGACAAAAAGATTCTATTTTGTAAAGAGCAACTTGTTTGTTTAAATGTAGCAGTGTTAGTTTTCTTAGATAAACTTGGAAGCTGTTACCCTGTCGGACTAGGGTAGGCAAGCTCTTTAGTGCTCACAACCCATTTTTTATTCAGGGTGTAATCGTTCAACCAAGTAAGAGTAGAATGGTCTTACTTATTTCACATGCCCCTCTGGTTTGGCTTCAGACCAGTTAGTCAGTCATATTTCTCTCCTTCAGTCTCTGCAAGAATTCTAATTTGTGGCCTGGTACTGGCAAAACTTTGTTATAGGTAGGGGCACCGAACAAGTGACAGCTACCATTACAACCCCTTGCCAAGTGAAAATGTTGGTTGTAACTATTTTTAACAGTTTCACTGCGGGGCTCAGCTTGTGCTGTGGTGATGCACTTTGAAGTGTCCATATAGGGCCTGATTGAAAGTCCATTGCAGGCAATGGAAAGACCCCTGTTAACTTAAGTAGTCTTTGTCTCAGGCAAGGCTGAAAAGGTTGAAAGTTCTATTTGGAAAAACACCTATGATTGTGGATGCTTGACAGACCTCATATAAACCATCTCATCTTCTTGAATATGGAAAACTGAGTTTGAAATCTTGCAAACATAGGTTTGATTACAAGTTTTCAGACACTGCCTGTTTTTGGTCAGACCAGAAATACCATAGGAACGGCCCTTCTTATGAGTTCCAGCACTTCTGAGTTGAGTTCTGAAAGAACCAGGAAGTGGAGGGGCATGCAGAAAGGAAAAGAAATGGAGAAAAGAGTTAATTAAAAGTTATGAATGCCCAGAAAGACTTACTGAGCAAAGTTAATTTCTGGATCCAAACGTCCCCAAATTTCAGGGGGTTCTGATCTAGTCGTGTGTGTTTGGGCCTATTGCTAGCTAAAAGGTGTAACATGGCTTCCCATTATTCAAGCAAAAGCTTAGGGTAGTTCCAGTTCACCTAGAGCTCAAGTAACCCTATTTGAGTTAGAGAGCAGATATGGTAGCTTGCTTTTCTTCTACAAAAGCTCTTCTCCCTCTCTTATCCTCTTTCACATTCTCTCTGGAATGTTATTGGATGCTTACTTATGATGCTGGAATAGCAAAATGAAATAAAGCAGGACATCTTCTCTATCTAGTAGTAACACAATTGTGAGATTTTACAACTTCACATATATTTTGGCATTGAATATAGTATATTAGAAAGATGCCATCTTTTCTTTTCTATAATCCTTTTCTTCTTCATCTCTGTTAGTGAAGGGTGCACCTTGAAAGGCTTGGTAATTTTGATTCATGTAAGCAGTGCATGCAAGTTTTGATTCTCATCTATGATATAGGGCAGTATGTCTGCTGGTTTACTGGTTAGAGCAGGGAAACTAGGAGACCTCAGTTCTTGTCTCAGCTCTGCTTCAGACTTGCTATGTATGTGTAACCTTGCACAAATCACTCCACCTCTGTGCCTCATTTCCCCATATGTTAAATAGGAATAATAGTATTCTTATTCACCTTTGTGAATGCTACTATATAGCTGTAAAATATTATAGGAACCTACTGGGGTTGCAAATCTTAAGAAAACAAGTTTCATAGCAATATTTCTAGTACCATTTGCTTCTGGAAGAGCTAGAAATTGTTTGAGGACAGATTTCCTCATAGTATTTTGACACTTCCTCTTCTGATTCCAGTCCAAAACAGGAAATACAGATGTAAGTGAATATGAAAAGATGCGGAAGCATATAAAAATATGTAGTCTGGTTTTCAGAGGTACTGAGTAGCTGCAGCTTCTATTCACTTTTGATGTGAGGCACAAAAGAGGCGGTGTGGAGAATCTATTGAAGAAAGAGGAGAAGGTGTGAAGGAGAATAAAAAGAGCAAAGAAGTGTGCATCTATAAGGGAAAATATACCATATTATGTTCCCTTTATAGTGTGCCTAATTTGTGGAGGGGTTTCTGTCTTGCCTCATTGACTACACATCTTCCAGCCTCTGCAAAAAACAATGCAGGGGTCCTACAGACAACAGCCTCCTTCACTACACCAGGGCCGGCTTTAGGCCGATTCCCCCGATTCCCCCGAATTGGGCCCCGCGCCTAAGAGGGCCCTGCGCCTAAGAGGGCCCCGCACCCTAAAGAAGAGCGCCTAACTTAGGCGCCTTTTTAAATTTTTTTACTCACCCGGCGGCGGTCCGGGTCTTCGGTGGCACGTCGGCGGTGGGTCCTTCACTCGCTCCGGGTCTTCAGCGGCATTTCTGCGGCGGGTCCTTCAGTGCCGCGGAAGACCCGGAGCGAGTGAAGGACGTGCCGTCGCCGTGCTGCCAAAGACCTGGACCGCCACCGGGTATTCGAATCAGGCCCCGCACTTCCTAAAGCCGGCCCTGCACTACACAACCTGAGTCATCCCCAGAGCAGATCCATCCTGTGTATTTTATGAGGCAGAGGAAAAAAATAGTATGTAATTAAAGACTGTTTCATAATGCATACACACAAAGGAGCCGAATTAAGATTGCACAGACAACCTTAATTCTGTTATTTCCTAACTTTTGAGTGCTTAACTTTGCAGCCTCAATAATGCTTTTTTAACTCTGTGTGTGTGGGCACATGGTCACGCGTGCATGGTTTCCTGGGTTTTTTAATAGGTGAATTGAAAAACAAAAAATCCAGCATGTGGTGATATATTGACACCCACAAGATTCATCATTATACAGACTTCTGCTCCTTAAGATAAGTAAGTAACTATTAGTATGGCTGCGATTTAGTCATGGAGGTCACAGAAGTCACAGAATCCGTGACTTCCAAAGACCTCCGTGACTTCAGCCAGCACCGGCTGGGAGCTGCAGGGTCCCCTGCCACCTGCAGAGGCAGGGAGCTGCAGGGTACCCCCACTGGCCCAGGTGATGGGAGCCCCCCGCAGCTCCCGGCCACCGCGGACGGCAGGGGGGAACCCTGCCGCTCCTGGCTGCCCTGGAGGAACCCCGCTGCTCCCTGCCGGAGTTTGGGAGTTTGGGTTTGGGGTCTAGGCTGGGGGTTGGGGTGCAGCGCTTACCTCGGGTAGCTCCTGAAAGTGACACGCACTCCCCTCTGGCTGCAGTTCCTAGGTGGGGGGCCGGAGGGATCTCCACGCGCTGCTGCCCACAGGCACCACCCCTGCAGCTCCCATTGGCTGCAGCTGGCAGAGTTGGCGCTCGGGGTGGGGGCAGCATGCGGAGACACCCCCCCCCCCCCCCCCCCCCCGCAGGGGCCGCAGGAAGCTGAGCAGGTGGGCAGGGAAGCCGCCTTAGCCCCGTTGTGCTGCTGGTGGTGGCGGTGGGGCCCCCAGGCCCTTTTAAATCGCCCGAGAGCGGTAGGTGAGGCCAGGAGACGCTCCAGGGGAGGCAGCAGGCGGGGCTGGGGGAGAGACCTGGCCCCGAACTTTGGTGGAGCTGGGCCCCCGTGCTCTCATATTGGTGGAGCACGGGCATCATGGGCCCATACAACTCGCTGACCCTGGAAAAGGGCAGGGGGAAGTGTTGCAAACTGTCTTGAACGCTCCAATAAGCTTTTATTCTCATTGTGAGTAAAGGCTTGGGTCTTTTAACTCATCCATCTATCCCTGGAAAACAGAAGTGGCTTTTTGCGAACAGGGGCTGCTAACAGGGAGTTTTGCAAGGGAGTTTGGGAAGGGAGCGAGGGTCCCTTGCCGGTTTTATCTGTTTCCCTTTATCCCCTTAAAACCTATAAACCAAACTGAATTGTGAATTGGGAGTGCTTTGTTCCAGGTGGGCCTTGAGTGGGCCTGACTGTTATAAAAAGGCAGTCAGCAGCGAACCGTGGAGGCTAACAGAGGGAGTTTGCGGAGAGCCCACCGAGGCTTACATCTCACGGGCTTCTGTGAGTTGCTGCAACAGCTGAGGAAGCTCTTAGAAGGAAGGTGATATGGAAGGTGAGCGTTCAGTTGTTGTAACCTGCACAGGTTGTGCCATGTTTGTATTTCTTCCACAGGACAGAAGCGACTTTGTCTGTACAAAGTGCAAGCTGGTCTCCATATTGGAAGAGAAGGTTCGAGGTCTGGAGAAACAAGTATCGACCCTGCGTTGCATACGAGAAAATGAAGATTTCCTGGACAGACGTCAGGAGATGCTTCTACAGGCACAACGTTCTGAAGAATTGGAGCATGTTGCGCAGAGGGGACTGAGGGACGGTGAAGAAAATTGGCAGCATGTGACCTCCAGAAGAAGGAAGAGGAGCGTCCATGTACCAGCAATGGAGATACAGGTGAGCAACCGTTTTCATGTTCTCTCCACAGGTACTAATGCGGAGAGTGGAGTAGATGATACATCTGAGGGAAGGGAGCAGAAGGAGACTCCACTGATTGGAAGGCATGAGATGCACTGTCCTAGGGATGGGGGTTCCACGACCACCGCTCCCAAGAGAAGGAGGAGGGTGGTGGTGGTCGGGGACTCCCTCCTCAGGGGGACTGAGTCATCTATCTGCCGCCCCGACCGAGAAAACCGAGAGGTCTGCTGCTTGCCAGGAGCTAGGATTCACGATGTGACGGAGAGACTGCCGAGACTCATCAAGCCCTCGGATCGCTACCCCTTCCTGCTTCTCCACGTGGGCACCAATGATACTGCCAAGAATGACCTTGAGCGGATCACTGCAGACTACGTGGCTCTGGGAAGAAGGATAAAGGAGTTTGAGGCGCAAGTGGTGTTCTCGTCCATCCTCCCTGTGCAGGGAAAAGGCCTGGGTAGAGACCGTCGAATTGTGGAAGTCAACGAATGGCTACGCAGGTGGTGTCGGAGAGAAGGCTTTGGATTCTTCGACCATGGGATGGTGTTCCAAGAAGGAGGAGTGCTAGGCAGAGACGGGCTCCACCTAACGAAGAGAGGGAAGAACATCTTCGCAAGCAGGCTGGCTAACCTAGTGAGGAGGGCTTTAAACTAGGTTCACCGGGGGAAGGAGACCAAAGCCCTGAGGTAAGTGGGGAAATGGGATACCGGGAGGAAGCACGAGCAGGAGAGTGCAAGAGGGGAGGACTCCTGTCTCAGACTGAGAAAGCGGGACAATCAGCGAGTTATCTTAAGTGCCTATACACAAATGCAAGAAGCCTGGGAAACAAGCAGGGAGAACTGGAAGTCCTGGCACAGTCAAGGAACTATGATGTCATTGGAATAACAGAGACTTGGTGGGATAACTCACATGACTGGAGTACTGTCATGGATGGATATAAACTGTTCAGGAAGGACAGGCAGGGCAGAAAAGGTGGGGGAGTTGCATTGTATGTAAGAGAGGAGTATGACTGCTCAGAGCTCCGGTATGAAACTGCAGAAAAACCTGAGAGTCTCTGGATTAAGTTTAGAAGTGTGAACAACAAGGGTGATGTCGTGGTGGGAGTCTGCTATAGACCACCAGACCAGGGGGATGAGGTGGACGAGGCTTTCTTCCGGCAACTAGCACAAGTTACTAGATCGCAGGCCCTGGTTCTCATGGGAGACTTTAATCACCCTGATATCTGCTGGGAGAGCAATACAGCGGTGCACAGACAATCCAGGAAGTTTTTGGAAAGTGTAGGGGACAATTTCCTGGTGCAAGTGCTGGAGGAACCAACTAGGGGCAGAGCTCTTCTAGACCTGCTGCTCACAAACCGGGAAGAATTAGTAGGGGAAGCAAAAGTGGATGGGAACCTGGGAGGCAGTGACCATGAGATGGTCGAGTTCAGGATCCTGACACAAGGAAGAAAGGAAAGCAGCAGAATACGGACCCTGGACTTCAGAAAAGCAGACTTTGACTCCCTCAGGGAACTGATGGGCAGGATCCCCTGGGAGAATAACATGAGGGGGAAAGGAGTCCAGGAGAGCTGGCTGTATTTTAAAGAATCCTTATTGAGGTTGCAGGAACAAACCATCCCGATGTGTAGAAAGAATAGTAAATATGGCAGGCGACCAGCTTGGCTAAACAGTGAAATCCTTGCTGATCTTAAACGCAAAAAAGAAGCTTACAAGAAGTGGAAGATTGGACAAATGACCAGGGAGGAGTATAAAAATATTGCTCAGGCATGCAGGAGTGAAATCAGGAAGGCCAAATCACACTTGGAGTTGCAGCTAGCAAGAGATGTTAAGAGTAACAAGAAGGCTTTCTTCAGGTATGTTAGCAACAAGAACAAAGTCAAGGAAAGTGTGGGCCCCTTACTGAATGAGGGAGGCAACCTAGTGACCGAGGATGTGGAAAAAGCTAATGTACTCAATGCTTTTTTTGCCTCTGTCTTCACGAACAAGGTCAGCTCCCAGACTGCTGCACTGGGCAGCACAGTATGGGGAGAAGGTGACCAGCCCTCTGTGGAGAAAGAAGTGGTTCGGGACTATTTAGAAAAACTGGACGAGCACAAGTCCATGGGGCCGGATGCGCTGCATCCGAGGGTGCTAAAGGAGTTGGCGGATGTGATTGCAGAGCCATTGGCCATTATCTTTGAAAACTCATGGCGATCGGGGGAGGTCCCGGATGACTGGAAAAAGGCTAATGTAGTGCCCATCTTTAAAAAAGGGAAGAAGGAGGATCCGGGGAACTACAGGCCAGTCAGCCTCACCTCAGTCCCTGGAAAAATCATGGAGCAGGTCCTCAAGGAATCAATTCTGAAGCACTTAGAGGAGAGGAAAGTGATCAGGAACAGTCAGCATGGATTCACCAAGGGCAAGTCATGCCTGACTAACCTAATTGCCTTCTATGAGGAGATAACTGGGTCTGTGGATGAGGGGAAAGCAGTGGATGTGTTATTCCTTGACTTTAGCAAAGCTTTTGATACGGTCTCCCACAGTATTCTTGCCGGCAAGTTAAAGAAGTATGGGCTGGATGAATGGACTATAAGGTGGATAGAAAGCTGGCTAGATCGTCGGGCTCAACGGGTAGTGATCAACGGCTCCATGTCTAGTTGGCAGCCGGTTTCAAGCGGAGTGCCCCAAGGGTCGGTCCTGGGGCCGGTTTTGTTCAATATCTTCATTAATGATCTGGAGGATGGCGTGGACTGCACTCTCAGCAAATTTGCAGATGACACTAAACTGGGAGGAGTGGTAGATACGCTGGAGGGTAGGGATAGGATACAGAGGGACCTAGACAAATTAGAGGATTGGGCCAAAAGAAACCTGATGAGGTTCAACAAGGACAAGTGCAGAGTCCTGCACTTAGGACGGAAGAATCCCATGCACTGTTACAGACTAGGGACCGAGTGGCTAGGCAGCAGTTCTGCAGAAAAGGACCTAGGGGTTACGGTGGACGAGAAGCTGGATATGAGTCAACAGTGTGCCCTTGTTGCCAAGAAGGCTAACGGCATTTTGGGCTGTATAAGTAGGGGCATTGCCAGCAGATCGAGGGACGTGATCGTTCCCCTCTATTCGACATTGGTGAGGCCTCACCTGGAGTACTGTGTCCAGTTTTGGGCCCCACACTACAAGAAGGATGTGGAAAAATTGGAAAGAGTCCAGCGGAGGGCAACAAAAATGATTAGGGGGCTGGAGCACATGAGTTATGAGGAGAGGCTGAGGGAACTGGGATTGTTTAGTCTGCAGAAGAGAAGAATGAGGGGGGATTTGATAGCTGCTTTCAACTACCTGAAAGGGGGTTCCAAAGAGGATGGATCTAGACTGTTCTCAGTGGTACCAGATGACAGAACAAGGAGTAATGGTCTCAAGTTGCAGTGGGGGAGGTTTAGATTGGATATTAGGAAAAACCTTTTCACTAGGAGGGTGGTGAAGCACTGGAATGGGTTACCTAGGGAGGTGGTGGAATCTCCTTCCTTAGAGGTTTTTAAGGTCAGGTTTGACAAAGCCCTGGCTGGGATGATTTAGTTGGGATTAGGTCCTGCTTTGAGCAGGGGGTTGGACTAGATGACCTCCTGAGGTCCCTTCCAACCCAGATATTCTATGATTCTATGATTCTAAGGCATCACAGATGCCTCCCACTATCCAGAAAAGGAGCACAGATTGTACACATTAAACTTAAAAAAACATGGAACACATTCCTGGTTTTAAGAGCGTCTCCATTATGTTATTAAAGAGCACGAGTGTGTAGAATGGAATCTGTGTTGGTAATGAAACTGCTCTCCAGGTTCCTAGTTTTTTTGGAAAATTACACTTGGGTAACCATTAGTGAGGTGCTAAATTACAGTCTAGCAGAATTTTAAAGGCCACCATGGGCCTTAATTGTAAAAACTGAACTGTCAGACTCTTAAAAAAAAATTAGTGCTATAAACTCTGTGTACTTAGTTTATTTAAAAGGCAGGGAAACGCACTTTGAGTGTCTGAGGTTATTTAGCATTGTACCAATGAAGAGGTTTAAAACAGGATATTTAATAATGTGCAAAGTAGTTAAACCAGCCAACTCCACAGAGAAGTGTACAGGAAGGCTGCATTATTGTATGAGATCAGAACTATGGGATGAATCCTGCAGTCCTTGCGTGAATGCAGTGGGGAACTCCCCTTAATTTCAGTATAGCGTACAGGATTTGGCCCTCCATGGGTAGGTGCAAGGGGGATAAGTTTATGGGGTGGGGGGTTGCAAAGGAAATTCACTTTGGACTGGCCTAGATGGAGGTGGACTTTTGCCCATTTATAAATGGAAGTGGGCACTTTTTGACACCATACAATATTTGGGCATTCAGTAGTGCTGAGGAGTCCAAAAGGACCTCAAGATTAAGGATTAATATAATTAGCTGAAGATAGGTGCATTCAGTAGAGGGGGATGTTATAGAAGACACAAGTTCTTTGAAATGCTTTCCCCTTCCTAGTGGTATCACTTCAGCTGCTTTTGTCCCGGTGCTGAGTTTGGCTAGGTATTGAATAACCTAGGAAAGGGTGTTGCTTACTTTTAACATAAAGGATTGTAGAACTGGGTTGCTGGTACTGCAGCAAAGTTCCTTCAAATCTATGAGATGTTTCTTTGATGTAGCTGGTTTGCTTCAAAATTTAAGAGGTCTACAGGTAGCTCTTTTGGACTTGAAATACTCGAGTTTGCATTGTGATTTTACAGAATTTGACACGGATTCTGTGGACTTTGTCAGAGGTTCCAATGGCCATAGATTATTTACCAGACCTTCCAAAAATACACAGACACTAGAGTTTATTAAGGACAAATTAATAAAACAAATGTGGCATTTCTGGCTCAAGGCATTTTAAAGATGTGATGTTTTAAGTAAATATTAAAGACTCTTCTAAAAGTGAAAAATTGATTTTTTTCCCCAAGCTTTCATATCACCAAATCGGTTTGCCTGATTAAACTTGCTTTCTCTAAAAATTATCCTCCAGCAGGAGACCACAGTGTAAAATAGCTACAGAAAATATGTATTTTGCGGAAAGGATGAGTGTACATCAAAATTGATTATAATGTAAAGTTAGTTTCAACCTTAGCTATGGCATCATATGGAGTTGGCTCCGTATTGTGTACTATACTAATCTTAAACAAAGAAACAAAAAAATCCTCTTTTCTGTAATCATTTTCCAAAGATATCTTATTCTAATTTGCCAGTAGGTGGAAGTAGTAATCTTTGCTAAACTCTCTAGCTAGCACTTCTTTTTTGACCATTGATTTTTTTTTCAATGGGATTTGAATACCTAGCTTTCTTAGTTCCCTTTGAAAATCCCAGCCTATGTTAATAGTAATCTCATAACAATCTGGAATAAAAAGTTTTAAAATTTCAAATTAGTTAGAATAATGCTCTAAAAGTTTTGCAAAAATTCCAGTATTTTGGAAGCAAGACACATTCTTACATCCAATGGGAAACTACTCAGTTTGCAAAAGCAGCAAAAATGTTATAAGTAAACAGGTAACATCTTGTTACATCAAAATATATGTAAAAATAAACATAAACTGACATAGGGATATAGAATCACTCTTTCCATCATATTGTACTTGAGAGGGCATGTCTAGGAGAAACTGGATGGATATGTCCTTTATAGACAGATGAGCACTTTTTCAAGTGTAGAGGATGCATACTATAGTATGTCAAGTGGCTCTGATATGCCGGTCTCTGATGTTCATATAGTTGCAGTGAAGTTATTTTATAATATTTGTAGAAACCATGAGTCCTGCATTTTTGGTAAAATCTTGATATGTATACAAAGTATAACAGCATCAGCTGGAGAGATTGAGAGGGCCCTTTCTCAGAATAGCCAGTAGCCTGGTGATTAGGGCTCTCACCTGGGAAGGAGTAAAACCTTGGAGACGGAGGTCCAAATTCTCACTCTGGAGCCGGGGCTCGAACCCAAGGCTTACCCCTTCCCTAGTGAGTGCCCTAAGTACTGGACTAATGGCTATAAGGGGGGCACTGCTACCACCACCTTCTCCTCTGTTTTATGAATGGGGTCTAAATCCCCTTTGTAAATTTAGCCATTTCTTTCCAAATTTCCTCTATTCTAAAAATGCCTAAAATTGAGGCAAAATGTTTAGTTTTGGGTTAAACAAAACATTTAATTCAACCCAAAATGGATTTTTTTTTATTAGGCAAAATTCCAAAAAGGTTGATTTCAGGGTTACCTGAAACAATTTTTTTTTTCAGAACTGCTAGTAAACTAAAAAAAGTTACTTGCACTGTTCACAACTACCACATCTCCTTTATATCTAATGATATTCATGACCCATTTATTCAAGTGGGTGCACAAAGTTGTTCAATGTACTTTTGTAAGTGTCCATCTTGCACACACCACAGCCAGTGTGTGTGAGTACAAGTAAGATTTGCATGAATGTGTGGCTATGTAGACATGCAAGTTTGAGTCACATGCATATAAAAAAAATAGCAAGTACTCTTGTGTGTAGGAATTAAAAACCCTGGATTTGGACATGTAATCTTTGTGGAAATTTGGGTTTGAATATGAACTTCATAGAATGGTTTCATCTGTGCTTTCAAGATATGAGACTACTTTCTTCTTTTCAGAAAGAATTACATGAGATTGGATCATTTAAAATATTCAGTTCTTGAAGCAGATATTTATATTCAATGCTGAGATTTCCAGACCAGCCAAGTGTTTTGGATTGTAGGTTTAAAAGAAAATTATTTTTTATTTGGGAATTCTTTTTACAGTGCAGAACACCAACAAAGCCTCTTACAAATAATAGCTCAAAACAATATTTTGTTTATTAGTAATTAGGCTCTTAAGAAGCTTTTAAAAATGAATAGAAATTGATAGAGATTTGGGAAGGAAGGAACCTTTTACTGAGATGTGTTTACATTTAAAAAAAAAAAAAGCCTGGGATATGGTTACATCTGAAACAAATGATAAAGCAAAACTAACACCACTTTGAACTTCAATAGCCGCTGATGACCAGTGGACTCAAATCACGTACAAAGCTTTTATGAATGTCCCTAACATTCTTGAGAGAGACAGAAACATTATCCCATTTTACAGCTGGAGAAGCTGAGACACAGTGGAGGGATGGAGGATGGTTTTAAGGCACCAGACTGCAGCTTAGGAGAACTGGATTCATTTCCTGCAGCTGCCCCAAACTTCCCATGTGACCTTCAGTAAATCAGTTAATCTCTCTGTGCCTCAGTTCTCTATATGTAAAATGAGAATAATGCTACCCTATCTCTCAGGAACTTTGTAAGGATAAATTAATGATTGTAAAGTGCTCAGATACTACAGCGATTGGGGCCCCAGTAACCACCTAAGAAAAGAGGTAGTGACCATCAATTGCCCAAGGTTAAACAAACTTACAATATTTGTTACCCTGTCTGTCCAACCACTTTTTTAATGTTCTCCACCCATTATGTCTCGTCTTGTCTGTAAGCTCTTTGGGGCAGGAACTGGCAGTTATATGTTTGTACAGGGTGAAGCACACTGGGGCCCAACCTGGCTGTGGCCTTCAGGTACCACTGTAACACAAACGTTAAATAATAGCACCAGCAAGTCTGCAACACAGCCAGAAATAGAACTTGGGCTCTTGACATCCACTCCCATGTTTTGACCACTGCACAATCCTGGTTTCGTAAAAGAAGTGGTATTTTACAATTGAAAGAGAAGTTATTTCACTTAGAAAATATGAGCATACATGCTCAGTCAAAACCCCATGCACTGTGGAAAATTTAAAAAATGTGCACTGATTCTTGTGGCTTGTGCACATCGATTGTTAAACTCCTCATGTCCCCAGTACCTCATGCTGCCTACAACTAGCTTTTTATTCTCTTATTACATGCGGTGATGTTTTTCCAGGTTTTGGCTGTGAATCAAAATGACATTTATATATAAGAAAACTTCTGTGGGGTAGAGAAGGAAGGAGATTGAAAATGGTAAAAGATTAAATCTTCATGTGCTTTTTTGGGGATCATTGGAGTGTGAAACATTTGCCATAAAATATTCAGATTTTTGCAACATCTACATTAAAGGCTGTGCAATGCCTTTCCATAAACATTTACAGTATGTCTATGACAGCTAAGTTCTGCACATCTTCCTTCATGTCGTCATATGCTATAATGCACTGATTGCCAAAGCCATGTAAAAATTTGACTCCCTAATAATGGTGGTTGGGCTCACAATGCAGAGGTGAGGCTAGAAATACCAACGTTTCAGGATATAGGAAGATATGATACAAAGTATGAATGGGTTCAAAACAGAACTCTGGAACCCAACATCCCAAAACTTAGAAGTTGAGAGCTGGCGGATATAAGCTGTGTAGTTACCCTGTATGTAAACCCTAGATCCAAATATACCTGAACTTTTGGAAAATTCAGATTAGAACCTCACTATTTGATCACAGTGTTGCCAGCTCTCTCAATAGTTGATGTTTTACTTAAAGCCCCAGGTACTAGACAAAATGATTCTGTGAGAATCTTGGTTTATTTTTATTTTTTAGTGAAAGTTTCTAGCCATTATGATTGTGGAGAAAATTTTGTAACTGTGACCCAATTGCACTCTGAAAAATTAAACACCAGAAGGCAAATAAAAAGAACCCCACACTTACTATGTTGTATAAACTTGAGGTTTTTGAATGTTTGGGGTTCTTGATGCTGATACAGACTCTAGCAAATGTGAGAGTTTACAGCTGGTGAAACCTAGGGAAAAATCCAGACTATCCTCTTTCATCTCATTCTGAATGGGATTGCACTCTGGAGGTTTTTTCTGTTGTTGTTGTTGTTGTTGTTTTTTTAAGGAGAGTTTTAGCTATAATGGGCAATGTTTTGGCCAGAGAGAGAGGAAGGAACAGGAAAGCAGTGGTTTGTTCTAAAACCACAACATGTTAAAGCTGGGCCCCCTCCACAGCTCTAGAAATGGAAGTTGCTGGCTGGAAATGGTCCAGGTTTAATTGCAACACTTCTAGGTTTTGTACCCTCAATTCACATGGTGATATCTATATAACAAAATCCCCTACAAAATGGAAAGTCCCTCTCTTTTTGGTCTCTGTGTGACTCTGAGTCCTAGTGTTTGTCCACACTTAACCAAAGAACAATTCCTCAACCTTTTTCCCTTTTTAACCTCGGTTTGCTCTTCATAACAGAGCAACGAGCTTCAGCTTGCAACGTGCAGGAAGTCAGATTAAATGATCATGATGGTCCCTACTGACCTTAAAGTCTGTCAGCAGTAAGTGCAACAAGGGCAAAAACCTGTTGTAGCATTCCTGTTCATGGGTGACATTTTAACCCTATCCATGCCAATACTGCGTATGCATCACCCATAACACTTCCAATTATTTTTGTTTTAGCTTGTGAGAAACTGGAAATCAAGACCCAAAACATCACTTCATGTTGAATTTATAGAATAGTGATTTGATCTTATTACAAGTGCATGATTATTTAGGCTTATGTCAATAACTAGTGTGTGTATACATAAAATATATAAAAACATAAGTGACAGCTTAACAATACTTACATAAGAAAGTTTTGTACACAATTTATAAAGTGGAGACCTCCGTATGTAATCTCTCCTAACTAACAGTGCGTCTATATACAGGATATATTCTTGCAGAGAGAATCAATAACTAGATACCCCAAACTAACAGCAGTGATTCCATCTTTCTTGAAAAAAAAGAATCAAGTCCAAATAAAGCAAGAAGATGGTATTTAGAGGAGGTGTGGGAAGAAGAGTTTTATGTTTATAATATGTGGGGAAATTTGTCAAATGCCTGTGGCCAAATGGTCTAAAGCATCTGGTGTACGTGCAGAGATTTCTGACCAAAGAGGGAGCATCATGAGAAAAGGTTCTGATAGATGTAGCCTGCTGAGTGTGGTCCATGGGATCTGAGAGAGGAAGAATCTTGTGTATTTTTATAATGGCAGATTGTTGTGTAATTAAGAGTAATGAGAGCTTTAAATACAATTGTTTTGATATTTAGCTTCAAAGGAAACCAGAAAACATTTTCAGTGGTTTCTGAAGTTTGGACACTTATTCACTGTGAACTGGACTTCAACCAGAAACTCATTTCCCATAGGCAGGCATTAGAAGGTAACAATTTTCAGTCACCGAAAGACCTGAGCAGAATTCAAACTTGTTGCCTAAATGTGAAAGCCTTTATATCTCTTTTCCAATACCTGATGCCGCCTATCTTCCATAATAGTACATTTTGTTTCTTGGACATTTTGTTGGTATTATATTTGAGACCCATTGGGGGAGAGCAGAAATCAAAGGGTCTAATACTCTACTGCAGGGGTCGGCAACCTTTCAGAAGTGGTGTGCCGAGTCTTCATTTATTCACTCTAATTTAAGGTTTCGCGTGCCTGTAATACATTTTAACATTTTTAGAAGGTCTCTTTCTATAAGTCTATAATATATAACTAAACTATTGTTGTATGTAAAGTAAATAAGGTTTTTAAAATGTTTAAGAAGCTTCATTTAAAATTAAATTAAAATGCAGAGCCCCCTGGACCGGTGGCCAGGACCCGGGCAGTGTGAGTGCCACTGAAAATCAGCTCGCGTGCCGCCTTCGGCACCCGTGCCATAGGTTGCCTACCCCTGCTCTACTGTATTGCACCTGGTGTAATCATTTACAGATGTGCAAAGCACATATAAAAATGCTGCCAACCTATAATGATGCCATTATATGCTCACTGTAATAGATGTGAATGACTGTGCTAGGTGCAAGGCAGTAGATAATCAGGTCCAATTTTTTTATTTTCTCTTCCTAGCCTGAGACCTAGGATAACCAGACAAATTCCATACAAAAAGCATACATTAAAAGAACATTAAGGTTACATGATAAAGTGCTTAAAAGTCAGGAAATGAAGAAATTAGTGACCATATTATAATGCAAACACATAAAAAGGAAGAATTGAGACTGCATGGACAATCGCAATGGCCGTTGTTAACTTCTCAGTGCTTGATTTCGCAAACTAAGTAAAGTTCTTTATATGTAGTCTTTTTGTGTGTAATTACCTGGGTGTGTCTTTAAAAAAACAACAGTAAAACCAAATTCTGTTACAGGCAACTGTGACAATTCTCTTACAATGCAGCATGAGAAGGGTTTGAGCCTTTCAGCATTGGACTATAGGTTACTACTCAGGTACAGGGCTAACTACATTTAGTAGACAGTGGGAGATGGCTTTTATCCCAGGGATGAGGAATGTGGGAAGGTGCTAGAGTAGTTGAAGTGGGCACAATCCAGAGCCTTTCTCCTTCCTCAACCCCCTCATCCATGAGCTGTGGAGCTTCTGCCTTGTGTACCATACGATGCTGCAGTGTGGGATGGGCCACTGGAATGATGTGCTAGGTCCAAGGAATTAGTCAGAGGGAACCTGGCTTGGCTCTCTTCCCTTCCCCGCCCTGCTGCAACTGGTCTGGCAGCTTCAAGTTGTTCCCACTGCAGTGGCTGCTGCTTTAGCAGTGGCCTGGATCCGTCCTTAGAATGTTCATGTTCAATTATTATTTTGGCATGCTGCTAACACTTTCCTGTAGAATGCAAGTTTCAGATGAAAAATGGTGATTTTTTTTCAATTGATTGTACCTGAGCAAAACGTGAATGGAATTTCATGGGACAATGATAAAAGCATTTCTCTAGCCAGAGGACTTTCCTCCTGCAATTTTCAAAGGCCTTCTGCAAACAGGGAAGGTGTTAGAGATTCCAAAAGAAAGCAAAACAAATAAGAATCTTATATAAGGGAAACTGTTAGGCAATCTAAGTATATCAGCTCTCCTTCTAATGAAACTGTAGTTTATTTTATTTTTCCCTATACTGTGCCTTTAAATTTGTAAGAACTTTGAAAGACATTTTGTTTTAAGAGTTGCTGCAGTATGTTACAGGGGAGATAAACTACTTTCTCATGAAGACATTACTTCTGTTCTTTCTTCTTGTTTTCCTTAATTTAAAAGTAACAACAATGAGAGTATATGGCTGCTCTTTGTGTGAGGAAAAACATTATCAGGAACGTATCTTTATAAAGAACTGACCCAAAATCCTGGGTCCAATACTTCCAGTCTCTGAAGTGTTCAAAATTTGTATTCCAATTTTGTGGCTTGGGTGCATCTTTATTCAGAAGATATGTGAGCATTTTGACTAACCTGGTTTGAGTTTTCTGCCAGTGAAGTTCCACACAAGGAAAGTTCTCCATGGTTTATTGTGAGCATTTTGCACAGCTCTGGTTATGTACTTTCTTCTTATGACGTCAGTGTTGAAGGGGAAAAAGAATGTAAACATCTGTTTTTTATAAACCAATTCCAGGCATATAACTTGATTGGAGTAAGCAAATGTTTCTACATGATTAATTTTCCAGTCATAGAATGATGGTTTTGAGCACTGTAGTTTATTACTGATTAAAGTTTGTAAAATAATGGGGGAAATGAATAATATGAATTTAGAAAATAAAATACTTTTCATAACTGTATCAAATATAACTAAACTGCACCCTGCTTACCTCAGCCACATGACTTATCCCATGGAAAGCAAAGGGCCTGGTTCTCCTCTCACTCTGGTTTGAAACTGATGTATTGCTATTAACTTCAGTATTTGCTGTTAACTCCTCCTATACACACCTGTATGGGATAAAAAGGATGGTTTGTGGCTAAGGGATTCAAGTAATCTAGGTTCTTGGGACAATGGGAGTTAGGCACCTAAATGCTTTTGAAAATCCCACTAGGCACCTATCTGCATCTTCAGATGCCTAAATACCTTTTCAAATCTGGCCTTGAATCGCTCTGTGCCTCAGTTTCCCGCATCTGTAAAGTAGGGATAAAAATACTTTCTTTCTCCCACCTTCTCTCTATATTTTCAGCTATTCCAAGCAAAACTTTATCTTACTATGTGTTTATACAGTGCCTAGAGCAATGGTTCTAATCAAAGTTGGGGCCTCTAGTTGCTACCGTAATACTACTTCTATAAGAATATTTTAAGGCAGTGTTTGTTGGAGTGAGGGACTGAGAGAAGAACCAAACCCAGTGAAAGTAATAGTGTGAGTAAGATATTTGGTTTTGGCCCTTCCCTAATGTGTGTACAGTTATTGCATTATATTACACTCGCTTGCCCCACTAAGTAAAACTGCATATTGCATAAACATAAATATTATTTTGGGGAGCTGAGTTTAAGTAATTGACCCCTCTCAGATATCCCACACCATGAAGACTCTTGCTTACTTTAGATACACATTTATTCCTGTCAATTAGCTGAAACTGAGGTATGTTAGGGAAGCTTCTCTCAGTGCTTAGGTTTCATTTGCAAGTCACTCTTACATCTCTCCCCCTACCCATCATCCCATCCTTTCCTGTTCCTCTGTGTGCAGGCTGGCTTATGTCAACCTAACTTTGTAGTGTAGACCAGGCCTTATTTCCCCTCCAATCTTTCTCTTTTCAATCTGTTCATTTCATTGTCTCTGCCCCACCTCCAGCTATTTATCCTGTTTCAGTCTTGTTCTTCCTCTCTGCCCCACTAGTCTCTATCACTTTCTCTTTTTCCCTGTCCCCATTCACCAAGTAACCTTTCTTCTGCGGTTCCCTTTTCCTCACTGACTCCTTTCCTCATATGCCACCACCCACTAAGATTTCCAACTTTCTAACTGCTGAAAACTGGACAGCCTGCCCTGCTCCTTCCCACGTGGCCCTGCCTGGCCTCTTCCTCCAGGCCCCCCTCGCTCCTCTCTCCCCCTCCCTCCGTCGCTCGCTCCCTCCCTGTCCCAGGACTCACCTGCCAAGTGCAGAGCCAGGCTGGGAGGAGCTGACGCGGAACCTGCCTGCCTGCCCAGTTGGGGCATGGCAAGGCGGAGGGAGGGGTGTCAGTCCCTGGGGCAAGGGGCCGGGGCAGGGTGTGACGGAGTAGGGAGTGGGGCAGATTGACCGGGGAGTGTTGTGGGAAAGTTGTGTTGGGACTGTCTGCATTGGTGATGGGATACCAGGGTGTGACTTAACTTGAGGGACGATACCTGAGCATGTAACCTGAACCCAGGAGGGGGGGTTGGGGCCAGGTGACGCCTTTTGCCCAGGAAACTGGACAAAGGCTTGAGGAGGAGCCGGGGGGAGGCTGGGTGAGACTGCTGGAGGGGGTTTCAGTTTTTGGAGCTGGCTGGGGAAACGGAGGGAACCCCAGGACTGAGGTCTAAGCTCCCTGCCCCCCAGAAGGACTTGACTGAGGGGTCCTGGTTGTACCTACAAGCTCTGTCTGGGACTGTGTTCCTGTCGTCCAATAAATCTTCCATTTTACTGGCTGGATGAGAGTCACGATGAATTGCAGGAAGTGGGGGTCTAGGGCCCTGACTCCCCCACACTTTGTGACAGCAGGGAAACCGGGGCACAGCGGGGCAGAGGGCGGTGAACAGGATTCCTCCTCCTCCATGTACCTACCTCTGTGCTGGAGAGGCTGGAACCAGTTGGGAACCAGCCAGCCACTTCTCTCTGAGAGCAGCTGAGCAGAGAGCAGCTCCCCTAGGCTCCCGACGCAGCTGCTGCTCTTCCTGCCCCGTGGTGGCAGAGGCTGCTTACTGTGGGTAACCGGACTTTCCGGTTGAAAGCTAGACACCTGGCAACCCTATCACCCACTTTTACTGCTGCCTTTCTCCCAGGACACCACAGTCCATATTGTTGTTATTCCCCATTCTGCATTGCTATCTATGTCCCCAAGGAGAGTGAGAGTGTGTGCGTGCACACACACACCCTCCCCCCCATTTCTAAGGAATTTTCTCCTGAATGCTGCCTCCTTTCACACTCAGTTTGCTCACGGTGCTGAACTGCCACTTCTAGGACTCCTTGGATTGCTTCTGTGAGGTAGGACTCCAGGCATCTGCTTTAAGAATCTTGGCATGTTTGAAGGTTCCCTGGGGAGGGAAACATGAAGTCCAGCTACTGGGGGTGGACTATCTGGTGATCCAGCTCGCTGCAGCTCTGTTGAGTTGCCAGGTCCCCAGCATTTGGAGGCTGCAGTGCCAGTGGAACAAACCAGGAGTAGCAACTAGCCAGCTAGATAATGAACACTGGTATTCAACAAGAAATAGAGGGGAAGAAGGGGGCAAAAAATTGGGGGCAGGGCATGTGCCACCCTTCCCACCAGTGTTTCATCTGTTGGAGGGAGGAGGGACAGACTGAGGAGAGTGGTAGAGAATACCTGCTGCCACTTTAGTGTTGATTGTCACCCTCCTTCCACTTTGGTGGTGGTAGGGTGATATCGCTGCTCTTTTCTGTCTGTTAGCAGCTTATCTATCCAGATGTTTTTATGGCCCTCCAGCATTTTAATATCCAAGTGTCTCCAAATATTAAAGAAATAACACCTCACTCCAGTGTTTTCCCCAGGAATTGAAATTGGGGGTGTGTGTGTTTGAATTTACGGGGGTGGGGAGGTCAGGGCCAATGAGAGGTGAGACCGTGAGGGTGAAGGTGGGCTGTATGGCACCATAGTAAAAACTGAAAAATGTTTCATGACCATTTTATTAGATTTAACTCATGTTTTAAAACCCTCACACAAATTAAAGTTGGCTACTCAAGCCTTGTATGAAGCACTACATCTACATCCTTCTTGGTTTCTTGTTATAATTTTGCACAACTCTGTTAATGAACTTATTAAATGCAGTGTGTTCATCTTTGGTGGCTTCTCGTGTGTCTGGTACTTTCATTCCTTCAATTGATAGGCTCATTACTTCATTCACATGATCAGGCAGAAGGCGACTTCTTTCAGAACACAAAATTCTATTCAATGAGGCAAAAGAATGCTCAGCTGTAGCTGTTGTGACTGGGAGTAGCAAGAGATGAATTCCTACTTCTTTCATCCCAGGAAACATAGCACAAAGATCGGGTCGAGTCACTAGGGGTCGAGCCACTAGTGATGATAAAAAAGAAGTTGAAGTCCAATCTTCATTCATTCGTTGTATGATATTCCACTCTGTGTTCAAATTCTCTATTCTATCCTGAGCACATGGCAGCCCCATTGCTGGTAGTGCCTCACTCCACTCAACTGTCAGTGTTTTATAGGACAGGGATCTGTAAAAGCTACATAGAGGTTGAGTAGAATCTAGAAGTCCGTGTTGTAGATTTTTAAGGATCAAGTCGATGTACTTTTTCAGTTGTCTTAACAAACACTTCTTGTCCTCTTCACTTAAGGATTCAATATAAATACCTTCATTAGTCAACTTCTGGACTGAAGTCTTTGCTTCTTCCAGTACTTTTTCTCTGATTGATCCAATTGTAGCTTCTATTGCTGGACAAAGATCTACTACTGTTGTAGCAGATGCCTGGATGGCATTGTTTAATGACCCAAGTGGTTTCAACAGTAGACTTACAAGAGAAAGAACGGCAATCGTCTTCTCTGAACGTAGTAGCAAAAGTAATCCACCAGCCTCACTACTTAGATCCATCCCATCTTGGTAGATACTTTCCAAAGCCAGTAATAATGGCTGGAGTAATTTTAAGACAACAGCCAAGGATTGCTCATGAGAAAACAAGAGGGTTTTCCCAGGTTGGACTAATTTGAACTTCAGTCCCAGTGTATCTTCTATATTTTCCAAGATATTCAGTCTTTCTGGACTCTTGCTGAAAAAAGAATATAATAAAGACATTAAATTTATAGCTTTTTTAATGTCTTTTGAAGAGTCTGCAGCTCATACTAGCGCTAGTTGGAGTAGATGGCCTCTGCAGTGTGTATAGGAGAGATGAGGGTTACACTTTTCTCTGAGCAAAGCTTGTACTCCACCATCTCTTCCAGAGAAGTTTGCAGCTCCATCAAATGCACAAGCAGCCATCTCTTTGGGGTCCAATTGACAAGCATTTAACTCTTCTAAGCTGTGGGTTGTCACAGATGCATCTGATGTGTCTTCTATAACTTGAACATCTAGAAATGCATCTACTGGCCTATCGCTGACATCAAGATAATGTACACAATGACTTAATACTTGATGCCCATTTGCATCGGTGCATTCATCAGCCATATATGCAATTTTTTTGAATGTGGTGAGAGAGTTCTTTACTTTTTCGACTGTTGAATCTTTCACTGTTGCACCACATGCTTCTAGACAGTCAATTGAGTTTCTTGCAGAAAGATCGTGAGCATTTGCTGGTCTTGTTCGGAACCAGTGTTCAACTTCAGGATGAACAAGTGACAATGAACTTAAGAGTTGCCTCCAGTTTGTAGTGTGTGGTATCTCTTGCTTAAATAGAAAGTATGATGCCACAGCCATGTTTGTTCGCATGAACTTTGTTGTGTCTCCAGCATTCTTAACAGACTCATTAACACTCACCGGTATTGTCCTTGGTCAGTGGAGACTCAGAGTTCAGAGGTGCTTTCACATGAGTTCACCTCCCACATGGGGGGCAAGAAGGCACCTTGCTCATTCCTCCAGTTGCTCACTGTTCACTCTGGCCACTGTTGTTCGTTGTGCCACCGTTCACTCTATTGCTCTGTTGCCAATGGCCCTGCACCATCACCTTCTGCTGCCACCTGCCACTGTGACCTCTGCTAGTTGGTCTCTTGAGGTTCCACCCAGTTCTCAGTGATTTCAGCTGAGCTCTCAGTGGGGGAACCTCACTGCTAGTGCAGACTGGGCCATCTCTTCCACAGAAACACTGTCCCACAGCAGGTCTAAGCACTTAGACCTGATTATCAGTGATTTCAGCTGTAGTGGTCACTTACCAAAACAAAAGACTATCTATGGAGCCTAATGAGCTCTGTCTTTAAATAGCTGTAAACAGGGGACTTTCAGTGGGAGTTCTGTTGGAGGAGAAGGTTTTTGTATTTTGTGTATTGTATTTTGTAGTTATATGTGTGGAGGCTGGTAGGGGCAGTGTGCTGGGAGAGAAGCTGAGCCCTGATTAGGGGGCGGAGCTTCTCTGCTTAGGGGTCCTATAAAGGTAGCCAGCCAGTCAGGCAGCAGCATAGACAGCTGCAGCGGCACAGGAGCCTGTAAACAG
Source organism: Platysternon megacephalum (assembly GCA_003942145.1). Lineage (NCBI taxonomy): Eukaryota > Metazoa > Chordata > Testudines > Platysternidae > Platysternon > Platysternon megacephalum. The sequence continues at coordinate 460,506 of QXTE01000267.1, forward strand.
GGGAGTTTGCAAGGGGAGTTCGCGGGGGAGACTAAGAGAGCTAGGCAGAGGAATAGACAGGCTAGTGAAGGGAGTGGGTGGTATTCTGCCGGTGTTCTGGTGCCTGTTGGGGGTTTGTTTTGCTGTGGGTGGTGGTGGTTTGGTTTGGTTTATGTTTCCCAGACTAACAGGTTTTAGGTGGGAAGGCTATGACCGATACAGAGGCAGCAGTGGAAGACACAATGAGGATGACTGGATGTGGAAGCTGCGGCATGTACATGATCCTGGAGGGGGTACCTGAAAAGAGTTTCATCTGCATGAAGTGCCGCCTGATAGAGCTGATGGAAGAAAAGACCCGAGGATTGGAGATGCAGGTGGAAACTCTGGTTGAGTTTAGAAGGGGGCTCGAGCAGATGATGGAGCAAAGACATGAGGAGGCTGAAGGGAAAAGCTCAGACTTGCAGATGGAAGCAGGACTAAAGAATTCTGAGGGGAGACTGTTGGGTGAGGAAAGTGGACAGTGGAAGCATGTGACTAAGAGAACTAGGCAGAGGAAAAGACAGGCTAATGAAGGAGAAATAGAGCTCAGGAACAGGTTTGCGGAGTTGGAAAATGAAGAAGGGGCACAGCAGGTGGTCGCTGAAGGTGAGAGGGCAAGGAAGAAGAGAAGAGCAGCTAGTAAAATAGGAAGAGGGGAAGAGTCAATGGAGATAACAACACCAAATATGAGCCCCAGGAGGATACGGATGGGTTGCGGAGGATTGCAAGGGACAATAGAAATCGAGAGGACTTGCAGCCAGAGGGAACAGGGGATAGACCGGAGAATCACACCATCACCAGGAAAAGGCAGGTCTATGTGATTGGGGACTCCTTACTGAGAAGAATAGACAGGCCTGTAACTAGAGCTGATCCGGAGAACAGAAGGGTGTGCTGTCTGCCGGGTGCTAAGATACGGGATGTGGACCTGAGGCTGAAAAGGATCCTAACGGGAGCGGGAAAGAATCCGCTTATTGTCCTTCATGTGGGAACAAATGATACAGCTAGATTCTCACTGGAACGTATCAAGGGAGACTATGCCAGGCTGGGGAAGACGCTTAAGGAAATCGAGGCTCAGGTGATCTTCAGTGGGATTCTGCCTGTTCCTAGAAAAGGGCAACAAAGGTGTGACAAGATTATGGTGATCAACAGATGGCTCAGGCAGTGGTGCTATAAGGAGGGCTTTGGGATGTATGGCCACTGGGAGGCATTCATGGACAGAGGACCGTTCTCTCGGGATGGACTTCACCTGAGTTAGGAAGGAAATAGACTTCTAGGATGAAGGCTGGCACAACTGATTAAGAGAGCTTTAAACTAGGAATTTGGGGGAGATGGTTGGGAGATGTCCAGGTAATCTCCACGCCGGAACTTAACATTGAGAGGGAAGAAAACAAAGTAAGAAAGGATACCGCCGTGGGTATGAGAATGGACATAAGGAGGAAGGGTAGTGTAGATACCAGTCTAATAGGTGATACTGGTGGTAGAATGTCTGTGCCTAATCGGGTAAAGAATGTCAGTGAAGCCAAACGGCAAAAATTAGGATGCGAGGAGCCTAGGTAACAAAATGGAGGAACTAGAATTATTGGTGCAGGAAGTTAAACCAGATATTATAGGGATAACAGAAACATGGTGGAATAGTAGTCATGACTGGATTACAGGTATTGAAGGCTATGTGCTGTTTAGGAAAGACAGAAATAAAGGCAAAGGTGGTGGAATAGCATTGTATATCAATGATGAGGTAGACTGTAAAAAAATAAGAAGTGATGGAATGGATAAGACAGAGTCTGTCTGGGCAAAAATCACATTGGGAAAGGTACTAGAGCCTCCCCTGAGATAGTGCTTGGGGTGTGCTACAGACCGCTGGGATCCGATTTGGATATGGATAGAGACCTCTTTAATGTTTTTAATGAAGTAAACACTAATGGGAATTGTGTGATCATGGGAGACTTTAACTTCCCAGATATAGACTGGAGGACAAGTGCTAGTAATACTAATAGGGCTCAGATTTTCCTGGATGCGATAGCTGATGGATTCCTTCACCAAGTAGTTGAAGAACCAACTAGAGGGGATGCCATTTTAGATTTGGTTTTGGTGAGTAGTGAGGACCTCATAGAAGAAATGGTTGTAGGGGACAACCTTGGTTCGAGTGATCATGAGCTAATTCAGTTCAAACTAGATGGAAGGATAAACAAAAATAGATCTGGGACTAGGGTTTTTGATTTCAAAAGGGCTAACTTTAAAGAATTAAGGAAATTAGTTAGGGAAGTGGATTGGACTGAAGAACTTGTGGATCTAAAGGCGGAGGAGGCCTGGAATTACTTCAAGTCAAAGTTGCAGAAACTATCAGAAGCCTGCATCCCAAGAAAGGGGAAAAAATTCATAGGCAGGAGTTGTAGACCAAGCTGGATGAGCAAGCATCTCAGAGAGGTGATTAAGAAAAAGCAGAAAGCCTACAAGGAGTGGAAGATGGGAGGGATTAGCAAGGAAAGCTACCTTATTGAGGTCAGAACATGTAGGGATAAAGTGAGAAAGGCCAAAAGCCATGTAGAGTTGGACCTTGCAAAGGGAATTAAAACCAATAGTAAAAGGTTCTATAGCCATATAAATAAGAAGAAAACAAAGAAAGAAGAAGTGGGACCGCTAAACACTGAGGATGGAGTGGAGGTTAAGGATAATCTAGGCATGGCCCAATATCTAAACAAATACTTTGCCTCAGTCTTTAATGAGGCTAATGAGGAGCTTAGGGATAATGGTAGGATGACAAATGGGAATGAGGATATGGAGGTAGATATTACCACATCCGAGGTAGAAGCCAAACTCGAACAGCTTAATGGGACTAAATCGGGGGGCCCAGATAATCTTCATCCAAGAATATTAAAGGAACTGGCACATGGAATTGCAAGCCCATTAGCAAGAATTTTTAATGAATCAGTAAACTCAGGGGTTGTACCGTATGACTGGAGAATTGCTAACATAGTTCCTATTTTTAAGAAAGGGAAAAAAAGTGATCCAAGTAACTATAGACCTATTAGTTTGACATCTGTAGTATGCAAGGTCTTGGAAAAATTTTTGAAGGAGAAAGTAGTTAAGAACATTGAAGTCAATGGTAATTGGGACAAAATACCACATGGTTTTACAAAAGGTAGATCGTGCCAAACCAACCTGATCTCCTTCTTTCAGAAGGTAACAGACTTTTTAGACAAAGGAAGCACAGTGGATCTAATTTACCTCNTCAGTTGGAAGTAACAGAGGAGGAGAAGGACCTCGGAATATTGGTTGATCACAGGATGACTGTGAGCCGCCAATGTGATATTGCCATGAAAAAAGCTAATGCGGTCTTGGGATGCATCAGGCGAGGTATTTCCAGTAAAGA